>OY757144.1:11550067-12111230 GCA_963583835.1 Drosophila immigrans | reverse complement strand
GGGTGTGTGTGTGTAGAGCTAATTAAGCAACGTTGGAACTGGCCGTTAAGTGCTGTGTTGTGCATGTGTCTGTGTCTCGTTCCCGATAATGATGTTCATTTCGTAAGCAAATCTCATAACACACACACTCACACACACCTACACTTGGCATATGTTGTGCGTGTGTGTGTGTGTGTGTGTGTATTTATGTAAATGCTAGAGACAGCAATTTATGCATGTGTATTTGTTGCATAAGTTAGCGCTCAGATAACCAAGCAACCAAAGTCCTTCTCCCCCCCATCTTCACAACCTGCGACAGTATGTGTATGTGTGTGTGCGTGTGTGTGTGTGTGTGTGCGTGTGTGTGTGTGTCTCACTTGACTGTTGCTATATCCAAAGTGTGTTTTGTAATTGAATCCACGTCTGAAATCCGTCTGTGGTCGATAATTTCATTTTAGGCTCCATTTTGAATACAAATTACAACACCCCCCCCTCTTCCAACCCCCCTCTCTCTCTCTTCCAGCCCCCTTTCTCTCGACATCCACTCTCTGATAATCCCTGAGCACGTTCCATGTCCGCCAACCGCCAACCCACCAAATCAGTCTGTCGTCTCCTGCTCCATTTGCCAGCGAAAGTGCATTCGACTTTTGTGTTTTCGTTTTCGTCTTTTTTTTTTTGGGTTTTTTCTGTTTTTGGGAAATTAGGCCGCTTTTCGCAAACATTTGCAGCTTGATCATCATGCCACACACATTGTCGCCACAGTTGGCCCTGATTGATTAGCCTCCAAAGCCCCCAAATTTATATTTTTTGGGGGACGGGGGGGGAGACGCATCAATCAATTTGCAGTAGTTGCTGCATGCCACACCGGGCTGTGAATGGAATTCGTATGTTGCATCTATGCGACACTTAATTAAGCCACTCTTGTTGCACGTTGCATGCCTTTCACTTTCTTCTCATTACGATTCTTTCATTAAATGATCTATGATTTAATGACTTTTTTATAGAACACTTTATTTTGAATATTAAAAATTCAAATATATATTTTATATATTTTGAATTTTTATATACGTAACACAAAAGCCATTAAATTAATAGTCATTATAAATGTCAGAGAATTAATATTTCTATTTTATTTAATATTTATTATTAACTCAAATAGTATTTTATTTGTAGTTGGGAATCCCCCAAAAATATGATAAATTTACAATATATATATAAATAAACTTTCATTATACTTTTTTTTTTATATAGATTGCATATCGCTTGAAGCATTTTCATATTGCATATCCTTTATTGATGTATTGCTTGTTAATATGCAAGATGAAATTTATTAAATTTTGCTAAAATATATTTATATAATTTTCAAAGTCAATAAATTAATTTGCAAACTTTGAAAAATTTAGCATTTCTCATTGTATTTGTTTTGTAATATTTGTATTATGTTTTAATGCCTTTGTATTATATTTATATTATATTCATTGACTATTATGACAAATTACCTAAATAAATTAAGTATTACATCTAAAAATAATAATAATAATAAGTTCATATACTCTTCGAATTGATTACGACTTCAATTTTAATACATAATTTTTAAAACTACTATAATTTAAACCTTTTTCACTTATCAATGTTTTTTTTGTAATATTTGAACTATGTTATAATAGCCATGATACATATTATATTATATATTACATTTGTTTAAAAATGAAGTTTTTTCTCATTTTATAAGCCAAGAAGTAGAGTCTATAAATTGATTGGACTACAATTTAAATTGCTTGAATTTTTTTCTAGTAGTTTTTGAAACAATTTTTTGTATTATGCTTTAATTGGTATGATATTATGGCAGATCCTTGCATTTCAGTAACATTTACTTCCACTCAAGTTTTGAATGTCATGTAGTAATTAACATAGCTGAGCATTGGGTTAGGTTATCTATGTCCTGTCTCTCGGACATTCGGAAACCGAAGAGCTCGCTTTATGCTGTTACTTATGGCAAACTAAAAGTGTGCTAAGGACAACCATAAAATGTGCTCTCAATGCTGTTAAGGATGTGAGCATGCGTCGATTGCAAAGAGACAACTGCATTCGCAGGACCAAAGAGCGCGAAGAGCAAGAGCCAATATCTCTGTTAAGTTGAACAAATGGAAATTGATTGTTCTGTTACTGAAAAGTGACGCTAATCAAATGCCGCTGTGATTTATGACGACGACACGAGCGTAAGAGAACGACGGCAATGAGAGGGTGAGTGCGAAACTCTTATACGGTGGGTGCATGTCCCGGCTAAAAGGATACGCAAGGATAACTTGAATTAAATGGAGATGCACTGAAATAATAATTATTTACATACTAATGTATTGTAAATTAAATTTCTAAAAATAATAAATAAAAAAAAGTTAAATTTATAGCAAGTTGAGAGCTGTTATAACAGTAGAAGTGAATGGAAGAGCGTCGCACGCTCTTCGAGGTCGCTCTTAAGCTTGTCTCGCTCTGCTATGGTAAGGATAACACCGGAGCTGGCTGTTAAATGCATTACATAACTGTTATACGCAGCGCTAAGCACTTACAGGATAATTGGTGAGCGCATGGAGAGCGCAGGAGCCCAAATGATAAAAGACCCATAAATGCCAAGGCGCTGACGCCGCCATTGCTCTGCAAATTGCCCGAAAATACCGTTGCCAGTTTATTGAAACAAAACGTTAAAAATCGATTTGCCACACACACACACACACGCGCACACACACATGGACAGACAGGCCGAAGCTGGAGAGACAGTTAGTTAGTCAGCCTCGACCTGATTAGCGCCAAATAGTATGCTACGAAAAATGTACGTAGATGAAAATTCATAATCGGAGGCGAGAGAGCAAAATAGAAAAAAAGACAGCAACGCAGGAAAACTAAAGCCAAAAACTTGTTGAATACGTCGTCGAGAGCTTAACTCGAGTGTCGAAGAAGGCGGGCGGGGCGGGGCGGGGCGTGGTGGGCGTGAATGGTGGCTTTTTCAAGTACAATTTCCTCCCTGAACCTACCCAAAAATGTTCGTTTAGAAATTCAATATCTTCACGTGCGTGTGTGTGTGTGTCGGTGTGTGTGTGTGTGTGTGTGTGTGTGTGTGTGTGTGTGTGTGTGTGTGTGTGTGTGTGGGTGTGTGTGTGTGGCTGCGTTGCCTCGGCTGCCTGAGCGCCTAAAAAGCAGACATAATTAGTTTACGCCGAGATTTTTGCTACGGCGTCTCTTATGGCACAACACTTGGCAACTGCGCCTGCCACAAAAGTCCTTGCGACACACTTGCCCAAACAAAAATGTTTCTATTCCAAATTAATGCATTAATGTCAACTACCGACTTTGGCATAACTTTAGCGACTCCATTCTCTTCATGGTTAATATGATTTGCTGACTGTTAAAGATTATATTATATTTTTAAGAACATTTCGGACTTTTGTTTTTCAAATAATTCTTTTTCCAAATTGTATTGTTACTAATTCTCTGATTTATTGACTGTTTGTTAAAAGTATCCTTGATATTGTAAAAACTTCAAGACTTAGCTGCCAGTGCTGTAGAAATACGTATATCTTAATTTTAAATATATCTATCTAACTATTATAAATGAAAAATAGTAGGAACATTTTTCTACGTTCATTGATAAAAAGTTAACTTAGTTCTTTTAATTTTACATATTTCTAATTATTTATTTGATATTTAATGAATACCAGTCATTAACTATCCTGAAATTTTCAAGACATGTTAATTTACATGCTTTTTATTTTACATTTTACATTTTTATAATTATTAATTTTATATTTAATATAATTTCCTTACTGTTTGTTGAATATATTCTATCATATTTTTCATAACGTTTTTATCTCTATTGACTTAATTAATGTATTTCATATTTTTTTAATTATTTATATTTTATTTAATATTCCTTGACAGGATTCAAAAGATTTAATTTTATTGTTGTTTTGAACTTTTTAATTTTTTTTTTTCTAGAATAAACTTTTGTTTTTCTCTTCATATTTTAATTTATCATTTCCCATTTATAAATGAATCGTTTCATATAATTGAATGACTGTTTAAAAATAAGAGAACAAGTTTTTATTTCATATTGTATTTTTGTTTTTTTTTAAATTGTTACATTAAAGAAGATTTATTTTTACTTCGTATAATTTTTTATTTTCTATTTATTATTTATTTATTACACACTATTGACGTTTATTGATTTACATTTATTTTGTGCGTTTCCCATTTCATTTTGAAAAGTCGATTAAAGTGATTTCAATGGATTTCAACTTTTGTATTCAGTATCAGTATTTCTTGTATTTTTTGTTATCTTTAGGTTTTTGCTGTTTCTGTTGCACATTCTGTTTAGTTTCATTTCTTTTATGCCTTGCATTCCACATGCGAGATTTATTAGGCGCAATAATTGTAAAGAATGTGCTCGAGAGCTGCTCACATTTGGCTTCTCACAGTTTCCAGATAAATCATTCATTTGCATGTTCTTCGCTCCACTAAAGTGCTTCCTCTCCCCTCTCTCTCTCTCTCTCTATCTATCTCTCGCTCGCTGTCTTTATCTGGTGCTTTATCCTGTGCGTTATTGATGTACATTAAGAAAAGTGCTAAAATATTAAAGCTAATTGTATGCAAGATATGATTTTTATTCACAACGTGTGGATGGATGGATGGGTGTGTGTGTGGTGTGCGTGTGTGTGTGTGTGTGTGTGGGTGGTTGGAAAAATCAAAATTTTACGCTCGGCTACACATTCCTAAAGGCTGCACAAAGTTACGCCAAACGCGAGCGGGACGCGACGCAGGATGTTCGAGGGGAAGTCCTTGTGTGTATGTATATATATATGTATGTATGTAGTTATGTGTATCTATGTGTATGCGCTTAAGTGCGTGTTTATGGCGCAATAAAACAGACCCTAACAGGCTTGCAACACACACACACACATACAGTCGGCTGCTGTTGCATGCCGCCAGCCAAATGAAGCAACTGAAACGAGCCCCAAAAAGGCTGCCACACAGCCACACAGCCAACGAGGCAAGTGTGCTCGCCAAGAGCAGCTCAGGAGCCCAAGCCAAAGCCATAACCATCGCTAGAGTCGGAGCCCAGACGACATCGAGCCAAAAAGAGCAGCAGCAGCTAGTCTGTCTGTCCGTCCGTCCGTCTGTCCGTCTGCCTTCTGTCTGTCTGGCAGCCAGCATCTTTGGCTGCATCTTTCCGCTTGTCTGCGGCGCATTTATGACTTCCCATAGTCTGCATCGGCGAGTGCAAGAGAGACAGAGATGTCATAGACTGTGCATTGCCTGCATATAGGCGCATAGACATATGTCTTATCACACACACACACACACACACCCACACATAGACTGCTTTCGGGGTCTGCTGTCAAATGCCATACTAAACCGATAATCCAATCATAAGTTATAGTCAAATGAGTTTGCTCTTCAATAAATTTTCGCCTACATCTTATTTTTATGCACTTGCAGAAAGGGTCACATCAATTTGTGAAGCTGCTTGCTACAGACTTCAGTTAAATGCATTCGAAGATTGATGCCGTATTGCCGAGCGATGAAAGATCTGAGTGAACTCGTTTCAAACTTTCACACAGTACTTACAATTTACTATTTAGAGTTAACGTTAGCTCCATAAATTATATTAATTATTATTATCTCTTTATATTATTTGTTACATATACTTTATTAGTATTCAATGTTGAAATGGAAGCCAACAAAATAGTATTGATGGAAAGCTCATAGAATTAGTAGAGTGACGGAAAATTCTTGTACAGTTTTTTTTTAAAACTAATTTAAATATTTGAGCAGATATATATTTAAATTTCGTTATTTTTTATCTGGCTTGAAATCTCTATTTTAAGCATTACCTGTTTCCACAGCTACAAATAATTCTTTTCATGGCAATAACGTCATACCAAAATAAAAAAAGTTCAGTTTTAAAAACCAGATTTCATATGATAAAATAAATAATATAATAATTTGAAAAATTCAGCTCTATACATATTTTATTTCAGTTTTCAAAGTACTTCTAAATTGATTTAAACAAGTAACTCAATTGCTTCAATTATACGCAATTCGACTGTATATATAATTTATTTAATTGTATTTTAAATTAAAAAAAATAAAAAAAAATTAAAAAATCAACATAAAATAAAATAAAATTTATTTATATTTATTTAGGGAATATTACTTTTAAATATAATGCAATGAAATGGAACGCAAAATAATACAATAATTTTTCTCTTAATGTGGATATTTTTATTGATTTTTAGCCGTTGCAATTTCACCACAATATCAACAGCATGGCAGTGAAAGTATTAGCAAGTCATATGGCTATAATTAGAGAAAGTGTGCGAGAGGAAAGCAGATTTAATGAGAACATCAACCGAGAGTATTGCAACTTCAGCGAATGGCGAATAAGTCTCATTTCGCTGTCACTTGTTTGGAGTTTCTGTGATTCCAAAGCTGTGGAATAACTTTATATGTTTTGTCAGTTGAGTTGAGTTGAGTTGAGTTGAGCTCAGTTGGGGGAATTCGCCTTTGCACTTTTCATGTGACACGTTTCATATAACACGAAACCAATTAGCCAGGCAGCAGGCAGGCAGCCAGCTGGCAGCTGGCATTGGACTCGTCTGCAAAGTGGCATTAGGCGAGTGTCGAGAAGTTGTCAGCTACTCAAATTTAACGCAGTGTGCAATGTGCAACAACTTACAGCAACAACAAACACTCTCAGTCGCATGTATCCATTCCGAAAAAGATATCAAACCACCTGCCCTGATAGCCGTCTCTGCCACAACGTGTGTGCGACACTTAACCATTTGCTTTATGGACCCGCCGACGGCAATTGAAGCAAACGACGCCATCAAATAGCTCGACTGTGAAATGAACTGATCTGTTGCACGGAATCGTTGCATGCCTCCAACTGCATCCTTGTATTTTCCTATTTCTATTTGCGCATCGGCGAGCCCAGCATGTTGGCATTTCGAAATGTCCACAAACGCCTCGCCAAATCCAACTTTAACTGCTTCGAAACCGGTTCTCAAAGTGGTTCAGTTGGATCGAACTTTCTATAACTTTTGGTTACAGTAATGTACTTGAAATCCACTTATTATCAGTTGTATTTCAAAATTTAGTTCGGGTTTGAGCAGAGTTTTAAAATTCAAAATTACATTATAAATTATTGCTTTGTAAAATTCAATTTTTATTAGAATGAAAAAAATATCCTGAAGAAAAGGAAAATGTAAAACCACGCAACTAAAATTCTATAATCTAGCTGAGGATGAAACATTCACAAAAAAATATTCAACACTCATTTCCTCATTTTAAAATTAAAATTTGGAACGGTACAAAACTTTTTAAAATACTCTGGATACTATAAGAAGATATGTTTCGAATTGAAAAACAAAGAAACTGATAAGAAAAACGAACAGAGTAATCTCCTAGGAAGGAGCGAAAGCAAAAAGTTGCACAAAAAATAAAAAAGTTATAAATAAAATTAAAAACTTAAAAAATCTATAAAAATAAACTCGATATAATTAGAAAACCAAGAAATGAATAAGTGAAATCAAGGGAGGAAAAGCCCAAAGCATAAAGTTGCTTTTAAGAAGAATAAATATTTAACATATACAAAATAATTATGATAATTTTAAAAATAAAATTGTAAACTGCAAGTTTAGTTTAAAAATGTGCTGGATATTTAAGAGAATTATGTTTTCAAGTGGAAAACAAAGAATCGCCAAAGCCAAATCGTAAAGTTGCTTATAAGGAGGAATGAATGTTCATAAAAGTTGATTAGCATCAAATGCGGAGTGTGACTAAAGTTTAGTGGGTTGCATTTTATTAAATCTATATATATTGACTAAGGCAACTAATTAGCTTAACGCAACACTCATGAGGGTGGCTGTGCGAGTGTGTGTGTGTGTGAGCCAATTTAACAAAACTGGCCAACATTTTGCCAAGTGAATTTCATAAACGTAGCAAAATATGTGAGTGCCAGTGAGTGCAAGGGTGTGGAGGGGGTGGCTGTCTTTTCCTCTTCCACCCTCTCTCACCCTCTGTGTGTGTGTGTGTGTGTGTGTATGTGTGCGTAATGTATCTATAAATGTGTGTAGCTTGTAAGGGTGCGTGGGGGATGCGTCGTCGACGTCGTCGTCGTCGTCGTCGCCTGTGAGGATGGCTTTTATTGAAAAACGTAATAAGCCCAGGCTCGTAGTCAACGTACATATGTCGCGGGTTTCCTTTTGTATTGTCATTGGCGTCGATGTCCTTGTTGTTGTTGTTGTTGCTATTGTTGTTGTTGCTGTTCAGCTCGGTGTCGTTTTATGTGTGTATGTTGCCCTTATGCGTCTGTGTAACAACTATTAGAAAAGAGCAACAGCGGCAGCGGCAGCCGCAACAGGAGCAACAGGATTTTGCTGCTGCTGCTCGGCCCAACGTCCTTTGGCTGACTTTTGAAGTTTTGGCCCTGCCCCCCCCCCCTCGCTTCTTTACCCCTCACTCCTCTCCCCCTGCCCCTGCGTGTGTGGGTGGAGAACTTGCTCCATGTTGCTTTTGCTCTTGTTGTTCGTTACTTTTTTTTTTTTTTGGCCTCTCACGCTGTGGCAGCCAGCAAACGTTTATGATGTCCTGCAATTGTCCCTTTTAACAACACGCATGTGTGTGTGTGTGAGTGTGTGTACGTGTGTGTGTGTACGTGTGTGTGTGTGCACTCTTCTTTTGTTACAACGATTTTTGCGCAATTTCTTTTGTGCTTTGTGCGGTGCTGCGGCTCTGCTGTCATAACTGTCGCTCTTTCTGTTGTTCCGCACGATGTGGACAAGGACGAACAGCAGCAGCAGCAGCAGCAGCCACATTCACATGCTGCTGCTGCTGCTGCTGCTGAGCACATGCAATTAGTGCCAAATGTTTCCATATTTTTGCACACACACACACTTGCACAGAGAGCGGGAGAGTGTTGTGTGTGTGTGTGTGAGTGTGTGTGTCCAGTCCACAGTTGACCACAGCATTCCGAGCAGCGTGCAGCATTTCACTGACAAAACATCGCAATCTCCTACAACCCTCCCTGCCTCCCTCCTCCCCCGGCTGTCACACTTGCACCCTATTGCAGCCCCGCCCTCGTCCTGCACCCGCAACCGCAGCAATCGTCCATGGCTCGACAGGGGCCAGCAAAAAATGAGCAACATTTTCCGTTTCATTGTTGCCAGCAGCAACAGCAACAGCAGCAACATCAGCCACAGCAACATCATCAATGCAACGCATTGCAAATACCCTGAAATTGAACTCATTTCTGGCAAATGTGGCATTTTCATTCTTAAGTTCTCATAACTATCATTTTCAGCTCGACTTCGTAGATTAAATAAATAATTTAAATGCCCAAGGCAATGTAATTAACTTGTTTTAATATCACAAATGTTCAGACAACAAAATAAATAAACTATCATAGAAACAATATTATTAGAAATGACATAATAAAATTAATCTCCATCTGATAGAATTAAGTTATTTGTACATCGTTAAATCTAAATGACGCAGCCAATGACATTAATTAATAATTGTTTATAATTTTTTGGCGAAAGGAAATGTTAATATAAATTAACAAATAATTCTTATTATATAAAAAATGCCACGAAATTAACATCAGCATAAGTTTAATTACTTCTTTGCAAAATTAATAATTGTTTCTATTTTTAGGCTTCACACAATGCCAAACATTCAAAAATTCCATAACGTTATTTGTATACCCGCTACCTATAGGGTAGATGGGTATTATTAAGTTTAAACTTTTTAAGTCAACATATTGAATGCTTATCACTGTTTAACATTTTTTGCATAACAAATTTGATATACTATGTATTATTATTATTTTTGCATTATTATTATTTTTATGTAAAACTTAGAATTTAATTTTAAAAGCAAAAGGAGCAAGCCTAAGCAATTAAGGCTTTTAGGGTGATAACAATATATTTAAAAATATATTAATTTTAGCATTTTAAAACTTCTAGTTCGAAAAGCAGTCGATCTTTTAGAAAACAATGTTTTATCAGAGAAGCTGTAAATAACAAATAAATAATACAACAAAAAAATGTATATCTTTGTTGTATTTAAGTAAAATAAAACATAGTATCCATTAATTTATTTTATTTGAACTTCAATTTCATATTTTTGACTTTAAATAATTGAAAAATAATTATAAAGTAATTTTCTAATAACATTCGACAGTCGACTTTTCGAATCGTGAAGCTTTGTTTGCACTTTCTTAGAAGTGACATCGGTCCACAAACAAATCAGCTAATTTAAAGCTTATCGATAGTTCCGCTGGCGCTTACTATCGATAGACTGCACAACACTCATGCCGTTAGAAGGTTACCCTTCGGTGGCTTCAGGGTAAACCTTGGTCCAAATTCTGTGAGTGTTTTGTGGGTCCTCCACTCCGGATGGCGAGTGACCGAAGTGCCGGGCGGCTGGCTGTGTAAACGGCCGTAACATTCTGCACATATCCTTTCTCTCGCTCGCTCTCTGCCTTGCTCTCTGTCGCTCTGTGTGTGTATGGTTAATTATACATTTTGCATACATACACACACACACACTCACATTCTTAAAGAGCAAGTGTGTGTGTGTGTGTGTGTGGTGAATGTGCACATATCCGATTTCGTATACCCGTCCGTCCGTCTGTCCGTCCGTCGATAACAATATGCGTTCGAATATTTTTTGGGCTCTCCTTTTGTTGCATGCATCGTTCACTTCATAATTTCGTAGCTATTTTTAGGCTTTTTGCCGCAGGAAGTGCGCGTGACGCTCGTCCTCACAATGCCTTCTGCCTCTGCCTCCGCCTGGGGAGCAGTTCACTGCCCCAGTTTATCTATTGTTAACTATATTCCACTCTATATGTATATGTATTTTGTGTGTCCTGAACTTGACGTGACCATGCCAACCTTTAAGGTCTCCTCGCTGCAGCATCGATAAGTATTTTTTTTGCTTTTATCCACCATTGTCACATTATTATGGCGCGTCTTCAGACAGCGCTTGTTTGGCTTGCGACTCGTCTGGCAGCAGGCTTATTTGTTGTTGATTGCATTCCGAGAACAGCAGCGCTTTTAATTAGCACAACTTTTGACTTGAAGTAGCCTTATGCTGTATTTAAATCATATAACTTGAATTGTTTTGATCCAGACTTTCTTTTGCCACAACTATGCTTATTTTCCAGCAACTTAAATGGTCACATTATTTCATAGCCTTTTTTTTGCAAACAATATAGTGCTACTCGAAACCTAAATTATTTGATTAAAATAAATTAAGACATTAAATTGAGTTTATTTTGTTGCTTTAAACATTAAGATTATACTTTTTAAATAATTTGTATCTTTGTTTTCAATGCCACAACTATGTTTATTTTTTCAACTTAAATGGTTACAGTATTTCGAGTTCATTTAGATCATTAGCTCATTCTGTTTGTCTGCAATTTTTTTTTTTACAATTTTTAAGATTTTGCTGGATGATGATGCTAGATGATAAAATAATCTTGTTTTAACATTTTAAATAAGAAAGCGTTGGATAATTTGAGAGTTGCAGATGCCGGAACGAAGCTCGGAACTTCTACCAGAGGGTTAAGCGTCTAACCCAAGGCCACAAGACGGTAGGAGTTTCTTGCAGGGATGACAACGGAAACTTGGTCACAGACGCGGAGGTTGTGCTGAGGTTATGGAGGGATCACTTCTCAAGGCTTTTGGATGGAGACAACGACGACCTTGACGATGGCGATCCACGAACCCCAATCTTTGGTACTGACACAGAAGTACCAATCCCGAGCCATATCGAAGTCAGTGCGGCGATACAGCGCCTTAAGAACAAAAAGGCTGCTGGAGCTGATGGCTTACCAGCTGAGCTTTTTAAGGCTGGTGGTGATTTGTTGGTAGGGTGCATGCACCAACTAATCAGCAAGATATGGCTCACAGAGAGCATGCCCGAAGATTGGAACCTCAGCATGATCTGTCCTATCCTGAAGAAGGGTGATGCCACAGTGCGCTCCAATTACCGTGGCATTAGTCTTCTTTCGGTCGCATATAAGGTCCTAACGAGCGTATTATGTGAAAAACTGAAACCTCACGCCGAAGCACTGATTGGACCTTATCAGTGCGGTTTCAGGCCTGGAAAATCTACGATTGACCAGATATTCACATTGCGCCAAATCCTGGAGAAGTCGTACGAAAGTCAGATAGACACCTTTCATCTTTTCGTCGACTACAAGGCAGCTTTTGATAGCCCCCGACGAGATCACCTATATGCCGCCATGTCTGAGCTTGGTATTCCAGCAAAGCTTACGCGGCTTTGCAGAATGACGTTGAGCAACACCATCAGCTCCGTCAAAGTAGGAAATGACCATTCCGAAACCTTTAGTACCAAGTGTGGTCTCAGACAAGGTGACTCGTTGTCTTGTATGCTCTTCAATATCCTAATGGAGAGTATTATAAGGAAGGCTGGTGTGCATCGGACGGGCACAATATTGACAAATAGATGTGTCCAGTTGCTTGGGTATGCCGATGATATTGATATCATTGGGCGTACCAAGCGTGACGTTACAGCAGCCTTTGGGGCTATTGAAAAAGAATCGGCTAAAGCTGGTCTGGCAGTGAACATGAGTAAGACAAAGTTTATGGTATGCTCGAGCAGGGAATCGCGGCGACAAGATTCTCAGCTAGTAGCGGGCAGCTATAACTTCGAGTCCGTCAAGGAGTTTATCTATCTTGGCACTGCTATGACCAGCTCGAATGATGTCAGTCTAGAGATCAAGCGGAGAATCACTCTTGCCAACAGGTGTTACTATGGGCTCAGTAGGCAAATGAGTAGTAGACACCTCTCTCGACACACAAAACTTACACTTTACAAGACGCTCATCGTGCCGGTACTATTATATGGTGCAGAGTGTTGGACCTTGACACAGGCAGATGCAGCCGCTCTTGGTGTGTTCGAGAGAAAGATTCTCCGCAAGATCTTTGGTCCGATTTGCATCGGGGATACATATCGCATCAGATGGAACCATGAGCTGTATGAGCTTTACGGCGATATGGATGTAGTCAGCAGAGTTAGGAGCCATAGACTTCGCTGGCTGGGTCATATTGCTCGTATGGAGGAAGACGCTCCAGCTCGAAAGGTATTTGATGCGGTTGTGGTCGGCAATCGGAGGAGAGGAAGACCCCGGATGCGTTGGCAGGACCAGGTGATGGAAGCTCTGTCCTCACTTGGTGTTACCAACTGGAGGAGACGTGCTCAGGACAGAAGCGCGTGGAGGCAACTATTTCAGGCCGTGACCCGATAGGGTTGTGATGGCCAAATAGTAGTAGGATAATTTGTTTGCTGGTTTTCATTTTAGCATTTTTGCAAATATTTCTTAGAATATATTTTTGAAAAACTCCAAATAAAACATGTATTCTAGAATTGTTCTCGATTTAAGAGTTTGTCATTTGGGTTAACATTTGACATCATACGATTTTTTTATAATTTGAGCACGTTTTTTTTCTCAGTGCAATTTGAGAAGACTTCAGCTGTGATTGGAAATCAATTTGTGGCCACAATTTGAATATAATATAAGGTAATTTGTATTATATTTTTGTCTTTAATATGAATTCAAAGCATACCAAAGTACATATCCATGTCGACAAATTTAAAATGCTTCTTCTGCTAGCTTCTTCGTCTAGACTAATAGCAACGTCTTCTGCTAGACTTATAGTTCGTAACTCCTTTCTCCTAAATTCTCAAATTGTTTACTTGGCTAATGTCAATTTTGATTAATTCATATGCAAATTCAATTAACTAGCGAATGATCGCCCTTCTCGACAATTCTCATATAGTCAACTTCGAAATGTAGTTTTTAACCATTTTATATTCAAGCTCAATTATCTAGTTGCTCATTCTGCTTAACTAACAGCAACTTTTTGTGCTCGAGTAATAGCAACTCCTTCTGCTAGACTAATAGCAACGTCTTCTGCTAGACTGATAGTTCGTAACTCCTTTCTCCTCAATTCTCAAATTGTTTACTTCGCTAATGTCAATTTTGATTATGCAAATTCAATTAACTAGAAAACGATCGCCCTTCTCGACAATTCTCATATAGTCAACTTCGAAATGTAGTTTTTAACCATTTTATATTCAAGCTCAATTATCTAGTAGCTTATTCTGCTTAACTAACAGCAACTTTTTATGCTCGAGTAATAGCAACTCCTTTTGCTAGACTAATAGCAACGTCTTCTGCTAGACTTATAGTTCGTAACTCATTTCTCCTCAATTCTCAAATTGTTTACTTGGCTAATGTCAATTTTGATTCATATGCAAATTCAATTAACTAGCGAATAATCGCCCTTCTCGACAATTCTCATATAGTCAACTTCGAAATGTAGTTTTTAACCATTTTATATTCAAGCTCAATTATCTAGTAGCTTCTGCTTAACTAACAGCAACTTTTTGTGCTAGAGTAATAGCAACTCCTTCTGCTAGACTAATAGCAACGTCTTCTGCTAGACTGATAGTTCGTAACTCCTTTCTCCTCAATTCTCAAATTGTTTACTTGGCTTATGTCAATTTTGATTAATTCATATGCAAATTCAATTAACTAGCGAATGATCGCCCTTCTCGACAATTCTCATATAGTCAACTTCGAAATGTAGTTTTTAACCATTTTATATTCAAGCTCAATTATCTAGTTGCTTATTCTGCTTAACTAACAGCAACTTTTTGTGCTCGAGTAATAGCAACTCCTTCTGCTAGACTAATAGCAACGTCTTCTGCTAGACTGATAGTTCGTAACTCCTTTCTCCTCAATTCTCAAATTGTTTACTTGGCTTATGTCAATTTTGATTAATTCATATGCAAATTCAATTAACTAGCGAATGATCGCCCTTCTCGACAATTCTCATATAGTCAACTTCGAAATGTAGTTTTTAACCATTTTATATTCAAGCTCAATTATCTAGTTGCTCATTCTGCTTAACTAACAGCAACTTTTTGTGCTCGAGTAATAGCAACTCCTTCTGCTAGACTAATAGCAACGTCTTCTGCTAGACTGATAGTTCGTAACTCCTTTCTCCTCAATTCTCAAATTGTTTACTTCGCTAATGTCAATTTTGATTATGCAAATTCAATTAACTAGAAAACGATCGCCCTTCTCGACAATTCTCATATAGTCAACTTCGAAATTTAGTTTTTAACCTTTTTATTTTCAAGCTCAATTATCTAGTAGCTTATTCTGCTTAACTAACAGCAACTTTTTATGCTACAGTAATAGCAACTCCTTCTGCTAGACTAATAGCAACGTCTTCTGCTAGACTTATAGTTCGTAACTCCTTTCTCCTCAATTCTCAAATTGTTCACTTCGCTAATGTCAATTTTGATTAATTCATATGCAAATTCAATTAACTAGCGAATGATCGCCCTTCTCGACAATTCTCATATAGTCAACTTCGAAATGTAGTTTTTAACCATTTTATATTCAAGCTCAATTATCTAGTTGCTTATTCTGCTTAACTAACAGCAACTTTTTGTGCTCGAGTAATAGCAACTCCTTCTGCTAGACTAATAGCAACGTCTTCTGCTAGACTGATAGTTCGTAACTCCTTTCTCCTCAATTCTCAAATTGTTTACTTGGCTAATGTCAATTTTGATTAATTCATATGCAAATTCAATTAACTAGCGAATGATCGCCCTTCTCGACAATTCTCATATAGTCAACTTCGAAATGTAGTTTTTAACCATTTTATATTCAAGCTCAATTATCTAGTAGCTTCTGCTTAACTAACAGCAACTTTTTGTGCTAGAGTAATAGCAACTCCTTCTGCTAGACTAATAGCAACGTCTTCTGCTAGACTGATAGTTCGTAACTCCTTTCTCCTCAATTCTCAAATTGTTTACTTCGCTAATGTCAATTTTGATTAATTCATATGCAAATTCAATTAACTAGCGAATGATCGCCCTTCTCGACAATTCTCATATAGTCAACTTCGAAATGTAGTTTTTAACCATTTTATATTCAAGCTCAATTATCTAGTTGCTTATTCTGCTTAACTAACAGCAACTTTTTGTGCTCGAGTAATAGCAACTCCTGCTAGACTAATAGCAACGTCTTCTGCTAGACTGATAGTTCGTAACTCCTTTCTCCTCAATTCTCAAATTGTTTACTTGGCTTATGTCAATTTTGATTAATTCATATGCAAATTCAATTAACTAGCGAATGATCGCCCTTCTCGACAATTCTCATATAGTCAACTTCGAAATGTAGTTTTTAACCATTTTATATTCAAGCTCAATTATCTAGTAGCTTCTGCTTAACTAACAGCAACTTTTTATGCTCGAGTAATAGCAACTCCTTTTGCTAGACTAATAGCAACGTCTTCTGCTAGACTTATAGTTCGTAACTCCTTTCTCCTCAATTCTCAAATTGTTTACTTCGCTAATGTCAATTTTGATTATGCAAATTCAATTAACTAGAAAACGATCGCCCTTCTCGACAATTCTCATATAGTCAACTTCGAAATGTAGTTTTTAACCATTTTATATTCAAGCTCAATTATCTAGTTGCTTATTCTGCTTAACTAACAGCAACTTTTTGTGCTCGAGTAATAGCAACTCCTTCTGCTAGACTAATAGCAACGTCTTCTGCTAGACTGATAGTTCGTAACTCCTTTCTCCTCAATTCTCAAATTGTTTACTTGGCTTATGTCAATTTTGATTAATTCATATGCAAATTCAATTAACTAGCGAATGATCGCCCTTCTCGACAATTCTCATATAGTCAACTTCGAAATGTAGTTTTTAACCATTTTATATTCAAGCTCAATTATCTAGTAGCTTCTGCTTAACTAACAGCAACTTTTTGTGCCAGAGTAATAGCAACTCCTTCTGCTAGACTAATAGCAACGTCTTCTGCTAGACTGATAGTTCGTAACTCCTTTCTCCTCAATTCTCAAATTGTTTACTTCGCTAATGTCAATTTTGATTAATTCATATGCAAATTCAATTAACTAGCGAATGATCGCCCTTCTCGACAATTCTCATTTTGTCAATTTTCAAATGTAGTTCTTAACCATTTTATATTCAAGCTCAATTATCTAGTAGCTTCTTATGCTAGAGTAACAGAAACTTCTTTTGCAAGAGTAATAGCAACTTTTTATGCTAGAGTAATAGCAACTCCTTCTGCTAGACTAATAGCAACGTCTTCTGCTAGACTTATAGTTCGTAACTCCTTTCTCCTCAATTCTCAAATTGTTTACTTGGCTTATGTCAATTTTGATTTATTCATTTGCAAATTCAATTAACTAGCAAATGATCGCCCTTCTCGACAATTCTCATTTTGTCAATTTTCAAATGTAGTTCTTAACCATTTTATATTCAAGCTCAATTATCTAGTAGCTTCTTATGCTAGAGTAACAGAAACTTCTTTTGCAAGAGTAATAGCAACTATTTATGCTAGAGTAATAGCAACTCCTTCTGCTAGACTAATAGCAACGTCTTCTGCTAGACTTATAGTTCGTAACTCCTTTCTCCTCAATTCTCAAATTGTTTACTTGGCTTATGTCAATTTTGATTAATTCATATGCAAATTAAATTAACTAGCAAATGATCGCCCTTCTCGACAATTCTCATATAGTCAACTTCGAAATGTAGTTTTTAACCATTTTATATTCAAGCTCAATTATCTAGTAGCTTCTGCTTAACTAACAGCAACTTTTTATGCTAGAGTAATAGCAACTCCTTCTGCTAGACTAATAGCAACGTCTTCTGCTAGACTGATAGTTCGTAACTCCTTTCTTCTCAATTCTCAAATTGTTTACTTCGCTAATGTCAATTTTGATTTATTCATATGCAAATTCAATTAACTAGCAAATAAACAGCACCCTTCTCGACAATTTTCATGTAGTTAACTTAGCAAATGTCTTTTTTGTCTTTTCAATACTCAAGGTCAATTCGCTAGTAACTTCTACAAGACTAACAGCAACTCCTTCTGCTAGACTAATAGCGATTCCTTCTGCTAGAGTAATAGCAAGACCTTCTGCTAGACTAACAGCAACGTCTTCTGCTAGATTGATAGTTCGTAACTCCTTTCTCCTCAATTCTCAAATTGCTCACTTCGCGAATGTCAATTTTGATTTATTCATATGCAAATTCAATTAACTAGAAAATAAACATCACCCTTCTCTACAGTTTGATAAACATAATTTTCTTAATTTGGATAGATGCGTTCAACTCGTCATACCAAGGACTATTAGCTGACCAGAGGACATTTTAATAGTCCTTTCCGTTTTCGAAATATTAAGAATTTTTGACAATTTGCTTCGATTTCTATTATTTTATTTTTTTTTTCAAACGCAGCAGCCGATACAGAGACAGGCTAATGGTGTATCCAAATCTACTGGCTAGCAGGCTTACCAACCCACAACCACTCCGAAGGCTGAGGAGGAGAGACTCCACGCCAGTGATCTCACTTCCCGGGTCATCCAATAATCCACTAATTCCATTTGTAAATATTTGTAAATAATTGTAAATATATAATTGTTAATAATTGTAAATAATTGTAAATGATTGTTAATAATTGTAAATATTTGTAAATAATTGAAAACAATGGTAAATAACTGTAAACAATTGTAAACAATTGTAAATATTTGTAAATAGTTATAAATAGTATATTTTGTACTGTATTTGTCTCTTCATCAAACGTCCGGTAATGTTCAAATGAACGATTCCGGCGCAAATAAAAATTGTTAAACAAAACAAACCAAATCTTTTTTTTTTCGTCCTTGCGAAATTTTACACGTGCAATTAAAAAAAGTTGCATTCTTTAGGGATCAGTTTAAGATTTTATTAGGAAACTATATCTCGGAAACTACAAGGACAATTAGGATGTCCTTTGGACAGTAAGTAGTCCTGATGCTTTTCTCTAATGAGTTAAAAAATTATCGATTTTCATCCAAAGAATTCTATATAATTTAAATAGCAAATTTAAAAAAATGACCTGAAAATTTTGCAAGGGGGAGGCATGGAAAATTGGCGAAAAATTCAAAAATCCTTCGTAATTTCGCCATTTGAAGGACGATTGGGATGTCCTTTGGCATACATATGGGGACGGATTCATGATGTACGACTATGAAATCAAAAGCCCAAATATCCTTTAAGCAACAGAGTAAGAAGGACTTTTTTGCAGAGAGAAAACAAGCTCTAACTCGGCCATATCCTTGCTGATCCTTACGAGTCCTGCGTCAATCAACTCGCCTTAACAAGGACTATCAGCTGGCCAAAGGATATTTTGATCGTCCTTTTCGTTTCCGAGATATCCATGATTTTCTCATTTTGTTACGACTCCTTGCATTTTTTTTTGACTCCGCAACAAAAAATTTGCAAGTCCAAAAATTAAAAAATGTTGCATACTTTTGTCGACGGAATATAAATTTTAGTCGAAAATTTAAAATGTGTATATCTCGAAAACTACAACGACAATTTAGATGTCCTTTGGACTATCGATAGCCCTAACAAATACGTTTACAAATAACTGCCGATTGTCATTAAAAAAATAAACAATATATGAAAAAAACAAACACGAATTTTTCGAAAAAATCTACAAGGGGTAGGCATGGAAAATAGGGCAAAAATTGAAAAATCCCCCGTAACTTCGTCATTTGAAGGACGATCAGGATGTCCTTTGGCATGAATATGGTGCTGGATGCATGATGGACGAAAATGTTACAAGAAGGACAAATATCCTTACAACAACAAAGTTAGAAGGACTTTTTTGCAGAGAGAAAACATGCTCTAACTCGGCCATATCCTTGCTGATCCTTATGAGTCCTGTGGCAATCAACTCGTCTTAACAAGGACTATCAGCTGGCCAAAGGATATTTTGATCGTCCTTTTCGTTTCCGAGATATCCATGATTTTCTCATTTTGTTACGACTCCTTGCATTTTTTTTCGACTCCGCAACAAAAAATTTTAAAGTCCAAAAATTAAAAAATGTTGCATACTTTTGTCGACTGAATATAAATTGTAGTCGAAAATTTAAAATGTGGATATCTCGAAAACTACAACGACAATTTAGATGTCCTTTGGACTATCGATAGCCCTAACAAAAACGTTTAAAAATAACTGCCGATTGTCATTAAAAAAATAAACAATATATGAAAAAAACAAACAAGAATTTTTCGAAAAAATCTACAAGGGGTAGGCATGGAAAATTGGGCAAAAATTCAAAAATCCCCCGTAACTTCGTCATTTGAAGGACGATCAGGATGTCCTTTGGCATGAAGACGGTGCTGGATGCATGATGGACGAAAATGTTACCCGAAGGACGAATATCCTTACAACAACAAAGTTAGAAGGACTTTTTTGCAGAGAGAAAACATGCTCTAACTCGGCCATATCCTTGCTGATCCTTATGAGTCCTGTGGCAATCAACTCGTCTTAACAAGGACTATCAGCTGGCCAAAGGATATTTTGATCGTCCTTTTCGTTTCCGAGATATCCCTGATTTTCTCATTTTGTTACGACTCCTTGCATTTTTTTTCGACTCCGCAACGAAAAATTTTAAAGTCCAAAAATTAAAAAAATGTTGCATACTTTTGGGGATTGCATTTTAGTCAAAAACTCAAAATCGTGAATACCTTGGAAATTAAAAGAACACTAATAATGATGGAGGATATCCTTTGGATGCCACTCAATACTTCTTCATTTCAAGTCTTTCATTTTGAGTAGCCAAATAACAACAAAGTTTTGTTTATGTGTTTTTTGTTTTTATTGTGTATTTTTTATCTGTCTACATACATATTTACATACATAAGGTTATTTGCTCTAACTGATGACATGCTTTTAAACTATAGCTTTAACAATCATTCCTTCTCAATAATCTTAAGTAAATTACGCTACAATAAAATACAACAACATACAATATATTTATAATAATTATGCTTATTGTTTTTATCAGGAACGCGGGCGAAGCTGGCAAGTATATTTATATAATGTTGTTTGTCTCAATTGGTAACGGTAGCACCCAAAAAGCTCATTCCTTAGCCGGCTTGTTCTTTATACGAATCTGAAAATAAATATGCAATTTATGTTAGACAAAATAAAGGTTATATTTACACTTCCTGGCTACTTACGCAGATGATACGGACATGCTTGCATCCCACTCTTGTCAGCAAACATCTGCGGCTGCAGTTCAAGACTCTCTATTCTCTTAGGCGTTTGATAGCCGTAGATCTGTCTTTCGAAAAACGTCGCCTCTCACTGCTACTTGGACCGCCGTCTCATATAGAACATCCACATGACGGCCATCAAGTCCAAATGGCTTCGAAAGCTCCAGAAGCTCGATAGGCTCCAGCTGTCGACGAAGAAAATAAATGCAATTAATTTTAATTAGTTATAAATATTAAAGTTTGTATATGTGACGCAAATAAAATTAAAATAAAAAGTGTATATTATTTAAATGATATATTATTCACAAAGTGAAGAAGGAAAAAATATGTGCATTCCATGCTCCCCTCGGAGTTGTAATTCTATTATTGCCCGCCATCGGCCGTTCCCATAATCCCATTCAATTCCTAGATATTTTCGATTCAATCTCATTATTTATCTGTTTGTTTGTCTGTTGTTCTGTCGCCTGGCAAATCTTGGAATTGTTATTGTTTTTGCGACGCCTTGGCTTTGGCTTATTAGCAGACAATTCCACAGCATCCAGTCTCCGAGATATGCTAACTCCCAGTCTCTTCGACTGTTTGGCCGCCCTCTTTGCAGTTTTCAACGTTTAGTCTGCTGCATCATTTATCATGTGAAATGCGCCAGACACAACAGCCAATCAGACCAGCCCCAGGACTAGTCCGGGAGTGTTACCTACCACACCACGCTCTCTACGCTACTCTCTACTCTCTGTAGAGCGACAGCTGCAATGGATGTGTTTGCCTGGCCATGGCCATGGCCCTGGCCCTGGCCCTGGCCCTGGCCCTGCCCTAGCTTTGGCTTTGGCATTGGCTTTGGCTTTGGCCCCATAAAAACAAGTGCAAATGCAATTTGAAAACAACATTCTGTGGCACGGCACGGAGACGGTCGGTGTTGCAGTCGGTGGCAGGAGGCAAGAGGCGAGAGGCAGAGTCGGTGTCGGTGTCAGTGTCGGTATCGGACATAGATCGACTTGCTGGCTGCCTGGCTGGCCCATGGGCTTAACGGTATTTGGTAATTAATAGGCCATATAATGTACGATATGACTCCGGCCGAACTCAACCGTTCTCGCTACCCCTCGCTCACTTGGAGCGCTTGTGCTGCGGGGTTTTTATGATTTAAATTGTGCGCCTGGAATACAATAATAACTCCGGGCACTTGGCAAACAAATAAATTAATTGAGCTGCTCACCCTCTCTTCAGCTATCTGTCGCTGCTCTCACTCTCTCACTCTCTCCCTGTCTCACTCTCTCTCTCTCACTCTCTCTGTTTGCTGTCTCGCTTTGTAATAGAAATGCACTGAGAAAGAAATATGAAGTGATAGAAATTCAAACTACGAGCCCAACGAACGTCCTTTCCATTCGATTCATTCATTCATTCGCTCGCTCACTCACTCATTCACTCGTGCACCCACTCACTGCACTCACTCCACTCACACCACTCACACCACTCACGACCCGCATGCATTGAGCAAATTTAATTGAACGACCGCAGCAGGAACTCGTTACGGGCCCCAGGATCAGACAACTATTAGCAGGATGTGTGTGTGTGTGTGTGCGAGTGTGTGTAGATGGTAGGCCGATTGACCAAGAGCCACTCTCTAGGTGTGGGTAAGTGTATAATGTGTTTGTGTGTGTGCGGCTGCATTTCAATGGCATAAAAGGCGCATTTTTATTGCAAAACGAGTAAGAAAGTGGCGTAAGCAAAGTGAACGATTGCGCGATACCCTATAAAAAGGATCAACAGCTGCAAAAGTACTTCGAAATAAATATACTGCAAGAAAATACACTAATAATAAGATCAAATCAAAAGGAATTATAAAAAATCTCCAAAAATATATACAACCTAATAAAACAATTGTCTGTTAAACAGAAAATGTACCATAAATATATATATTACCACAAAATGAAGATGATATTAAAAATCGTAAAAAATTGTGTGATTCGCTGTCTGTAAAATCAAAAATAAACCGATATGAATAGTTTACATAAGCATTGCCAATATCACATATGTAATTTGCAGAATGTAAATATCGAAACAACGCAGAACAATTCGTGAATTTTAAATAATAATACATTCATTTATTTAGAGAGATAATTTGTACCCACCTGCAAAAGTATAATAAATAGTTGAATTATTTTAGACTGCCTGGCATACCCCAGTCGAGCAGTTTATGAGCACAGCGTATGGCGATATTTTCAAATTCAGCTGTTGCAAAATTATTTATTTGTATTTCGTTCGCATGTTGTTCCAGCACTACGTGCCATGTCCATAAGTCGGCTAAATAAATCATTAGAATATAAATATACATACTCGCAGAGAGCTTAGCTGCCACCACACTTGCAACATGCAACACACACATGTGGCACACACAGTCAATCGGATGAGACGAGAAATCTCTGTTAATGCCAAGCGGCCACTTTTGAAAAGTCTGTCTACGCCAAACTACGAGTTTTTGTCTATATGATATGATAATAAATAGTTGATGAATTTCCACTTTCAAAGTTTCTTAGTATAAAATCGAGTTGGTTCAGTAAACGAATTTAATTATATCAACCCTTGGCACTCGCAACATAATCAATTATGCCCATATGCGAAGAACTTCCGATTACGTTCTATTACCAAAAATAACGCCATTTAAATATGTTTAACCACATTTTGGTGGCTCGGGTTTGCATTCGGTTGTTAGACGCACCTGCGCTTGCATAATTAAACATTTCATATATTGTTTAGATGTGTGAACTTAAACGGCAAATAAAATCTGAACATATGCGAAGGGCGTTATATCAATATAGAAACTATTTCTAATTTCATTAGTGATGCTAAACTGATTTTGAACCGGTTCAACAGCGAAAAAATTAATTTTTGGGCGAGACTTTTCAAGTATTTAAAAATATGTATATTTAAAAAGTCTTGCAACGTTAAAATAGAATTTAAGTCAATTAAATTATGTAGTAAAATATATATCTCAAAGCTAAATTACAGTAATTAACTTAAAAGTAGTTTGTAAGTTTTGAATTTGTTATACATTTTGTTCCTTATCAATTAATAATTATTCATAATTTAAAGCTTGTTTTTTTCTAATCCCAATTTAATAAAAAAAAATTTAATGAAATTGCTTACTCTTGGCTCAGCACTATATCTCGACAAATATTTAAGCTAGATCAATAAAATTAAGCACATTGCTAGCAATTAAATGCATCAAATGTTTAATGAAAGCCATGAATACTAGAATAGAGAGAGAGAGCGAGCACTTTGAGTACAAGTTGAGCGTCATAACAATATTTCATCAATATAAGTTTAATTGCGCTCGCAGCAATGTTTCAAGTTATTAAAATGAGCTGAGCTGGTGGAAAACCCTGCAGGGATCATCATAGGATTTTTCGACTAAACGTTTTAATGCTCATGGAATTATGATGAAGTATTAAAGCAGAATAATGCCAACTTTCAAGTTATTTAATAGTTTTTACCGCACACACACACACACACACACACATAGTTCTTACACCCACATAGCGTGTTTGGAAGTCAAGTTTGATGAGCCTCAGATTTTGGTTGGGCTTTTGTGGACGGGGAGCTACAAAATGTTGTCGGAGGGTTTTTGCTGTTCTTGTTCCCGTTCTCGTTCTCGTCTTGGTTTTAATGGGATTTATCGGGGTTTATGCTCTAGCCGCACATAAAATGCCATTGAAATTGCCCCAGTTGAAGAGCGCGCCTTAATGTATGCTTTTAATTAATAAGTGTGCGCATTTATTGTTGCATTTTCACACCCCCAACAGCTCTCTCTCTCTCTCTCTCTATCTATCTCTCTCTATCAATTGGCACACACAGCGTTTTTAGCGATTTTCATTTATTGGGCAAACATTTGCAGCCATGTGGTCTGCACAGCAGTCTGCGTGTGTGTGCGTGTGTGTGTACCAATAAACCCATCAAATGTTTGTAAATTAATTTTGTGCTCATCACTGCTGTTGTTATTGGCTTTTAATGCGCATTTATGCCTTTGCCTTTGCCATTGGCTTTTCCCTTTTTCCCGTTTTTCCTCAGCCATTTTCCTTTTGCTCTCGCTTTGATGACTTTAATCATTTGCGCCATATGCCATATGCGTGGCAGCGCCAATAATGACGTCATCAAGTGCCCCAAAAATTGCTCCGATGGATCAATCACTTTTGTACATGCTCGGATTCAACAAAATACACATATTCTCCACACTTCACACTGCATTAAATATCACACACTTTAACCGTCTTTTCATTTCAATATTGATTGTTTCTTTCGTTTTTAGTACACAAAGATTAATTAACAATTTGGCGATTTGTTGCTGATATTCAGTTATCAAAGAATATGAGAGCTACCAAATTGCAGACACTGAACATTTAAATCAGTTTAAAATATTTTCCAAAATAATTTTCATTTTTGGAATAATTAGAAATGATTTCACTTTATTTTATAACGTGATTCAAACTGTTGGCATATTATTGTTATAATTGCACATTTGCAAATAACAATTCTGGCTTTAACTATTATGAGCCACAAATTAATTGAAAATATTGGGCAGTAAAATAGTATAGCATAAATAGTTTACATTACAATTTTAATTGTATAAATATTTAGAACTTATTTATCTTTATTTTATATAACATTTAAAACTGTTGGCGTAGTTATCAGAGAATATAGGAGCTAACAAATAAGAGCCACAAATTAATTGGCAGTATTTAGAGTTTACGTTAGAATTTTAGTATGAGAAAAATAATTCGAAATATTTAATAAAATCTAATGTAATTCAAGTTCTAATTCCAATGTAAGTTGTTTTCAAGTGAAATTGAATTTCAGCACTTTCTACAAGTTTGTTGCTTTATTAAAAGCGTTTTTTTTTGTTCAATACTTTATAGTACCTAGAAAATGTGATTAAAATTAAAAAATAGTCGCTTTATGAAAGGACATTAATTAAGTTCTACAACTTGTTTTACTTCTTATTTTCTGACTTTTATTACCTATATAATTATATTATATTAGTTTGATCAGTTTTGTTGATTTTATTATGTTTATTACTTGAATTGCTTTTATTACTTTAATTTTTTTACTTGTATTACTTTTATTAGTTTGATTAGTCTTATGCTTTAATTACTTTTACTACTTTCATTTCTTTCATTATGTTTATTACTTGCATTACTCGTCTACTTCTTCTACCACTTCTATTACTTTCACAACTTCTTCTACTTCCTCGTCCACTTCCACGTATGCCTCTTCTCAGCTGGTGTTAATGAGAATGATGATGCATCATTAGGTTGGCTAATTTTAATTACGCCAGCGCCTAAATTGCTGCTGTCATTTTTAATAATATGCCGTGTCGCTCTGCCAATCTCTCTCACACACACACACACACATACTCGCAGTCTTTGCTCTCACACTTCCTGTCTTTCTCTATCTCTCTGTATATTTAACTGTGTGTCTGTTTGTGTTAACTTTTGCAGCTGTTGCAAGGAAGCCGCTGCCTGTCTGTTGACGCTGCCGCTGCTGCTCCTGATGTTGCAAGGGAACCGGCACGGCCCAGCACAAAGCCAACAAATTATGCACTTACACACACACACACACACGGAGTACTGTTTGAGTTATGTGTGTGTGTGTGTGTGTGTACAGTGCCGGGGCACTTGACTTTTTTCGTTCCTTTGAGCCGGAGCCGGAGCCGTAGCCGGAGCCTGCCTCCTGAGTTGCCCCGGCTGGCTGCCACACAGCGAGTGTCTGGCTCGGCTGACATCTTCTTACTCCATTTGGGCGCGCTGTCGTGTTAATTTAGCGCGAAATATTTGACAAGATGACGCGCTGCCTCGTTGCTCCAGCTTCAACTCTTGCCTCCTCCGCACCACTTGCCTTGCAGCCGTAGACATGCAACGTCTGCTTTGTAATGATCGAACATTGTCGAGGAGGGATATAACGCCTGTCTCACTGCCTGTCTTGTCTCATTCTCTCTCTCTCGCTCTGCATGTGTGTGCAACAGACACTCATATCGATTTATAAGTTGCCACACACACACACACATACACACTCTCGAGTCCTGACATTCGATAGCGTGTCTCGTGTCAGTTGCTTTTGGCATCCTTTAAGCTCCTTTTCGCATTCGCCTCGCCTCGCCTCATCTTGCCTCGCCTCGCCTGAGATTGAGCTGTGCGCTCTTTAAGTGATTTGATCTCCAGCTAATTCACAAACAATCCACAACTAAAAGCCACAAGCGCCTTATGACAGCCAACTGCCACCAGCCATGGTCCAAGATTGCATATATAGGAGAATACTCGTATTTTGTAGTCTGGAATTCAATCGAGCGTTGAACGCCTCAAACTCTCAACATGGATTATCGTCATTGTCTGTGTGCTTTTGTCTTTGCTGTTGTGCTTTGTGGGTCTGCCACTGTGGCCATCAGTTAATCACCGGCAAAAATGGATTAACAAATATGTTTGCGATGCATTCAAGTTCTTACACATGTTCGCACACACAAATTTGACAGGCGCATTTTAAGCTGCATTTTCCATCGCCTTTATGGCTTCATTTAACAGAGCATTCTTTAGATAAACGACATTAAAGATTTATGTCCTCATTTAGTTGCTTATCTTTGAACTCATATTATGCATTACTCAAAGTTTAACGCATTAAAAACATCTTTCGATTAAGCTTCAGTTTTAGCGTTTAATTACACAGAAACACTTTCATCCAGGAAACGTAAATAATTATCAATGAACTAAATTGTTGCTTAATAAAATATATCACCAATTAAAAACTGAGCTTCGAAAACAGCAGAAACATCGATTCAATCAAAGCTGGAATCAATCTGATGCACTCTACAAATTGTCTAGAAATTATAATAAATATTTACAAAAACAATATTAATAATAATAAAAGAAATAAAATTCATCATATTCACTATTATCAAATTAATCTGAATGCCTGTGTTGTCTTATTATTATTAAATCTAAATGATGAATAAATAAATAAATATTTATACTTGCAACCGTAGAGAATTCCTTAAAAAATTTAGTATAATCCTGTTTTAAAAACATTTAAAATAATAATTAGTTTTTCAAAAACTTTATTATTTTGCTAAAAAAAATAACTCACCTCCCAATAAATAGTACTAACAAATGAAGAAATCAAATGCAGAACTAAAACTTTCAAAATCGATATTCAAATAATAAATGTAATGGCAAAATCAACATTAGAAATTGCACATCGAAAACCGATTATCTTTCAGACGTTTAAAATTTTGTAAATAACAAATAATTAATAATAATAAACCAACAAGTAAAAAACACGCTCGTCTACCAGAAGCTATTTATAGTTATTTTGACAACAGAATATGTTTTAGACTCGATTAAATACTCAACCACATGAGAAGTCAAATATAATAAATATATAAATATTGACAAAAAAACATTTTAAAAATACGTCGATTAAAAGTAGAAATAAATATAAAACAAGCTTAATTAAAGAGTGAATTATAAAAGGGAATTCGAAAATTGTGATACAAAAATGCTAAATGTTAGTGATTAGCGCTCTAATTTCTAAGCTTTTACTTGAATGCTTAGAATTGTAACCAATAAATAAGTAAATTTAATATGAATTCAAACAAATATAAATAAAATAATTGTGGTAAAATAAATAAGAAATAAAAGAGAGATCAAAAGCTCACAATGTAGCTCATAAGTAATTAAACAATCCATACACGATTGCCGAGCTGTGAATAACTTTGAGTTGTGAACGAGTTCAATAATGTGTGCGCTACAAATGCATTCATATTGCATTCAATTATTCGTCAGTTGCCACACACACACACACACACACACACACACACACTTAGACCACAAAATCAGCGCGGTGGCAAAGATCATGTTGAGAAATGGGAAGAGTCGCCTCGCCTCGCCTCGTTCCTCGTTCCGCTGACAGACACAACCTCAGAGCGACAGACAGAGTCATTTATAAAATTTGCAGCAGAACGTGTTAAATGGCGTCAATATTAAAAGTTCAAATATGACGCTGACAAGGACATGCAGCATAAGGACGAGAACATAGCACCATGATGGGGACTGCGAATGCTGATGACGATGGCGATGGCGATGGCAACGTATCGTCGTTGTAGACAGCGCGAGAGCGAATCAACAAACGTTCCCAGCTATTATCGTTGTCGCAACATGCCACACACACACACACAGGAGAGGAGTCATGTGTGTGTGTGTGTGTGTGTGTGGTGTTGTTGCTCATCATCTTTTGGCGTTAGCAAGTGCTTGGCGGCAACTTCCAACTTCTAATGGCAGCATTATGCAGCCAACTTCCTCCCGCCCCGCAAAACCAGTGGCAAAGCAGCAAGCAGAGTGTGGAGAGGGGTGAGGGGAGAGGGATGGAAAGGGGAGGAGGTTTCGTCGCGTCTATCGCCAAAATGAAAATGAAACTGTTGCAAAATCCCATAAAACGGCCAAAAAGCTTTTGTAAATGACGCCAACAGCTGTCGATGGCAAAA
Organism: Drosophila immigrans; assembly: GCA_963583835.1. Lineage (NCBI taxonomy): Eukaryota > Metazoa > Arthropoda > Insecta > Diptera > Drosophilidae > Drosophila > Drosophila immigrans. Next base: position 12,081,547 of record OY757144.1, on the reverse strand, counting down.
CGCAGACAACGTTGTCGCCGTCGCCGTCGCCGTCGCCCAATTTGCCAGCTCCACAAAACAAGCCACCCTCCATGTGTGTGTGTGTGTGTGTGTGTGTTTGTGTGTGTTTGGTGTGTGTTTGTATGTGTTTGGTGTGTGTCTTGTGTCCTGCGTTTTTGGCGCGTTTTAATAAAGCGACAATGACATTTTATGAATTTTCCACTTTGTTCTTGCCTCGCTCGTGGCATGCCCCACGCCTGCCACGCCTACCCACACATACACACACACACACACACACACACACACTCTTTATGCTGCCACTTTCAGTCCCCGCACTCTGTTGTCACGCTGCAGGACAACAAGCGTCGTCCATTGTTTGTTTGTTTGCTTAGAACCGCAGCGCAGTTGACGGGCTCCAGCTTCGTATTCTCCTCCTCCGTCCGTCTCTCCCTTCGCATCAAATGAATTGTCATTATCTCTATGTGTATGTGTGTGTGTTGGTGTTGGTGTTGCACAAAGGCGTGTTTCAGTCGTCTTTGATATCCGATTTCATTTATAATTAGCTGCAAAGTTTACGGTTGCCATACCTTTGCTTGTGGTTGGTGCGGCCGGGTCAAGTAATTTAGTGTCATCCGCGGGGGGTTTTCACCTGACAGTCCCCCTCCCCCTCCTCCCCTCATGCGCTCCCTCGCTCCTCTTTCTTGCCTCGCCTCGCACACAAAGCCGCAATTAAAGTTAACTCAATTATTGATAGAGCTAAGCAGGCGAAGTGAGAGCGCAACAGCGAAAGAGTTGAGATGGCATGAAAGTATAAAAAGAGACAGAAGCGAAGTCGAGAGTGATATTAATGTTCAGATAAGCTTTAATCTAAAGCATTAGCTGTTTGTCTATTAGCATACTCGGAATCGCTTGTGTTTGCAGCCATGATTCACGAATGCTCAGCCTCATTATCAGCCAGATAAACATGGAATTCAACAACAAACCACAATTTCAAACAGCTTCCATTGACGCGTTTTAATTTCACAATTGTTCAAAACAATAAAGTATATAAAGTAGACTAACAGTTGAAACAATTAAACAACAAAAGCAAGTGTAAAATAATGTAAGAAAATTTTAGACCAATATAAAATTAGTTGATATATTATTTAAACATCTAAGGGTAGAATCTAAAGCAAAAAGTCAGCGAGTTTTCTATGATATCGTATTAATTTAATCCTTTTTAATGGTTTTCATTTGTAATACTTTTGATTTCCAGATTTTTAAATGTTTAATATATAATTAATTAATTTTGGCAATCTAATTTGAGTTACTTAAATATAAGTCAATTTAATGTTTTTAATTTCCCAATTTTAATTTTATAATACAAATTTGCAATTCAAAAATATATTTAATATTGTTGTTCTTTTTGAGCACTTTGGTTAAAAACAATTCTTTAAGTTGCTATTATTATATTTTTAATATAAATAAGGACACTATTTTTTTAAATTTACTTTTATATCATCCTACAAAGACGACAATTTAAGCAAATTATATATTTAAAATGTTTCAACTCAAGACTACTTACATATAGTAGTATTTACAAAGCTTCTATCCCTTAACATTTCTAGTTATAGTTTGGATATATAAATTTAACTATCTTCAATAGAAAAATAGTCATTTTTGCAAATCTAAAATGCTGAAATTTCCTGATATAGTTTTGGATTGTTGTATCTATAAATATTACTGCTGCATTAGTTGGAATATTGTAATTGCTGTAATACTTTAATGTGGACAACATCAATCGACCTGGTTTGGAAATGCAGGCAAAACTTAAGGCTGCTGTTAGCCCGAACACACAGTTGGGTAAACAATCTTTTGGAAGCATATGCAATAAGTGCTTGAAGTTAATACGTTCTGTCTGTCTGTGCGTTTGCTTTGTGCCCTTGCCCTTTCACTGCACTGTCATTGGCCCGCTTTTCCCAATTTGCGACGAAACTGAAGTCAAGTGGAAAGTAAAATTCGCGGCTCAGTTGCCAACCGGCGGCCAAATTAACAGCTAATTACGTGCGAATGCCAAATACCAGAGAATTTTAAATGGTACGTGCCACACGAAGGGACGGCAGGCAGTAGGCGGCAGGCAGTAAAGAGCAGACTGATGACGACTCCGACGACTTGCGCTTGGCTGGCGTAAGCTGCCAACTCGACGCACAAAATAATAATAATAATAAAAACCAAAAAATAAAGCAAGCGCAATGAGTTGAAAGGGGCAGCGACTTCGACAACGAGAGAAAAACACCAACAACAACAACAACAACAAAATGGTCGACGCACACGTAGCAAGTGTGGCAAGTGCAAGGGACGATAGCGAAAAAAAAAAGACAACAACAAAAACGTCAAACATTATTTGAATACAAAATGTCCTTGAAAAGGGTTCTCGGGTACAGCATATGCCGTCCAACAACTCCCCCTCCCTCCCCGCCCATCTCTCCAGCTCTTGCTTTTCTCTTGCCCAACGAGCAGCGCCCAAGTGACAAAAGTGACAAATTAGTCGATGTCGCCGACACTAAAAGCGTTATGACTGAGAAGGGGCACAAGCGACCGACCGCAACCCTTGTCTCCCTCTGCCCCTTCCCCTTTTCCACAAACACCCCCTCCATTCGCTTCGGCCAGCTAAGCAGGACTGCCTAATAATTGTTGGCCAACAAATAAACGAAAATTAGACGGCAATTCAATACGCTGCAAGAATATATTTATACATACGTTTGTTATTCGAATTTGACTCCTTCTCGATTGCAGGCAATATCAATAACAAAAATAAAATATATATAACTTGGGCATATTGAAGTATTGGCAACACATAATCGATGTTAATTGTCTTAAATGAATTCCAAAATTTTATTTAAATGTTATTTTATTTATTTAAAGACGACTATGAACAGTTGACAATGAAGAAATTTTAATATAAAATTATGATTGGAAGAGTGAATATATACAACTTTTTATTTAAAATTTTTAAAAATTCTTAAAAAAAAAAATTAAATTAAAATCTCTGCGGGTATTTAAGCAATAATTCAATTTGATTAATTTCCCACATGTTATCTGACAAAATTCTTTTCATTTAGGTATTATGATGAAGTTATATTCAAAAATGTGATTCCAAAAAATATATTCCATAATTATGTCCGGAAAATTATTTATGTACACTTATGCGACATATTTTTCAATATATTTAAAATTGTGATTAAATATATGGATCACAAAAAGCACTAGAAAGTATCATCTTTTTATAAACTTTTTTTTTTTAATTTAAATAATTCAATTAGTTAAATCAAGTTAAGAACAGCCATTTATTTGATACACTTTTTAGTTAATTAATTAATTTATTTTAAGTATTTATTTTTTACATTAACTACTTTTTATTACGATTTATTAATTTGTTATATTTAAATATTACGTCTATACTTTGTAGAGGTAGACACGTTTATTTGGAATACGTCACATAGCTAGTCAGAAATTGAAGGTAGCCGCAGTGAGGGCATAAAAAAAGAATGTCAAGTGTTTTGGACTCGGAGCGAGGTCAACAGCGACGACGGCGTCGTCAACGCAATTAAAATTCAAAGAGCAAAATGCATTTGCCACGCTCACGCACAGACAGAAGAAGAGACAGGCGGACGGACAGACGGACGGATGGAGTCTAAGTGGGTTGAGTGATCCACGGGTCGCAAGGGGCAAAGAAGAAGTTTGGAATCAGATTTCAGTATTTTTGGGGATTGTAATTCAAATGCTGTTTTCGCACACGTTGAATGTGGCTCGTTTTTATGCCTCGTGCATAATTACATGCTAAATTGTGCAACACAAATAATGTGGCATTAGAAGTGGCCACCAGCAAAAACAGATCCGACTTTGCCTCACTCGTTGAGGCTTTTTTGTCTGTGCAGCAGGAGGAAGGCAGGAGGAAACAGCAGCAGCAGGTGGCAAACAAATCTCGTTTGCCATTTGTTCTCGGCATTTGCATGCACTGCGTCTTATCGGTTGGCAAATTAACGCCCAGATGTCTGGCATTTTTGTTGCATTCTCGTTCCGTTACAACACACACACAATTGGCTTGGCAATTTGCAGCAACTTTAATTACTTGCACAACTGCATTTAAAATGTTGAACAGCAATTAAAATCGCACAATTGCCACACACACATAATGCAACAATTGGCTTTCATTCTTTCCCACTTTTCAGACGATCGCAGCCATCGATCAATGGTTTAAAAAATGTATACAAAATTTTAAATTAAATTGCCAATGACTTTGTGAGCAATTTTTGTGTATTTTGTTAATAAGCCTCTTCAATTTCGTCAAGAACACACGCACTCTAATACGAACTGTAGCTGGTCCAAAAATAAAATAAAAGATACAAAATGCCAGCAACGAACGGCGCCAAAGGGCGGCAGCAATGCAGTGAGCCAAAAATAATGAACTCCAAATGAAGTAAAACAAAAAAGCAGCACACAATATTAATTATTCATATTTCATTAGTGAGCGCACTCACCGTACTCGAGGCGTGTGGAGTCGGAGTCGGAGTCGCAATCGCAGCCGGAGTCAGAGTCGGAGTCGGAGTCAAAGAAAAGGCGTGTGCCATATAAAATTTATAAAAATCAAAGTAATGGTGCGACGCGCGGGGGCCAAACGGAAAACAAAAGGGGCAAAGAGGGTGAACAGGGCGAACGGGGGAACGGAACGTTAAAGGTAAATGGTAGTCGAGTGCTAAGATGCCCAAGTAGTCGTCCAGGATGTTGCCTGTTGCCTGCTGGCAGGTGGAACCACCAACAGCTTCTTCTTTATTTTTTTTTGGGTGGCAGACATCATCATTTGTCTTGACGTTTGCCATCTTTTGGCGGAGCAGGGGGGGGCAGGGGGAGGCAACGGCGCATTGATGAATGAAGTGCGTAGCGTGGCACAGGCTGAAAAGGCCAAAAGGCCAAGCGACATTAAAAATGCACACGCAATCAGAAAATGTTTCATGAAGGCTCTCTTGATGCCAAGTTAACAGTTAGCAGCACCTGAAGCTCCAATCCAGTTGATGGATCAACAGCGCCAAGATAAGACAGCGGGCGGGGTAATGAGCCAGTTGAAGTGGGCCAACTCCGACGGCTTCCACATCAACATCAACATCAACGTTTTTCGCTTCTTCGCTTTGGCTTTCATAACACTCGTTAGGCCAAGAGGGCAGCAGGGTATGATAAGTTAGTGGCGGGCCAAAATAAATGCAACCAATTCTTCGACTCGTAATTAATTCAGCATCTTATAATTATTTATAGATCGAGTCAATAATAGTAGTAAATAGTATAATCCATAGTTGTATTCATAAGTTATTATATAATTCAATATGTTTAATTTGTTAATGAAATAAATGGTGATGAGCCTATAGAAAAAATACAGGAAAATACAAGAATATGAAAGGTAATTTGTGGATTAACACAATTTCATTCCATTATACTTACTGAAAATTGTTAGTGACTATTAAAGACATTTATTTTATGTAGTCTATTTAATTTTTCGCTCTAAACTCGTAATATAAATTTAAAGAGCTTATTGTTATTTTAGATTTATTTTCTTATTGGTCACTGTTTTCATATTTATTTGACAACTTTGAACAGTCGACTTTGAAAAAATCACTATTGTTGAATTTGAACTAGGAAATAAACAACTTTTAAGTATAAGTATTAAATTAAAGGCTGCAAATATGAATAAATTATACATTTTTAATTAATATTCAAATGAATTTAGTTGCCAAAATTGCTTACATCTTGTTTTCCTATTTATCTTACGATTAAACTTGAAAATTATTTAAGAATCAAATTTCGAGAGTCAATAATAAGTTGCTGTTGCACTGATATTTATTGTTTTAAATATTCTGTTTGTAATTTTTGAATAACACATGGCGGATATTTTATAGTCGAGCACACGCTACTTAAACTTCCTTACTTGCGATTATTTTGTATTTTTTTCTTGTGTTTTTGTTAAGCCTTTGAGCCGGGCATCGTTGGCGGCAATTTATAATTTGTTTGGGCTTTCAGCGCGGCCGTCCAAAGCAATTACCGTGCTCAAGGTGCATTTGCCCCCCTCCCTGCGAAGCGTTGAACTGAACGTTCAGGTTCGCGTCCAGCGCGTTCTCATCCACACCACGTCCACATCCACATCCACGTCCACGTCCGACACCTACGCACCCAAGCAATTCGGCTTGACTTGAGGCGAACTTTTGCCGGTGCCGTCGTCATCTTATCGGGTTCACTTACTGGGTCAACTTTGTCTCGTCCCCGTGATTTATTATGATGCCAGCCCCTTGTTACTGTTCCTGTTACTCTTACTGTTGTGCTGAGCGCTGCGGCTATTTTCTTTGGCACGTTCGCGCTGAGAAAACAGACGGCTCGCATGGCGAACCTCATGATTCATGTGTGTGTGTGTCAGTGTGAGTGTATGTTTTTGTGTGTGTGTGTGTGTGGGGCAGTGGCCAAGCGTGTTGACCCCTTCGACACCGATTAATATGCACAGATTCACGGGACTTCTCCCTAAGTGACGACACTTTTATTAATGTTAATTCACAGGAATTTAGTTACCTACTTGAACTTGAACTCAATTCCCCCGACATCTGTTCGAGTCCATCAATGAATTCCACTGTGGAATAACTTGCGCATAATTATTTATCAACATTCATTCATTCATTATAGCGTTCATTCACCTCACTTCGATAAGACAGGAATATGAAATTTAAAATTTCAAATTGTAATAAACATTAAAACAAATGAAAATAGTTGATAACCTGTATTTCCCACACACATATTTTTACACGATGGAAGCACTTACGAATAATTATTTATCCAATACCAAAACCTCGCTCTTAAGTTATCGACAATTACTTCCATAAATCTTGAATTTAAATGCAACGCCATCAAAGTTGCCATTGCATGAAATGCAAATTAAAGCAGTTGATGGACATTCCCCACATATATGTATAAAATGTAATTAAATTATATAAGTAAAAAATTTACAAAGTACAATGTTAAATTAAATATGAATTAAATCGCCATCATTTGTTTACAAACGATTTTGTTACATAAAAACATTGCAAACTATTGCCATGTTATTAATATAATTACATAAAACAGCAAATGGACATTTGACATACATTGATTTACAAATAGTTGAATTTGTTGTAACTACATTTCGTTCTAAACACACAGCGAACATTTGCAATTGGTTCTTGTCAAATAATGTTGCTATTTATTTATTTAATGCTGTCGATTGTCTTGATTATATGGATCGTTGCAAGAGTATGTTAAATTATTTTGCTTTGTTTATTTTTTGTGTATACAAATTCAAGTTATTTCATGCTATTAATATTCCATTGCGTATTCGCGCGAGAATATATTCCATTTTTAATAACACAAAACTTTATGAAAATTTTATAAATAAAAGGCAAGAGTAACGCCCAGCAACAACATCCACGACGTCGTCGTCGAGCTCAAAAGTCAAAGCAAATAAGCAAAAGGGCGGGCGGAAGATGCGAGGGCAGGTTGCAGATTGGCGGAGGACTTTCACAACCGACCGGCAAAATGGGATATACACCGAGGGACAGAGGGACAGGGGGAACAGACGGAGGCGGGGGGGGTTAAAGTTATGCGATGAACCCAGTCGAGTGGTTGGGCTAAAAAACAATTGAAATGTGAATATTAAATATACAAGTACAAGATTTTTATTCCATCTTTCGCTTCATCTTTTGCCGTTGCCTTTGCCTTGCCTTTGCTTGTGCCTTGCCTTTCACTGTTGGTGTCTTGCTATTTGCCAGGTGTCGTCCGCACAACCGCCCTCCGAACAATCCCTTCAGAGCAAGTCGACCAACTCCCCGCGGCGTCATTGTGTGCATTGTATGGGCCAACAAAATAAACCGTTTGATGCCATCTAAACGGAATGCTGGGCCCCACTGATTGATGTCGAGATTGGCCCGGATAAAGCCCGGCTACCTCCACCGCTATGCGCCATCCGGTATAGTTAGCCAAAGCTTCTACGCATAGATTGCTTATCTGTCACGAACTTTAAATGGAAAACTAACTTAAGATGTGCTTAGGCCAAGCCGCATTGTTCGCTGCGCCAAGCTGTCATATAATGTTCCATAATATCGCTAGATGTTGTATGGATTGAGAGATTCTGCATAATTCATTTTATACGCAAATCGAACTGTCAAGGATTTATGCAACACTTTTTGAGCACATTTGGAGTTTGCTAATGAAAAGAAAATGCGATAAACGGTGAATATATATTAATATTTAGAGTTTCGATATCTCTTCTGAATAATAAATAATAAACTATTTATTTTTTTTTAGAAATCTAAATGAATCGGCAAGCATATTGTATTTCATATTTGCTTATCTTATTTTAAATGTTGAAAAAATTCAAGCCTAACGAAAAACGTAAAATATATGTCTAATATTCTTTTAGCATTATTGTCTTAAGTCTTTTTACTTATTTAAATATATACATACATATATAAAATTGTTTTAATTTAATGCATAATTTAATATTAGATCAGTGTACAAGAGATGATTTCAATGTAACAATTATATGCATTTTGTTTATTTATATATTTTCTTTAGCTTTGCGCTAATTAATTATGGCGATAAGACAGTGGAATTATTTCAAGTTGATTTAATCTGTAGAATTGGTTTGGTACATAAAGCATATAAGAACGGATGCTGTGATATCCCATGGACCCACGGAATTGTGGTTGAGGCTTTTACTCCAATAACCCACTGAGCTCGTCGGTGCTGCAATAGCAGCGCATTAAATGGCCAAGCAAATTGGTTACATGCGAGCTTATATTGAAAGCCTCAATATTGGAAGATATGGAGACTATGTTCTGGCTGAACAGGCTCTTGGTTTTGCTGGGCTATGTGTGTATTGGTGTGTGTGGGTGTGTTTAAGTGTGTATGCATGTGTAATGCATGCAACGAGGCACATTAATTAAATAAAAATTGATTTTTCAAGCGCCTGAAATCCAATCAACGAACAGCTGCAAGTTGAGGGACATACTACAACGAGTGGCGAGCACATAAAGCTATGTCCTGGCTGGAGACCATCAGTCCTGCCAGCCTCCCCCAGTTTGCTGCCCCTCCCCTCCTCCCCCCTTTTCCTCTCTGCGCATCCTGTGACAGCCTCAGTTCGTGCTGCTGTTGCTGTTGTCAAATGAAGTTAACAAAGTTTACGATTTTTTGCGTTCGCTCAACTTTCTTTTTTTCCTCAATTTTTTTTTTAACAATTTTGTTGTTGGTGTTGCTTTGTTTTTATCGTATGCATAAGTATATAATGTGGATATGGGCTGAATTGTGGTATATACACACTGGGCACAGTGCGTCCGTCCAGCAGCACAGGATAAGCAGTCAGGCAGAAGGCAGCAGGCAGTCGGTCTGGCAGACAGCAGTGGCAATGAGTTTAATGGCCGATGTCGCTTTTTGGTTGTATTTAAACCACAGCAAGTCATCAGGCAAATTGAATTTTCAACGTATGGTCGCACACACACACACACACACAGCGTCCGCCCTTTGCCACGCCCCACAATTACAATGGCAGCTATCGCGAATCCGAGCTTAAAGCTCAACTTGTCCTATATAGTCAGAGCTTGTATACACAAATACCATCTGCACTTACACTAAGCGAAATTAAACGCAGTTAAGTGACAGCTATAATAATATAAATAATAATAATACAAATAATATTACAAATATTTCTAAAACATTGATAATGGTGTGGATATAAATTAACTTTACAATTTTAATAAATAGACAAATCAATAATATATAATAAAATGTATTAAATTAAAAATTAAAATTTAAATATAAATAAAATGCAAATTAATTTTGGATATTTGTTATACTTATAAATAAATCTTGTGTCTTATCATCTCAACACTTCTATGTTGTTAGTTAGTTGCTTATCGCCTACTCCATTTACTATTTCTTATTTACTTTTTAAAGTACTATATAATTGTTTTTTTTTGCATTAAAAAGCTGTCATGTATTAATTATTAATTCTCAAATACTAATTATTATGTACAGCTTAAATTAAATATTTAAAAATCTGTTGCAAAACAACTTGGAGTTAAGACTAAGTGCTGTTTTCCATTACAAAAAAATGGTTTCGCTTGCGTTGTTAGAAGGCGTATTGTTGGGAGTAGCCCAGTAATTTTGCAGAGTGTATTAGTTACTTTCCGCATCCTGGTCAGTGCCATTTGCCGTTGGCTTCTTTCGTTTCTCGTTACAAAATTACCCACGATAAAAATTGAATTACTTCAGTCGTCGGTTGCTGGCGGAGGCGATGGCGATGGCGATGGCGGTGACGTTGATGTTGCGTTGCTGCTAAAGCTGTTCCGGCTCCGGCTCTAGCTCCTTTTCCTTTTCCTTCTTCCTCTCCAGATCTCCAGATCCCACTGTTTGCTGTTGCTATTGGTGTTGCCTGTTGGTTGGTGGTGGCATCGCGCTCTAGTCGTTTGCCTTTGCTGCTCAGGTTCTGGTGTTAGTCCTGTCCCTGGTCATGGTCCTGGCCCTTGCATTGTCGCTGCAAAATGTTATGCTTACTCTTGACGCGCCCACGGCCACGCCCACGTCTCAGCACACTACTTAGGCGACGTTGAAACTGTCGCCGAGCCTGGTCCTGGCCCCGGTCCTGGTCCTGGTCCTGGTTGCCTGCACCCAGTTTGTTTTCCTCACCGTCTCTCTCTCCCTCTTTGCCTGTCTCTGCACTGTGAGAGTGTGTATGACTTCATCTAATGATAAATGAGCTGCAATGGATGACAGCGAATCAACTTAAGTGTATTGCTCTGCTTCGGTGCCACGCCTCACTGCCTCTGTCTCTGCCGCCGCCCCTGCCACAGTCTCTGTGCTCGCCCTGTCCATCCATCCAATGCACTTTCCCTTAACGCTTTCTGCTTGTGTTTACGTTTCACTTCAAATTTCTATGCTACACTAAATATTTACATAAGGACAAACACAAAAAAACAGAAAAAGAAAAGACAAGAAAGAAGACGACCAGTAAAGGAAAAACACTATAAAAAAAAAACCAACTTGCCAAGTGTAAGTGAAACGCTTTAAAAGGAAGTTCCGGAGCAAAACTTTACAAGTGCTCCCGGACTCTCATTATCTTATCGGAACTTATGTTTACAGGCAAGTGGATGGGGTAATTACGCAGATTGCTATTCAATGCGTTCAGCTGAGACCACTGAAAGAATCAGGAATTATTAATCTAAGTCAAGGCTAGAGAAAATACCTAAGCATTGCAATCCAATATTATAGATTATTTTTCCATCACTTACATTTTACAATATTCAGTAAGCTCTAAAGGATACAAGAAATCGAAGCTTCATTAAACACTTAAAAATTTAAATTCGATTATTTTCCTATCACTTACATTTCACAGCACTCATTTAGCTCTTGAGATTTTTTTAATTGCATTTGAATGAACTTTATTTGTGCATATAAATTATGTTTTATTTAGTTTAAAGTGTTACAATAAATTAGAAAAAAAAAAATCATTAAGTACATAAATTGTAAATATATCGTTGCTAATATCATTGAATTTATTTTGAGATTATATATGTGGAATGCTACAGATAACGTTGTTTTCGTCTTGGGTCGTTGTGGCATTTTGTTAGTTTTGTTTCAAAGACATGTCTTTTACTTGTGCAGGCACTTGGCATCGTCCTTGGAGATGCACTTGAGGCTGCGGTAGTCGAAGCGCTCCTTGTTGTCGCAACGCAGATGGACAAACTTATGTTTGCCCGACTTCTTGATCTCGCAGCGATAATATTTGCGGCAATCGCGCACGTCGGGATAAATATCGTCCTCGTCGCATTCATCCTCATCCTTTAGCTTCTTGATCACGTCCTTAACGTATTGTCGCTTCTCCTTGGAGTTCAAGTCTTGGGTGTCATCGTCTTCGCTGGACTTTTTCTGTTCGCTGTCCTTGCTTTCCTTGGAGTCCTTCGACTGCTTGCTGTCCCTTTCATCCTTCTTGTCCTCGTCAAAACTGCTGGGCTTCGTTTTCTTATCGCTGCCATCCTTTTTGTCCTCATCGGAATTGTTGGACTTTTTCTTGTCGCTGTCTTTCTCCTCGTTGGAGTCCTTCCTTTTCTCATTGTCCTTTTCCTCATTTGAGTCTTTGGGCTTGCTGTTATCCTTCTTCATTTCGGCTGAACTGTTTTCAGCAGAACTTGGCTTCTTTTGCTCCTGCTCCTTGGACTGATCCTCAGTTTTTTTGTTGTCCTGTTCAACCGACGCATTCTCATTGGAGATCTGCACTTCACCAGGCTGCTCTACAGACTCAGCAGTCTCCGGCTTGTTTTGCGGTGCCAGAGTTGGCTTGATCGTTGTTGAACGCCAGTTGTTCACCCAATCGGGCCAATTGGGCCAAAAGGGTTTGCGCGTAGGTGCCACTTGACCATTTCCATTGCCATTGCCGGGTTGTTGTGGACGTGGCCAGAATGGATATTGAGGGATTGGACGTCTTGTTGGCCTAATTGGAACTGAAGGAACAGGAGGAAGGACTGGTGGATTAATGGGAGCGTTAGGAGTTGTGGGGGAGTTAGGAGCGTTGGGAATTACGGGTGAATTGGGATTCACAGGCGCGGGAGGATTAACTGGTGTGCTGGGGACGACGGGAGCGTTGGGATTAACAGGAGCATTTGGATCCACGGGGACATTCGGGCTGACAGGTGCATTAGGACCAGCAGGGTTGGCAGGAGCGTTCGGATTCGCAGGCGCATTAGGAGCATTGGGATCCACAGGAACTGGAGCATTAGGTTCCACCGGGCTATTGGGATTAACTGGCGAGCTCGGGCCATCGGGCGTATTAGGAGCGACAGGAGCGTTGGGATTCACAGGCGCAGGAACATTAGGGTTCACAGGCGCGTTGGGGTCGACTGGAACATTGGGGTCCACCGGAGAGTTAGGGTTCACTGGCGCATTGGGGTCCACAGGAGCGTTAGGGTTCACTGGCGCATTGGGGTCCACAGGAGCGTTAGGGTTCACTGGCGCATTGGGGTCCACAGGAGCGTTAGGGTTCACTGGCGCATTGGGGTCCACGGGAGCGTTAGGGTTCACTGGCGCATTAGGGTCGACTGGTGCATTAGGATCAACTGGCGCATTGGGGTCGACTGGTGCATTAGGATCAACTGGTGCATTGGGGTCCACAGGAGCGTTAGGGTTCACTGGTGCATTGGGGTCCACAGGAGCGTTAGGGTTCACTGGCGCATTGGGGTCCACAGGAGCGTTAGGGTTCACTGGCGCATTGGGGTCCACGGGAGCGTTAGGGTTCACTGGCGCATTAGGGTCGACTGGTGCATTAGGATCAACTGGCGCATTGGGATCCACAGGAGCGTTAGGGTTCACTGGCGCATTGGGATCCACAGGAGCGTTAGGGTTCACTGGCGCATTGGGGTCGACTGGTGCATTAGGATCAACTGGCGCATTGGGGTCGACTGGTGCATTCGGGTCCACGGGAGCATTAGGGTTCACTGGCGCATTGGGGTCCACTGGAGCGTTAGGGTTCACTGGCGCATTAGGGTCGACTGGTGCATTAGGATCAACTGGTGCATTTGGGTTCACTGGTGCATTAGGATCAACTGGTGCATTGGGGTCCACAGGAGCGTTAGGGTTCACTGGCGCATTGGGGTCCACAGGAGCGTTAGGGTTCACTGGCGCATTAGGGTCGACTGGTGCATTAGGATCAACTGGTGCATTAGGATCAACTGGCGCATTGGGGTCGACTGGTGCATTCGGGTCCACGGGAGCGTTAGGGTTTACTGGCGCATTGGGGTCCAAGGGAGCGTTAGGGTTCACTGGCGCATTAGGGTCGACTGGTGCATTAGGATCAACTGGTGCATTTGGGTTCACTGGTGCATTAGGATCAACTGGTGCATTGGGGTCCACAGGAGCGTTAGGGTTCACTGGCGCATTGGGGTCCACAGGAGCGTTAGGGATCACTGGCGCATTGGGGTCCACGGGAGCGTTAGGGTTCACTGGCGCATTGGGATCAACTGGCGCATTAGGATCAACTGGTGCATTTGGGTTCACTGGTGCATTAGGATCAACTGGTGCATTGGGGTCCACAGGAGCGTTAGGGTTCACTGGTGCATTGGGGTCCACAGGAGCGTTAGGGTTCACTGGCGCATTGGGGTCGACTGGTGCATTGGGGTCCACAGGAGCGTTAGGGTTCACTGGCGCATTGGGATCAACTGGCGCATTAGGATCAACTGGTGCATTTGGGTTCACTGGTGCATTAGGATCAACTGGTGCACTGGGGTCCACGGGAGCGTTAGGGTTTACTGGCGCATTGGGGTCCAAGGGAGCGTTAGGGTTCACTGGCGCATTAGGGTCGACTGGTGCATTAGGATCAACTGGTGCATTTGGGTTCACTGGTGCATTAGGATCAACTGGTGCATTGGGGTCCACAGGAGCGTTAGGGTTCACTGGCGCATTGGGGTCCACAGGAGCGTTAGGGATCACTGGCGCATTGGGGTCGACTGGTGCATTAGGATCAACTGGCGCATTGGGGTCGACTGGTGCATTCGGATCCACGGGAGCATTAGGGTTCACTGGCGCATTGGGGTCCACAGGAGCGTTAGGGTTCACTGGCGCATTGGGGTCCACGGGAGCGTTAGGGTTCACTGGCGCATTAGGGTCGACTGGTGCATTAGGATCAACTGGTGCATTGGGGTCGACTGGTGCATTAGGATCAACTGGTGCATTTGGGTTCACTGGTGCATTAGGATCAACTGGTGCATTGGGGTCCACAGGAGCGTTAGGGTTCACTGGCGCATTGGGGTCCACAGGAGCGTTAGGGTTCACTGGCGCATTGGGGTCGACTGGTGCATTAGGATCAACTGGCGCATTGGGGTCGACTGGTGCGTTGGGATCGACTGGGGCATTAGGGTTAACGGGAGCTGTCGGATCGGCGGGAGAGAGAGTGGTTTCCTGAGGTCCAATAGTTGTCGTGTCAATTGGTGCATTGGGATCAACAGGAGCGTTGGGATCAACTGGTGCGTTGGGGTCAACTGGTGCGTTGGGATCAACTGGTGCATTAGGATCAACAGGAGCGTTGGGATCAACTGGTGCATTAGGATCAACAGGAGCGTTGGGATCAACTGGTGCGTTGGGGTCAACTGGTGCGTTGGGATCAACTGGTGCATTAGGATCAACAGGAGCGTTGGGATCAACTGGTGCATTAGGATCAACAGGAGCGTTGGGATCAACTGGTGCGTTGGGGTCCACAGGAGCATTAGGATCGACTGGCGAGTTAGGATCAACTGGTGCGTTGGGATCAACTGGTGCATTAGGAT
This sequence comes from Drosophila immigrans, assembly GCA_963583835.1. Lineage (NCBI taxonomy): Eukaryota > Metazoa > Arthropoda > Insecta > Diptera > Drosophilidae > Drosophila > Drosophila immigrans. The sequence goes on along the minus strand of OY757144.1, from coordinate 12,066,212 downwards.
CAACTGGTGCGTTGGGATCAACTGGTGCATTAGGATCAACCGGTGCGTTGGGATCAACTGGTGCATTAGGATCGACTGGAGCATTTGGATCGACTGGTGAATTTGGGTCCACGGGAGCATTTGGATCGACTGGCGAGTTAGGATCAACAGGAGCGTTTGGATCAACTGGTGCGTTGGGGTCAACTGGTGCGTTGGGATCAACTGGGGCATTAGGGTTAACGGGAGCTGTCGGATCGATGGGAGAGAGAGTGGTTTCCTGAGGTCCAATAGTTGTCGTGTCAATTGGTGCATTGGGATCAACTGGTGCGTTGGGGTCAACTGGTGCGTTGGGATCAACTGGTGCGTTGGGGTCAACTGGTGCGTTGGGATCAACCGGTGCGTTGGGGTCAACTGGTGCATTTGGGTCCACAGGAGCGTTGGGATCAACTGGTGCATTAGGATCAACAGGAGCGTTGGGATCAACTGGTGCATTTGGTTCCACAGGAGCATTAGGATCGACTGGCGAGTTAGGATCAACTGGTGCGTTGGGATCAACTGGTGCATTAGGATCAACTGGTGCGTTGGGGTCAACTGGTGCGTTGGGATCAACTGGTGCGTTGGGATCAACTGGTGCATTTGGGTCCACAGGAGCATTTGGATCGACTGGTGCATTTGGGTCCACAGGAGCATTGGGATCGACTGGCGAGTTAGGATCAACTGGTGCGTTGGGATCAACTGGTGCATTAGGATCAACTGGTGCGTTGGGGTCAACTGGTGCGTTGGGATCAACTGGGGCATTAGGGTTAACGGGAGCTGTCGGATCGATGGGAGAGAGAGTGGTTTCCTGAGGTCCAATAGTTGTCGTGTCAATTGGTGCATTGGGATCAACTGGTGCGTTGGGGTCAACTGGTGCGTTGGGATCAACCGGTGCGTTGGGGTCAACTGGTGCGTTGGGATCAACTGGTGCATTAGGATCAACTGGTGCGTTGGGATCAACTGGTGCATTAGGATCAACTGGTGCGTTGGGATCAACTGGTGCATTAGGATCAACCGGTGCGTTGGGGTCAACTGGTGCATTAGGATCAACTGGTGCGTTGGGATCAACTGGTGCATTAGGATCGACTGGAGCATTTGGATCGACTGGTGAATTTGGGTCCACGGGAGCATTTGGATCGACTGGCGAGTTAGGATCAACAGGAGCGTTTGGATCAACTGGTGCGTTAGGGTCCACGGGAGAACTGGGATCAACTGGAGCGTTAGGATCCACGGGCACATTGGGATCGACGGGGGCGTTTGGATCCACAGGCGCAGTAGGATCAACTGGTGCATTAGGGTCGACAGGTGCGTTGGGGTCTACAGGCGCTGTGGGGTCGACAGGAGACAGAGTAGTTTCTTGAGGTGAAATTGTTGTTGTGTCGACTGGTGCATTGGGATCAACAGGAGCAGTTGTGCCCCAGTTGGGATCTATGGTGGTATTCGGATCAACTGCGGCCTCAGTCGTTGTGCCTACTGGCTCGTTGGGAATGGTGGACTCGACAGGTGCAGCCGTATTGCCGGCAGTGGTATCGACAATGGGTTGGCTGGTTGTCTCGACAGGAACATCTGTGGTTATCTCAACTGGCGCTGTGGTTGTCTCAACTGGAGCAACTGTTGTTTCAACGGGAACCAGCGTGGTTTCAATGGGTTGGGCTGTGGTGACAGGTGCTTCGGTTGGAGCACTGGGTGTTATGGGGCCTTCGGTAGTGGGCTTCGTAGGAATAATCTGTTTGCCGGTGGTGGACTCGATTAGAGCCGATGAGCTGCTACCATCATGAACGAGGGGACTGTCGGTGATTGTGGTCATCTTGGCAACAGCAGCTGTGGGGGCACTGCCGTCCGATTTGATGGGCATGCAAATCTCCAAGCTATCGTTGACGCATCGCGTGTTGGGCGGACAGTGAAGGATGCTGCCCGATGCGATTTGTGAGTAGCACATTTGATAGGTCGAGGGGCCCACACAGATGGCTGCTTTGCCATTGCAGTTGACGTTAATGATCTGGGCGTTGGTGCCCAAGCCACTTTGATTCTTCTCGAGCATGCCCGCCAGCTGTTAGAAAGAAAGAGAAATGTGGGTGAAGAGAGAGAGGGAGAGATAAATGGAGGTTAGTGTGATTTTGTCAAGGGGTCAAAGCGTGGTGCACTGTTTGTCACAAGTCAGTTAAATGTTGGACCGCAACAGTTATTTATATTACACTGGTTTAGTTTATCACTTGCATAGGTTATGTTCGAGTCGCCGCCGAGTGCTCTCAACGATATCCAAATTATCAAGAATCCCGGCAGCTATTGTTAGTTTGTTTTCGTGGTCAGGGGGGTGTTTGTTTAGTCACGCGTATCCAAAGCCCGCAAAGTGCCACACAAGATGTTAATAATAAAAACTCATTGTTAAATAAAACCAAAAAATAAGTATTATACAAAAATAATAATTTGTGTTTTGTATTGTTTTTTTTTTTTTTTTTTTTTGTTGTTTGATGAGGGGATTTTGGGCGGATTTACGGGGTATTCGGGTGTTGAGGGGGATAATTTGTTCGATATTTGTTTCGTATTTACTGTGCGCGCTATAAAAAGTTCAACGCAATTACCAAAAGTATGAGTAAAAATCTGGATATTTTGGTCGTCATCGTCGTTGGATATGTGTTTTGTTCGAATGTAAAATCGTTACTATCCTCAGTACACGCTGGATCGCTGCTTATATTCAATTTGCCACCAGCTTCCACACACTTATCTACGCGAATCTCACTGACACTAACCAAACATCGAATGATTATCTTTTGTTTGTCCCCAGATAAGTGTGCGACCAATTTATGATATTGCAGTGAAAAAATCTGAGCATTCTTCACCTGTTTTGACTACCGTTCTTCATTATTATTATAGTTTATTTGGAAACTATTACACGTGAAATAGTTTGCGATTTCTTATCAGCTGACGTAATATGAAAGAACGCAAATAATCAACAACTATTTTTGCTTTCATATTTATTATGAATATCGCAATTAGCAGTTGTAAATTAAATGCATTACGTACAAATCACTCCAGACTATTATCTTTGTTTTGACTTAAATTTAATTTTAATCTATCGCCCAAATTTGAACAATATGACAATAATCATATTCATTTTAAAAAAAAGTGTTGAGTAAAATTAATAAACAATTGTCTAATTTAGTAATCATCATACACGATTTGTAAAGTGCAACCAACTAAAACATGAAAGCAAACTATCGACATTTGTCGCTCTGTTTATCGTGTTGGGAAAGGCATTCCCAGAAAATACTCCAATGTAAATAATATGCCGGTGTTTTCTAGGTATTTCCTTATCAAGCTGTAAGAAACTTTTGTGCAAAACTATATAAATTTAAAGGGCTTAGCCGAGGTGTCTTAAACAAACTGTGGCAAGGCTATGTTAGTTTATAATCAACGACAAATTCAAGCCAATAACATATTATTATTTTATTATTGTGGCAGGTGTAGCTTAAATATGCGATATGAATCAGACCTTGTGTGCATAATAAAATGGCATAAAAATCATAATAATAAAGTGAAAACTATGCTAATCTTGTTAGTGCTTCCGATGCTCATTAACTTGAGCCTAACGATAATGATATTTCACACATTTGTTTAATTACGGTACGTAATTGCCGTTGATTTAATCTCAAACGCTGAAATTGTGATAAACAACAAAAGGCAGCTAAAAAAAAAAAAACACTTAAGATCTGCGCATTTCCTGTGACAAATTTTGCGTTATTTGCACAAGTTCAAAATGGAAATCTGGACAAAGAAAACAATTGCCCAAATCTTGTGCAGCTTCATTTCTAACCGGAAATGTGGTTCAGAGTGAATCCCTGCAAAGATCATGACTAAGGCCAATTGGCATGGACTTATCTCTCAAGTTTATCATATGCAACTCGCAACAGATACAGTAGCTATAGATAGATACTGTATAGATATATGCAAACGAAAAGAAAACATACTTTTGTTTGATCACAAGTCTACTAACCCCCGGTTTTATGACGCAGGCAAACCAGTCTGTCGTCCAATGTCCGTCCGAACAGACCTTACCACTTACGTATGTGTTTTCCCACATATCATAATGATCATGATCGTGAATTCGCCTGTGATAAGAGAATCAAATAGATTGAAGATTACAGCCAAATGCTGTCCAAGTAACGCTTATCATTTAGATAACACGAAGATAAGTAACGCGCCAGATCTGGACAAGAACAAGCCCCAAACGTAAGCTGCTGTCAGTCGGATTGTATAACACAAATTTGTGTAGTACAGTGGGGACTAGCAAATAATATATTTTCATTTTAATTTGAAGTATTCTCTTCCAGACATATTTTGTGCAAATGATTTTGTGTATTTCAAAAAGAATTATAAACAAAGAAATACAAAAAAAAAAACATTTTTTTTTAAAAATTTGAAGTTTCTCTTCAAACAATTTTCGAATATTAAATTACTATTTTTTCCATTCCATTCATTATGTGTGGAGACGTTAAACTATTTGCAGATAAAGATTGAACAGATGCCACCCACATTATCTGGCTTTTCAAATCCTATCTTAAATATAGCATTTAAATTGTTAATATTTATCTACACTATATTTTGTCAATCCCACTATCTGTAGATTAAGTCTCCAATATAAATTTTGTAAATGTGTAAAAGAGCTTAAGCTGCCATACTAGATAGTAATACTAATTAACGTGACTTACACTCAAAAAAAAACTACTTTCATTAAACACAAGTTGCCTAAAAAACATAACTCATTTTTCCAATAAAGAATTTATATAAAAAATGCAATAAATTGAAGTCATTTAACTGGACTGCACATAAAGCTGAAAGCAATTAAATGATGCAATTCCCTTTCAGAGTAAAATCATTCATATGAATTCGTACTGTGCAAAGTTGTCAGATTGTGTGTGCGATATATATGTATGTATATGTATGTATGTGTTATATATATAGTACATATGTCTGACAGCATAGGTCCAAAGACCTTTGGGCGACTTCAACTTATTAAGCTACTTAAATGACCGCAATTTGCACAACATCTGTCCAGTTCCCAGGCGAAGGCGACGACGCCAATGGTGCGGGGGAGGAAACGGGAACTCTGAGAGCGCAGGTGGGGGAGACGGGGGAGAGGAACAGGTTGGCATCGACTGCTCTTTCAGGTGGGGCGAATCAAATGGCAAAAAATCGACAGCAAATTGTGTGGTAGCTCATCCATTTATGCCATCGCATATGCCCTTTGAAGCCCAGCAATTGCATCAAATTGAACAATTAAGCGTCCTCCATTTCTTTCCACATATATTTTTGTTCGTTGTATTGTTATTATTATTCAGTTGCTTCATTTAATGCGGTTAAACCATAATATAAAATATAAAAAAAAACACACGAACAGGCGCAAATGCAATGCAGGCACTGCGGTTTTTCATGTCTAGACAATACAATAAATACAGTTAGCCATATATTTGTATTATCATATGCGCGCATCCATATGCATGTCCTGCATGTTCTGGATGTCCTGGAGGTCCTGTGTCTCCCGCACACACACGCCTGGCAAACGAATACGTACATATATTTTATAATTGGCGCCAATTTGTTGGCTTATCGCCGCGGCGAATACGACAAAACGTGCAGCATTACGCACAAATGAGGCACACATTTTGACTGGACTGGATATTCGTTAACTGATTGAATGCCACATGCCACATGCCACATGCAACAAGCATTGGGTGCAGCGTGCAACATGCCACAAGCTGAGCTGGTGCTTTCACAAACAAACGCAAAGCGTGTCGTTATCATTGGCATTACTATTATCCTTATCTGTTGCAGCGATCACTGCAATTAGCATTAGCATCGGAATTGTCACAGATATTATTAATCATCATTGGTATTGGCATTAGTATATGTATTGGCATTATCATTAGTATTGTTACGATCATTGCTATGATTATCATAGGTATTCGTATTAGCAGCATCATGGACATTATAATGATCAATGTTGCTATCATTGTCATTCGCATTATTACTGACATTATCATTGTCTTTGAACACCATTGTTGTCTAAAAGCAACATCGACATATAAGTAATTAATCACCAGTTTTAATTTTTTTTTGTGTATATTTTAAAGTTTTCTATGCAAAGTCGACTTGATACTATTACTCTTGTTAAATTTATATGAGTTAATAAAAAACACTCTATCTTATAAATATAGTCTCAATGCAATAACTTTAAAATTAAAGACTGTAAGTATGAATAAGCAACCAATAAAATTTTAAAATTAAAGACTGTAAATATGAACAAACAACTAATTAAATTTGAACGACAAAATTATTTTATATAGCATTCATATTAATATTACCATCAGAATCACATTTTTCTATTATTCCAATGATCATTAAAATTATCATCAGCATTGACACGAACGTTGTCATCAGAACTGGCATTATTATTATTTTCATCAGTTAAAATTAACATCAAGCTACTGTTCTTTAGCTGTAACATTTTCAAACATTTGAGCACCCATTTTGTTCAACATTTAATTTGAGCACTTCGTCTTCTCTGTGAGCTGTGAGCAAAATGCGTGAGCTCCTCCATTCTTCCAAAATGAGCACATTCTACGCCTCGTCTAATGGCCCGTTTGACAGGCCAAAGGCAAACAGTCGACGTGCTAATTCGTGGGGCACCCATTTGAGCCACGGGCTAGCTGGCTAGATGGCCAGTACTCTGGCCATTTGCCTGGCCAAATGCCACGTTGACAGCTAAAAATTGTAACAAAAGAGACGACGGGGGAGGGGGGCAAGAGGAACGTGGCAAGGACAGAGGAGTTGCATGCAAATCAAGTGAGAGGCGCATGGCGTTGCCAGGCAACATCCCCGCCGCCCAGCGCCTTGTGGCACCTACGCTGCAGCAGTGAGGCTCGACCGACCCTCCCCCCCCCTCGTTGGACTCCCCCGTCGAGCGCTTCTCCGACCCCAAAAATTATGCAAGTCGTGTCGGTGGCGCTGCAACTGCGTTAATGTTGTTGGCGTTGCGGCCGCGGCTGTGGCGGCTGCTGTGGCTTTCAGAGCCAAGCGCCTCTTGCCTCATTGGCGTTGCACAAAGCGGGCTGTTGGGCGGTGGCGGGGGCGGAGGGACGTCAACGGCAGCAGCAGCAGCAGCAGCGGCGGCAGCGACGAGCGGTGGCGGTGGCTAAATTTGCATAAATTAACAATGTTTCGCAATTGCAGCCACTGATGCAGCGAATTCTTGCCACCATCGACCACTCCCAGTCCACTGAATGCGCGTCTGTTTGTGTGTGTGTGTATGTGTGTGTGTGTGTGTGTATGTGTGTGTGCTGTCCGGCATGTGCAATGTGCGCGTTTTATTGATTTGATGCTCCAATGCACTTATTATCCCTCAAGCAGCCAGCGTCAGTTAATCCCGTGGCGATGCGGCGCCATTTTACACACACACACACAAGCACACACGCACACACGTACACACACACACACAAACTCACACATATACCCGAAAAGTTGGTCAAGTATACGCAGGAGGAGGCTCATTAGCCAAGCGAAGTGGAACAGGCGAAAACGCGTGAGTTTCGCTGCCCCCATTTTTTGAGAACGCTCTAAAGTAATCCTATTATGCATTTGTTATTTTAATAAATAACACGCATATTTACCTGCTGTCTGCTTCTTGCGGTTCATGCCTGCATTTGACTGCTACAATTGTTGCATACGTTGCGGCTACGCAACATATTCAAATTACGCATACGCCATGTGGAATCACAATTGGCGGCAAATTAGCAGTATTCAAATTATGAAGATTCTTGTTTTTTTTAAGTGAAATTCATGTGTTTGATGAATGAAAGAATTCAATTTTTTTTTTTTTCGAAATTCTTTCGCTATATTCGCAAAATTAATGCTCAACTATATTTTATTATGTTCCGAACTGAAAATCAACAAAAACTGCTTCAACGTAAATTCGGAAAAACAAATGTGACTTTAATACAATTAATAAAACTGTTTGAAATGCATAAAAAACGTTGCGAAATTAAATTTAATAAATTCCATTTCACATTTCCTTAAATGTGCAAATAATAAAATGCAAAAGAAGACACCAAATTTTTTTTTATAGAATTCGTTGCTACCGCCGATAGCTTCCATTTGATTTTTACAAATATTCAGCTTAATGTTGATGATGTTTAATGCAATTTTATTATTTGTTTTTAATTTTCGGCATATTAAACTGCAACTGAGTTTTGAATTTAACATTTGACATGGCCTGCGGCGCTTCTATTTTATTTTATTTATTTTTTTTCAGACCATCAATGCAGTTAATTTTTTTGTACGTTTCGCATGCAATTTAAATTGAATTAAAAATTGCATTTTCGATACAGATTTGAATTTGTTGCGGTGTTCACTTCAATACAGATGCAGAAATTTGCAACTGCTTTGCATTGTAAATTGCGCTTTTGTAGCTGTATCTTTAAATGTATTCGAATTTGTGTGTGTGCGCGAGTGTGTGTGTGTGTGTGTGTGTGCATAAGCGAGCAGAAAAATGCAATCATCATGCAGTCAATTAATCAAACGGCTTGCTGCCAGTCAGACTGCCTGCTGTACATGCAAATATACTATATATAGTACATATGGATATACATACAATATATAATATATACATATAAATTTATGTGTGTGTCTGTGTATTTGCGTTATGTCCACGCTTTCTGCTGCCGAATGCCTCAAAGTTGCTACTGACAACAGGGAAAGCGCAACACATTCGCTCACACCCACACAAAGTGCATAATCTGGCCACACTTAAGCAAGCAATTAGTGGTACCGTTCGCATTAAATATGCACATATAAAGGATGAAGCCTTTTCAATTTGTCCTTTCATACTTTATTATGTGTTTGAAAAAAGTGTTTGAGTGTAAAGAACGATCGAAATGTCCTTTGGTCAGCTGAAAGTGACGTTTTCGATGTTGGCACCATCGAAAGTCAGATCTACGCCGATCAAACGCCTGTTTGCTGACAAGAGTGTGACGCAAGCAGTAAGTTTAAATATAACCTTTATTTTTTCTAACATATATTGCATATTTATTTTCAGATTCGTATAAAACAAAAAGCCGGCTTAGGAATGAGCTTTTTACCAATTGAGTCAAACAACATTATATAAATATACTAGCCAGCTTCGCCCGCGTCCCTGATAACAACAATAAGCATAATTATTATAAATATGTTGTATGTTGTTGTTTTTTATTGTAGCGTACTTTACTTAAGATTATTGTGAAGAAATGATTGTTAAAGCTATAGTTTTAAAGCATGTCATCAGTTAGAGCAAATAACCTTATGTATGTAAATATGTATGTAGACAGATAAAAAATACACAATAAAAACAAAAAACACATAAACAAAACATTGTTTTTATTTGGCTACTCAAAATGAAAGACTTGAAATGAAGAAGTATTGAGTGGCATCCAAAGGACATCCTTCATCATCATTACTGTTCTTTTAATTTCCAAGGTATTCACGATTTTGAGTTTTTGACTAAAATGCAATCCCCAAGAGTATGCAACATTTTTTTAATTTTTGGACTTTAAAATTTTTCGTTGCGGAGTCGAAAAAAAATGCAAGGAGTCGTAACAAAATGAGAAAATCAGGGATATCTCGGAAACGAAAAGGACGATCAAAATATCCTTTGGCCAGCTGATAGTCCTTGTTAAGACGAGTTGATTGCCACAGGACTCATAAGGATCAGCAAGGATATGGCCGAGTTAGAGCATGTTTTCTCTCTGCAAAAAAGTCCTTCTAACTTTGTTGTTGTAAGGATATTCGTCCTTCGGGTAACATTTTCGTCCATCATGCATCCAGCACCGTTTTCATGCCAAAGGACATCCTGATCGTCCTTCAAATGACGAAGTTACGGGGGATTTTTCAATTTTTGCCCAATTTTCCATGCCCTACCCCTTGTAGAAAAATTCTTGTTTGTTTTTTTGATATATTCTATATATATTTTTTTAATGACAATCGGCAGTTACTTTTAAATCTATTTACTAGAGCTATCGACAGGCCAAAGGACATCTAAATTGTCGTTGTTGTTTTCGAGATAAACACATTTCAAATTTTCGGCTACAATTTATATTCCATCGACAAAAGTATGCAACATTTTTTTATTTTTGGACTTGCAAATTTTTCGTTGCGGAGTCAAAAAAAAAATGTAAGAAATCGCAACAAAATCAGAAAATCGTGGATATCTCGGGAACCAAAAGGACGATCGGGATGTCCTTTGGCCAGTTGATAGTCCTTGTTGAGACGAGTTGATTGCCACAGGATTCATAAGGATCTGTAAGGATACGGCCAAGATAGAGCATGTTTTTTCTCAGCAAAAAAGTCCTTCTAACTCTGTTGTTTAAAGGATATTCGTCCTTCGGGTAACATTTTCGTCCATCATGCATCCAGCACCATCTTCATGCCAAAGGACATCCTGATCGTCCTTCAAATGACGAAGTTACGGGGGATTTTTGAATTTTTGCCCAATTTTCCATGCCTACCCCTTGTAGATTTTTTCGAAAAATTCTTGTTTGTTTTTTTGATATATTCTTTATTATTTTAATGACAATCGGCAGTTATTTTTAAACGTATTTGTTAGGGCTATCGACAGGCCAAAGGACATCTAAATTGTCGTTGTTGTTTTCGAGATAAACACATTTCAAATTTTCGGCTACAATTTATATTCCATCGACAAAAGTATGCAACATTTTTTTATTTTTGGACTTGCAAATTTTTCGTTGCGGAGTCAAAAAAAAAATGTAAGAAATCGCAACAAAATGAGAAAATCGTTGATATCTCGGGAACGAAAAGAACGATCGGGATGTCCTTTGGCCAGTTTATAGTCCTTGTTGAGACGAGTTGATTGCCGCAGGACTCATCAGGATCTGTAAGGATATGGCCAAGATAGAGCATGTTTTCTCTCAGCAAAAAAGTCCTTCTAACTCTGTTGTTTAAAGGATATTTTGGCTTTTGATTTCATAGTCGTCCATCACGTATTCAGCCCCATCTTTGTGTCAAAGGACATCCTGATCGTCCTTCAAATAACGAAGTTACGGGTAATTTTTCGATTTTTGCCCAATTTTCCATGCCTACCCCTTGTAGATTTTTTCGAAAAATTCGTGTTTGTTTTTTTTATATATTCTTTATTTTTTTAATGACAATCGGCAGTTACTTACAGGAAATCGCAACAAAATGATTATAATTATGTTTTATTAAAAAATAAACAACGAAGCTAATTTTGAAAGAAGAAATGAATTCCTTTAAATATTTTTTAAGTCTTTCTCCAATTTCCGACATTCAACATAAAGCAACGTTTGCAATTGACAAGGATTCAAATTATAAATGTGGGCAAACAATAATTAGAGAGCAGTGATATTGAAAAGTGGTCGTAAAATTATTGAGTGTACTCATTTGCAGCCTGAATGAATCGAATGAGTGAGTGAGTGGATGAATGAGTGAATGAGTAAGTGAATGCCTTAAGACGCTTGGGGCGAATCGTTGGTCAATTCAATTTGCATTTTAGCAACTAAAAACTGAATTTCTTGTAATGCTTCGATAGACACTCGCTGTGGCTGGAGCTGTAGCTGAAGCTGGAGCTCATCCTTAGCTGTAGTGTTGTGGTTGTGGTCGAAGCTTGGAGCTTGGAGCTGGTTGTCCTTGTCGTCCTTGTCATCATCGTTTTGCTTATTTGTTTATGTTGCGCAAAGTAAACAACTAATTTTAATTTGCCGCAGGAGTCGCAGACAACGAAAAAGACGATGACGACGACGACGACAGCAATGATGATGATGATGATAGAGATGATGACGTTGAGGATGTCGCCGGTCGATTGTTGGGCCAGTGGGCACTGGGCAGACACAGGACATGGACTCCAGCCGGTTTGCAGCAACAGCAAAGGATTGGATCAGTCGAGTTAAATAAAAGAAAGAATTGCACACACACACACACACACACACGCTCAGCCAAACCGCAAACAAGCTCAGCATATTGCTCTCTCTTTCTTTCACTCTTTCTGCAGTCTTTTGTCTCGCTTTGTTTTGGGGGATTTTTGCCCAGCTTTCGTTTTGTGCATTTCGTTAGTTTGCATTTTGTTTTGACATTTCATTTATGTAAATACCAAGAACAACAACAAGCTGGCACCCACTCAAATTATCTTTAAATAATTTAGTTTTTTGCCGGGTGTCTGGGCGGCGGGGGGCGGTGGGCGTGGCAGGCAGCTCATAACAACTCTGTGAACTTTGCGTTGATTTTTGGGCATGATTTTTATATTTCATATATTTTGTGTACAACTTTAACTGGCCAAAGGACAACGCAACGTGTGTGTGTAAGCGAGTGTGTGTGTGTGTGTGTGGTTGGACTGAAACAGCATGAAAGCGGAAACGGAAGTGCTTACCTTTAGCACACACACACACACACACACAGACTGGCATACATTATTATACATGGCATGCAAAAAATTTTTGCTGCGCCTTCAAGTGCTGCCCGCCCGCCCCCTCGCGGCCATGGGCGTGGCAGCCAGGCTAGGCCAGCTGAGGCGAGGGGATGAACCGCTCCACTCACACACACGCACACACACACACGCACACAGTCAAGTGAGCTTTAAAATATGTCCACAGGTGCAGAGGCTGTAACCGCTCCTCGCGTGGCTGCAACAAGGGGTGTGGCAGGGGGGAAGGGGACGAACTGGAATTGACTTTCAGCTTTTGACTTGTATGCCAAACGAAACACACACAAAATTGCCATTGCCCGAGGGTGGCTCAAGCAATATCAATTATTTCAAGATTTATTCATTTCTGATTTTCGATAGAATTCTCAAATAATGTTCATTGATAGTATGTCTGCATTGTGAATCAGGTTTTAAGAATGATTAGCTCTAATGCAATATTAGGCCACTGCCAAGTTTAATTAATTTTGATTGAATATAATTGCCATTGTTTAATAGAATTATTTTGCATTTCAGTTTTCCCGTAATAGTAATTTATAAACACCATCCAAGTCTAATTTATTTTGCAATAATATTACTTTCAATAAATATGTATCATTTGAGAGTAAAATATATTACAGATTTTTCGATAGCATTTCTTCTTGACAACTTCCAACTTTAATTAATTTTGAATTAATATATGTAATTATAACTAAATATTTCTCAAACATATTTGTAAAAGCATTATAAATTATTAAAGCATTATATATTATGTTTTATTGTAAGCAAGAAATTCCATGTTTGATTTATTCTATTCGTATGTAAATCAAATGCTAAATATATAGATTTATATTTTGCATATTTATTAAAGTAAAGTATTCATCTCTGAGTGAGATGAATGCTTTTTTATATACAATTTTTCAAATTACAATCAATAGTTTCCTTTAGTTTTTTGGAGTAGCAAGTAAAATAGAAGCTTGCTTAATTAGTATTCAATTTATTTAATATTGTAGTTATATTAAGTCTGTTGTATTTATAAAAGCACAAGCTTCGCAGCAAGGCTTCGAGTAAATCAATTATTTTTTCCATGTCTGTAAATATAGTAGAAAATAAGCTCATTTCCTGACTTCGTAATATGTATTTACTGTATTTAATTTGGCGATGTAAAATAACAAATAGAATGCCTTTTATTAATAGCGTATTCTGATTTTATTGAGCATTCGTTAACTGTTCGATTTGCCCTCGTGGCTGTAATTTGGATTCTTGGTCTGTTGCGTTTACTGCAAAAGGCTAATTGAAATTTGCCATTAATAATGCAAAAAGGTCTCGGTGAGAAACTTTTAGGTCCACCCACACATGCCGCACTATGCACGAGTGTGTGAGTGTTCGAGTGTGTTTGTGTGTGTGTGTATCTGTGTTTGCATATGTGTGCGTGCTATTTTAAATATTTCAAATATTTGTAACATTTGCCGCTGCCGCCACTCAAGTAACCAAAAGTACACTACACCACACCACAGCACAGCACAGAACAGAACACACACACACACTCGCACACACACTCGCACCCTTGGACCCATTCCTGCTTTTGCCGTATACCGAATCCTCCCGGTCCACGTCCACAATTTCGGCCTCGCCATTTACCGCACGCCAAAAACATCAACGGCGAAGGTGAATGCTTATTTTCTGGTCCGTCAGCCGCCGGCTGATGTCGACGACGACGACAACGACGACGGCGACGCTGATGTCGAGGAGAACGACGTCGCCGTCACCGTCACCGTCACACCACATGTAAAAATGCTACCGGTTAGCCGTGTCCCGTGTCCCCTTTGCCTTGTCTCTGCTTACCTGCCACACACAAATTGCTCTGGGTGGAGAGTCTGGAGTCTGGGAAGTTTAGGGGAGTTGGGGTTGATGTTGCCTCGCGAGTTATGCTGTGATTTCGCGATCTGACGAAGAGGTCGACAGCGTGAGCACTGCGTATTGGGATGGGACGCAGAGGTGAGTGGGTGGAATTCTGAGTGGAACATCGTTGGCCAAGGGACGCGCAACAACAATAAATAAAACCCAGACAGCTTGCGATTGATGCACTAACAAATACCCAATAAATTCCATCAAAATTTCACAGGTCATAATGAAGTTTTCAGAACAATAGCATCATTTATTTGTGACACCAAAATTAAATGCAATTGTGTGAAATTTTGTAGAAATAGTTGCAAAAATCTGGATAGCAGCTTTTGAAGCGACTTTTCACTTAAATAAACCAGAAAATAATGTATTTTAAAACGACTGTGATTCCATCATATCCCACTCAGTTTACATTTGATATGCTCAGGGTATAAAAAGTAAAACGAACTCTTGGTAAAGATGAAATGGTTTCAAATATGTGCAGCTGGCGCTGGAGCGGAGGTAGCGCCATATAAAGGACCTCGGCCGGTAGAGCAGCCTACGCCACCCAATTCTCACATGTATCATACACTTCCCCCCCACACACACACACCCACACACACACACACATGACTGACAGCAGATATGTCGCGGAGTGTTGAGTGAGTGGCAATGGAAAGAGTCGTCTATTTTGGGTTTATGTATGTAGAGAGAACGGAAACTGTCTTCAAATGCCAGCAGAGTGCTCTACCAGACGGCACTTAAGTAGCTGCAAACTGTTTGACAACTCGCAACATGCTCCAAAAGAAAGCTTAATCTTCACTATTGATTTGTTCAGATTGTTAGACTATGTGTGAACTGCGCTAAACAAAAAACAATATATACAATATACAATATAAAAATGGGTTTTAAAATAACTAGGCATTATTTATATATGCTTCAAAAAATCAAATAAATAAATATAACAATTAATTTATTGATTTCCATATAAGGATAATAATAAAATATTTGCAGATTACAAATTAAATTAATGAAATTATTAGAAAAATTATATACAAATGGATTCTTAATAGACGTGAGTAAGTTGTTATTATCTACATTGTATACAACTTCGAGCATCATAGCTTTTACAGTTTGGTTTAGGCTGTGTATTGATAGTACAATCAGTGATTGAATGAAAACGAACTACTTTTTATACATATGCATTATATATAGACAGGATATTGGCAAACGCATCGATCGCATTGATATGCTGTGCAGACAAATTGCAGCGCATTCAAATTTCGACGTCGCAAAAATTGTGAAGATTTTTTTTTATTTCACTGACTCCCCCTTCAATCTTGCCTTTTATATTTGCCGTTGCTGTTGTTGTTGTTCGTGTCGTTTCGCTTTTTTATTATTTATTTCACTTTTTATTTTGTTGATTGTTTTACAAAACAACGCCGAGAACAACGGGAAGCAAACCGAAACGAAACGAATGCCAGCGTCCTGGCAAGCCGAGAGATTGCTGGTGATGGGTCCTGCCCTGAATGGGGTGTAGTCCTGATGGTTGAGCGCGCCGGCAAAGGAAAGGAAAGGGGGTCGAAACCAAATGGAAAAAAATCTCTCGAGGCTACTGAAAACTTATTCTTGCTTTCATTCCTTACTCCAGCTCCAGCTTCGACTCTGTCTCCATCTCCATCTCCGACTCCGACTGCGACTCCAGCTCCGTTTTCTGTGACGTTTCCATTCAGTTTTGGTTTGGTGCTTGGCCAGTTATTTCTTATGCTGCTTGGCTTTTAGCTTTGCGCCTTGGCGACCTCAGCCTCCGCAGAGCAGAAGTGTCTCCCTCCTCATGGTTGCGTCCTTGGGCCGACTGCCGGATGTTGTGGGTCTAAGGATCGTACACGTTTGCCGCTCGTAGTTTGGTGGTTTAAACACATGAAACAATTATAAAGTTGCCAAGAAATGTAAACCCAAAGAGAAAACAATTTAATTGAATTTAAGCAGGGGTTGTCATATCCTAATGGATTTAAAACAACAACAACAACAATCACAACTACAACAACATCAAATACAAATAAAGCATAATACATAAAAAATGAGAGCTGAGCCCAGCTCCAGTGGGGGAAGTACACAGAATTGAGTTTTACAACAGCAACAACTACAACTTACACAATGCGCAAAAGGGAATGGGAAAGGGAAAGGGCAAAGGCATAAGCATGAGTGCCATGGTGAGTGCGAGTGGGAGTGGGATGGGTGAATTACAAAACTTGCTGGGTCGCTCGCTAAATGGATGTTGGACCTCAAAACTGAAAGCCGCATTCTGTTGCTGTTTCTGTCGTTGTTGTTGTTGTTGTGCTGGTACTTACTTGATTTTACTTAACTGAAAAATGCAATTACTTATGAGTAAATTGTTAAGCGGATTATTGCAGTCTTCGTTAAGCGATTAATCGTGACTAGTTCCCAGCTGAGCATCGTGAGCTTGAAAAATCGAAAGGCGCACATATGATCTACGCAGTTGTTATCGATAAATGGGAAAACTGATTTACAAAACTTGCTAGGTAGCATTCTGTTGCTGTTCTTGTGGCTATATTTTGGTTGATTTAACTTAACTGAAAAATGAAATTATTTATGAGCAGACTGTTAAGCGGATTATTGTAGTCGTCGTTAAACGATTAATCGTGACTTGTTCCTAGCTGAGCATCGTGAGCTTTAACAATCGATAGGCGCACATATGATCCACGCAGTTGTTATCGATAAGTGAAAAGCGCAGCCATGTTTTTTTCTTCGTTCGTTTGCTCGTTTGGTTATTTGCAACATTTGCATTTTAAAGTGCGGAAAACGCGTCGTACGCCCAGTGGCCACGCCCACACCATCTGTCGTGTGTTTTCATTGTTGTGCCCAACGCGTGACAACGCCACTTTGATTCGGCATTGAAATTGGAATCCGCTTATTCGGCTGCTGCCGTCGCGCCCCGGCGCGCCAACAAAATAAATAAATACCAATATACAGTGTGAGTGAGCGTGTTGTGGAGTGTGGGCGGGGGGCATACAAAATAAAAGCAAAACAATATTTTCCTAATTTTCGCGCGCGCACGCGACCAAAGAAAAGCCAAAAAAACCAAAACCCAAAAGCAAAGAAAACTGTCAGCAACAGGCGGACGACGCTGTCAACTGAAGCGCAGCAGGAGCTCATGCTCGTCTATGAAGGGCGGGGCGGAGAGGGCGAGAAGGCAGAATGGGTAAGTGAGGAAGAAGAAAACGTCTGCTGTGTGTGTGTGTGTATGTGTGCACAAAGCCCAATCCGAAAATCTTCTGTGTAAAGATGTGAATGCAGCCCTTCCCCAGGGCTAACAAACTGTCGGCTGCTGCGTCTGTGTGTGTGTTTGCCTTTTGTTTGCTGTTGATTTCCGCCGCTTCCGATTGCTTTGTTTTTATTGCATAGCTCCAGGTGACTAGAGCTGCATAGGCAGCATAGCGCACTCGTAGAATGTTGATACAACGATAAAACAAACAAATGCATGCAATTTACACGTTTAATTTAACACGGTTGCCTAACCGTTGCGCAACTGTTGACGCGATCGGAATGCAGATCAAATGAACGAACGTCATCGATTCTGGGAACTAACTGCAGTGATTCGTTCATATAGTTCACTTGCACTCATGTGTTGCTGTTGCCTCGCACCTATTGCAAACTATGCCAATTGGTGAAAAATGGTTTGTTTACATGTGCGTTGTTAACTTTGCAGAATTGCTGCTTAAAAGGAAATGTTGTTTATTGCTTTTGTGCTATTTGCGCAAAGTTCGGAATTAGCATTTTGTGTTGGCAGCCATAGAAACTCAATTAGAAATAAATCTTGTAACATTGTGCCAACCAATTAATCACAGTACTTATACATACATACATATGTATGTATGTATATTTATTTGTCTCTCACCTGTGAGTTACCTGTGCAAATATCTATGTAATTTATAACTGATGAACTATCAAATACCGCAAATCCAAAATGTGTGGGCAGAACTTTCTATTTACACACGACTTGTTTGGCTTGCCCAAACCCAAAATATGGAAATGTTTTGCATATTTGCAATTTGTTTGTTGTTGTTGTTGTTGTTGTTGGTCGCTAGCATATTGTAAAATTGATTTATTTATTCATTTTCATTTTCATTGATTTGTTTGTTTTTATTTAATTTAATAAATTATTTCAACTAAATTAATGCCTGCAACACCCACACAAACCAAACCAAATCAAAACAAGCCCCATCTCTCTCCCACACAAATGTTGCTGTCCCACTCGCACATACTGTCGCATCGTCCCCCAGGGCTAAGCGACATTTGGCCAGATTCCATGGCTTTCAGCATTGATTGCTGCCTCTATCCATATATGTACATATATTTTAATTTTAATCAATGCATCTAACGAAAGCCTCAGTTCCAGGAGATGGTTGGCAAAATATGAAAAATCTAAAATACTCTATCCATATTCCCCTTGCAAATACGACTCGATCAACATAATTGTACATCATAAAGCAAACCACAAGGCCAATACCAATACCAATACCAGTGCGAATAAAGCTAATATCACGTTGCATACAAATATGTTATATAGTTTGTTAAAGGTAAAATACACTCAATATGCAGCTCATCATTAGATGCAAATCATCAGAGCGAGCACTAAGAAAATTATTGTAAAATACATAGCTTTAATATTTGATATGCTACAACGAGATGCAACTGATTGCAACCTACTTAGAGTCCTGTCTGCGATGTTTTCATCTCCTGTCTCCATGTCCTGGTTCCAAGCAAATTAATGTGTGCTCTTCGATGACTGTGAATTATAGTCTGCTTCCAATTACTTATTGAATATGCTGCCTGCATTTCTATACTTCATTTGCAATTAGCTCTTAAAGTTTATTTTACAATACAAAATGGTAATAACCAGAACTTAAAGTTAATTTCGTGATTTATTTTTATAAATTACCTTTCTATACGAACTGTATTAACACTCAAAAATAATATCAGTGTTGTTTTGCATCCAGCAGAGAGTTCTATGCATATTGAAATACTATGTGCATAATCTCATCCGTTGTGGTCAACATAGTTTTGCAAAGTTCTTTGAGGCTTTGAGACGATTACAAAATCATTGACAGCACACACACACACACACACATATTGTTAACAACAAGCATTTTTTGTTTTTGGGGATATTTTCTGGGCAAACCAACAAAATGTAGCCAAAGATTTTGTATTTAATCTCATGACATGACCATGAACACAACTTCAGACTGCCAACACAACGTTGTCAATATGACGAAGCGGCCGATGGCCAGGTGTGTGTGCGAGTGTGTGTGTGTGTATAAATAACTGGCATGTTGTTGGCTTTTTGCAGCTTGGCGGCATGCATGTTGTTAATTTGTTGCAGCTGGCATTGTTGTTGCTGTTGCTGTTGCTGTTGTTATTTGAATCCAGTGCTTTAGGGATTAAAAACACGCAGCAAAACAAACATACTCAAACATACAAATGCTCTCTAGTCGCAGCCTGCATGATTTGGGCATACCCTGTAAAGAATCAATGTCCCCAAAGACAGTTTGTTACCCACGATTCCTTATTTATTTGCAGCTTCGCAGCTATAAATCTGCCCAAATTCGAGCCCATTCAAATGTTTTGATTCTCAGACAGAATTATTATTGCTCAATTGCATTACGTTTTATGATACCCATTGCGTTCACATTTGGATTTGGATTGCAGGGTATGTAAAGCATTTATTTATGCAAATTTTATTTTATTTGTTTTCAATATTTTGGTAACTTTGTCGCTGATATTTCCGCCACACAAATAAACAAAAATGCCAGAAGCCGTCAGCCAGGCGCAAATGTGTTTGTTAAATTTCCCAACACACTCACACACACACACATAGACAAACACACACACACACACACACACAGGCGACATACACATCAGTTGCCTGTACATGACGGCGCATTATTTTCCATTTTAATAATTCAAATATCAATTTGTTGTTACATTAAATATTTAATTTGTACTAAAATGTGTTAAATTCTTTTGGGTATTATAAACATATAATTCTATATACACACACAGACACAGACACGACCAACACATGTGTCATGCCATTTTTGGTTTGTTTAATTACAGCTTAAAATCGTTGATTAAAAAAATGCTGACTAAACTAAACAAAAGCGCAACAACTATTGTTATTCTAGTCGCAGCTTAGTTAAACTATTTGATTTCAACCCAAAAACAAACTCTTTGCAAAGTTTTCTTTGCATATTGCTATTGCACACATTTCTAATTTAGTTTCAACTCTGCGCAACTTCTTAAATTATATATTCAATAACACAGGGCAAAATAGTTCCAGAATGCACAAAGTTTGTGCTCATAATGTTTGAGGTAGCCAAACCATAACGTAGATGAGAAATTTAAGCCAAGTGCATTACAGCATTGATATTACCCCGGCTAATGGAAGGGCACATAATTAACACATTGTTTGTCACTTTTGTGGCTTTACCGCAAATAAGCAACATCCACAACAATGCATTCAAATGCAGTATACAACACCATTAAGCCTTTAAATCCATTGATCCGAGACTTATGGCCACTTCAAACCAAAATATATGCAGATATAAAAAACACCAAAAAACAAACAGAACTCCCAACATTACGAAGCTGCCATCAGTTGGTGGGAATTAATCTTTGTTTGCTAAACGATGCAAAAAAAACATCATAAAATGCAGTATTATGAATAAAAAGTAAAGAAATCGTATTCTAGGGAATTTACGGAATTATCATATTAAATGTATTGCAAAATAAATATAGATTAGATAGACGCATAAAATAAATAGGATAATGTTCTTATTATATATGTTCGATTAATATGTGGCTGCTGAATTGAGAGCAGTAAAAAAGGTGTAACTATAAGTGATAAAGAAACATCGAACATCCGAACTAATTAATCTTTTCAATCGTGCATCAACTTGAACAATATAAATAAATGAAGCATACATAAGCTGTTCTGTTTCCATGGAATGTCCTAATTAAGACTGCACTTACTAAGTTCAAGTCAACCTAACTAACTAGCAGAGAAAGAGAAAGAGAGCGAGAGAGAGTGAGAGTGAGAGAGAAGGAAAGTGAAGTGCTGCGATGTAAAACTATGGCATTCTTGTGCGCTTTGCTCTCTGCTCTGGTCTGCTTTGGTCTTGGTTTAAGTATGAATAAGTATGCACATTTCATGAGATACTTTATTATTAGGAGTGCACTAGGGGGACTCGTTGCCTAATTGGCTAGCATACTACTCGACTAGTCGACAACAACAGCAACAACAACACAAGTTGGACAACTTCCCTGGCATTTCCCAGGACACATTGGTCATATCCTTTTGCTTCCTGCACGATACGTGTGTATTCTGGATCATAGAGAGAGAGACAGAGAGAGTCAGAGACAAACTACGAGGGGTAGAAAGAGGCTTTTGTTTTTTTGCTTAGAGCTAAAGTTGAGCCGCTTTTAAATGCTCACCGCCACATGCAGATGATAACGATGTCGATGTCGATGTCGATGTGGATGATGATGATGATGATGATGAGCAGCAGGGCAACAGATGCAAATCCCGATAGAATCGACGCGATGCCCCAGCAGCTCGTTGTTCCGTTCCGTTCGTTACCTTGACGATCCAAAACGCAGGCAATCAAGTGTAAAATCATAGAATTTTTAATTGATTCCACCGACGCAACGCAGCACAAGTTTACTTTAGCATTGCTTTTGCTCCCGATTCGATTTTTCTGCTATACCCTCTGCGAAGTCATTGCGGTTTATGCAAACGCTTTGTGCCAAATCACAATTTCACATTCGTATAGTTTTTACATGGCCATTTCCAATGTGCCATAAATAACACAGCTAAAGCTAACAAATTGTAAAGCTCTGTATCTTGAAACGTTAAAATTTCGATTATAATAAGTTTTAGGCTTACTTTTGCTGTCTTCCGAGTTTTACATTTTTGTTTATTTTTATAACTATTTGGTTTATATTTACAATAACTTTGGAACCGCATCCATAGTTTACCGTTCAGCATCCAAATTATTTGCTCTACTTTTTACGTGAAACATTTTCTAACAGTTTTTTGGATTCTTGGTATTTTTATATTACTACCATAACAATAAGCTTCAATTATTTTAGATTTGGAAACAACTTTTACTAAAGCATCCGTGGGTTGCATTTTAGTTTCTACAAGAGTTTTGCTAGCAGTGAAGATTGTTTTTTGCAACTCTCAGGTTAGCTGCTTTGATGTTGTCTTTGTATTTTTTACCTAGCTGCATTGGAAACTTGTTTTCAAACTCTTTATTTAATCGAATTCATAATAAACCTCTTAGCTTCCACAATATTTCAGTTCTTTTGTGGCTTTTCAATCGTTGATCGCACTTAGTTTTGAGCTTAGATAGCGCATTGCAATTTCGACTAGCCATCAGCTAAGCTATCGCACTCTCTCTCTCTCTCTCTGTCACTCTCGCCGCGTGTCTCCTTTTCACTCTCATTGTTTTCTCGTTTTTTTATTCGTTGTTCTATATCGTATTTTGTTTTGTCTCATCTCGATGCGTGTGTGTGGGAAAAGGGGACGAAGCACTTCTAATGCCTCGCTTGCCATAGCCGTCGCAGCGGGTTTTTTGAGTTAATTGGCAGTTACTGCAGCTCAGCTTATTGTTGTTGTTGTTGCTGGCGGCTGGGCCAGTGCGTTGTCCTCGAAATAGATGCCCCAATGCTGATGCTGATGCTGATGCTGATGCCACTGCTTGACGTGTCGCCCCCCAATTGCGATAGCAAGCATTTGGAGCTCAATCGCCTCGTTTCAGTCGCAGGTATGAAAGAGGTGCCCATTTCCCCTCCTCGGCCCTCTGACTGCCGTCGCCAGTTGCCACTCAGGCAATTGAATTGTCCAGAGAATGACGCACGGCATTCAGCTTGTTGTTCGATTTTAGTTTGGTTTTAAGCGCCTCCTGCTTTCGACTAAGAATCCACCACGCACCGGCGTCCTCGCCACCAACTCGTTGGGTATCCATGCTCGCTTGATTCGTTGATGTTGAACAAATCCAATTGAGCTGTGAGCTGTGAGATGTGTGGGCAACAGAAGCGGCTGGATCAGGTCAGCAACGAGCAATGCCAATGGTTGGCCGGACGGTTCAAACAACTGTAATCAATTCGAGGCATATGCATGCATGCATAGATGATTTCCACTGCAGAAATTGTAAACTGTAAACTGTAAACGGTGAACTGTAAGCGGAAAACTGGCACAACGGTAAACGCAGTTTTGCCCAAAAATAATCGAAGAAAATCCATGCATACCTCGTAGGAAAACTCAACTTTGCATTGTTCAGCACAAAATACTAAAGCTCTCTTTTCAGCGCTTGACTGCGTTTTAAGTCAGCGTCCGATTAAAGCCCAATGCCAATCAGCTCGAAAAAGCTCGACAGGTAAATGGAAACATCGAAATGCGAGATTTTTCTGATTTTAATGCGAAAGCTTTAATCAACTTTGATAGAGCTTCGTCTTAATGATGATCTTTAAAATTAGAAGCTGAAACATATTCTTCAAAGTTACTTATTTGTTGAAGGCGCTTTTGAAGGACTTGTGCTTCGACATCATGGTGTCTGTCCAGCTGGTCTAAAGCTATTGAAACTTTCCAAGTGCTTTTTTACTCCACTCAACTTGAGGCCTTCTATAAATCTGTAAAAGAGTTTAACATAAATCTATGCGCTTTTATCAAAGTACATGTTTCAGCTGCATAAAAGTAGTTCAGCAGATTGCAATAGCTGCTGCTGAAACTATTAAAAGCTAAAATGTTATAGAAGCACTATAATGGATCGCTGGCGAAGCCAACTCCAAACTTATGCAAGCTTTACATCATAGCTAAAATCCCTAGCGCAACAAACACACACACACACACACAGAGAGAAAAAAGTGAAGAAACTTTCACTGTTTAGACGACAAAGTGGCGGCTGTTAAGCAACTTTTGATGTCGGGTGGTGGGGCGAGAAATCTTTTTTGGCCTGGCCAAAACGAAAGAAGCGGACGAACGTGGTCTTAATGCATGTCGCCAATTTGTGCGCTGTCGTGGCGAAATCCACTCGAAAGCCATAAAAAACCAGCGTGCAAAATCGACTTGAGCTGCAGCCTTGACAGCGACGCCGCAGAAAACTGTGAACTGAGATTGAGGCGGAGGCGGAGGCGGAGGACGCCGAGTAGGAGGTGTAAAGCATAAGGCGGCGGGTTCAGGCCCATTAAAAAGATGCCAACAAGGCAATTGTCAAATGTAAATGGCCGTCGTAATAGATGTCCACGTTCACGTTCACATTCTTCGAGGCGGAGGCGGAGGAGCAGCAAAAACAGGCAGAGCAACTGAAGCCGGCTCAAGGCACGAAACGCAATAATTTGCAAATTTGCTCAAATAAATTCCATGCAGAGCCGTCGAGCGAGAGCCTAAAATATTTGCCCGCCAAGCCACTGGCAAAATGTATGCAAAGTCCTCGCAACGCAAGCAGGGAGAGAATCAGGGGGGGGGGGAGGTAAGCTTGCTGGCCATGTCCATGACGCCTTTTCTAAGGCCATGCTGTCGTTCCCTTGTCAATGATATGCAAAACATTTGTAACGCCAACGTTCCAGGCGCAAAAACAGAACAGCCACGCCCCCGGTTGGCCGCCCTAAAGCCAGCAGCCAAACAGCCAGAAGCCAGGCAGGCCAGCGTCAGAGATAAGCGCCAATTGTAGCCAATTGAAGGCGGCACAGCGTGGCATAAATAAATAAATAATCGATTGCAGCAGACGGTGGGCAGCAGACGATGGGCAGCAGCAGGACATCAGGACGATGGCAGGACGACAGCCTGGCCTCCAGTCAGACTCGACAACGGCAACGCGTTGCTGACGCCAATGCTCTGGCAATTAATTGGCCATTTGTTTTGGGGGCCGTCGTCCATATCCCGCACAGTTACGGATACGATACGATACGATACGGATGTGTGTATATCTGTATATCTGTTGTCCTATATATACTCGCACAGTAGCTGCAGGTCTCGACCGGCTTCGAGTCACGCACGACACTTTCTGCTGTGCGGTGCGGTGCTGTGCTGTGCTGTGTGTCTGACATTCACGCACGCTGCCACTTGACAGGCGCTGCCACAAAGGCGACAAATCCCCAATACGCTGATGAGAATGAATGAGCTGACGGCCCCCGAGCTACGCATTGCCTCTATCTATAGCACAAGGCTATAGCTATAGCTATTTCTGTAACACTGTAACGCACCTTTCTTCTTCACCCATTTCCACTCTTTCGCTGCAACACGTTCAAATGAAGCAACAGCATTTTATCCTGCCTTTTTCCTTGTGAGTGAGCTTTCGTTGTTGCGCTTGTATTGGTGAGCTTTTACTAGTTTTCAGCCATTTGTAATGCAAAGCTGCTCAGATGTTGTGTCTGTGTAAAAAGCTCCTTTGGGATCTGATTTTATATAAACGAGTTGGTACCAATGGAATCTTTCCTAAATAAACATTCGATTGGCGATATTAAAAAATCCTAATACAACTATTTCAAATTATAAATTATACTAAATTTCTCCGTTTAGTAAAGTCAAGACACAAACCAGAGCGTGTACTTCAAACAGCGTTGACAAGAACCTGTTGTAGCTTTCAAACATTCTTAAAAAATATTTTAAAATACAATGCAAGCTAGGCTGGCTAATTGTATAATTTAAATAAGAGAATTTTATTATTTCACGATTTACTGAATGAATTGACCAATATTCAGATAAAATTGTTCAAATAATATTATCTCGATATTTATCTCTCAGAAATGGGCACAAATAAAATAAGACATGGAAGCAACTAACGTCTCAAAAAAAAATTAAGTTTCAAGTAGATAGAAGAGAATTAAAAATATAATAAAATATTGTATACTTTGAAAATACTAGTTCTCTTTGATCTTGAATTTGTGCACTCTAAATATGCTTTCCTTAAACACAATTACTTGGGACTTCAGTTGTCTGTTGGTGTAAGAGGTTATATAGTGGCAAGTTTGCAAGTGGCAAGTGGCAAGTAGTCGGTTCCAGAGAGAACTCAAATGGATGACGCTTGGGTTTGTCTTCGGTCTGTTCGACAGCATTTTGCGAGTCGCCCCGAAACTTTGGCAACTTTTGGGCTTGTGGCCAGGCACCGAGCTGAAATGTCGTAAGTTTTTGCAAGTGAACCTCTCGCTCGCACTATCGCTGCGCTGCTATAGTTGTTGTCTCTGTCTGTCTGTCGCTGGAGAAGTGCTCTGATTGTGACACTGTCTCCGGCTGTGGTTGCTTGGTGGCTTAAGGCTGCGGAGTGTAGCGAAGGAGACAGACAACGACGAGTACGACACGACATCGGCGAGGCTGCATTCATGGCCACAGTCAACAGCAACAGCGGCAGCGTCAGCCGCAGCGGGAGTGGGCGTAAGACTGGGAGTGGGAGTGGGAATGGGAGTGGCAGGCAGAGAGGAAGTAATTAAAACACAACTCAAAAGGACATTTTAATTTAATCCCTTTGAGCTTGTCTAGCTGCTGTCTCGTCGCCATCAAAAACATGCGCCGACCGCCATGGCCAAAAATTTTATTTGCACGCCCCGGAAGGAGAGCTGCGATGCGATGAGCTTGAGCTTCGCCTGCATCGATGGCAATCCGACCCTCTCAGCAGCTCCTCTTCCGCCTCCTCCTGCGCACTTGTTGTGCTTTTGTGGCGCAGATCCAGCGTCAGCTATGGCATAAATCATAACGCTTTTCGCCCGCGCTTTGCTGCGCGCCACCACCATTTTTATTTGCCAGCTTTGGTCGCCAGTGTGACCAGCTTCAGCTTCAGTAGCAGCAGCAGCATCGGCTCCTTTGGCTCGTTGCGTTTTATTTATGCCGACAGTTTATTAATGTCAGCCCGCCTCCAACTCTAGCTACGTAAGAGGATGCCCAGCTTCAGGCGCCAAGCAGCTGGGCTATTGTGGAGTGTGCTCAACTGTTAGATACTCGTCAAGTTTCTATGTCAAGCGATCTTAACGAAATGTTGAGAAACCAATCAGCAAAAATTCATTCTTGTTTGTAGAATTTCAAATAATGCTGGCAAATAAATGTTTTCTATTAGAAAATGTAACTGGAGGCTGCAGAAGTATAGTTTATAAATTTGAGCGCTCTAACTTGTGAGCGAAGTGCTTGCAAGCACGGACAGAGAGACATCCGCTTATACCCTGCTCGCTTTTGGCTAACGGGTATAACAACTGCAGATGGAGTGGGAGCTGGAGTTGGAGCTGGAGCTGGAGTCGTCCGCCAGTTCTTGGGCCAGGGCCCGCTTGACTTGTAATTGTATTTGTTTATGGCTATGTGGGTGCTTCGCTGGCTTGTGGTGCTCGGTGGTTGGGCTGCTTTGCCGGGTGGCTCATTTCAATGCGGCAACTTTTGATTTGCCTTCCGCGCAAAGCCCCCCCCCCCAAACTCGATGGGGCAGAGCGGAAGTCAAGCGGAAGCGTCAAACACACACACACAAACACACACACATCGCCTAGGCGGGAACTAGGTTGACTGCAGCACTTGGCACCCACTTGGACTCCAGCTGCATCTCGCAGTCTCCGCATCCTCATCTGCATCTCCATCTGCAGCTCGCTTTGTTGCTTGTTATGCTAATTAGTTTTCGACGTTGACGTTTGCCAACAACGCCGGACGACGACGACAGCGACAGCGACGCTGGCAACGACGATGTCTTTAATTGGTTCTCATGTTGCACATTGCCAGCCAGCCATCCAGCCAGCCAGCCATCCAGCCTTGCACCCTCCTCCTCGTCCGCCAGGCAGCTGCTGCCACTTGGCTGGCAGTGTGTTGCAAGCGTTGCAACTGCCGCATCTCTTTGGCTTTTTTGCGCTGCCTTTCTTGCCACTTTGGCACTGGCAATTAAGTGCAAACTGCATGCAACTTATTTGATTTGCCATTGTTAGCAAAAGCAGCCGCAATTTTAAATCCTCTCTCGGCGCCGTCCCTTTTGGGGCCAAGCTGTTGCAACCTTGCCTTCAACCGCTGCGCAACTAAAACTAGTTCGTCCAAAAATCCGGTTACTCAAAGCTAATGTTGTGTGCCACAATGAACTGCAAATGTTACGAGCATGTTCTCGCCTTGCCTCCCTCCCTCTTCTGCTCTGTCCAGCTTGCAGCACGGTGCCGGCGGGGGGATGCTGGGGAATTGCAAAAAATAAACGAGTCTTGCCCAATTTAAAAGTGTTGAGCAACATTATCAGATTGCATTTCTTCGATTTTATGCATCAGTTGGTTTCTGTTCTAGGTTGCAATTATTTTCACTTACTGAATTCTTTGCTGGCATTCAATTTCTCTTGTTGAACACTGCAAAAGCCAGTGTTGTGTAAGGTCATAAGAAAAGTAGTCTTTTGTTTAACACATAAAACAAACAAAATAAATGTTTAGTTAAACCTAAAGTCTAAAGAGTCTAGAATAATATCTCGCAGAGCGTTAATTAACTGATTTGTTTTTGCTCATGAATTTATTTTATTATTGTATTTATTTAGTATGGAATGAAACAAATGAAACTTATTGTAATGAATTTACAAAATAAATATTTACTTTTTTTTTTAATTCTGTGGAACAGTTGAGATTATAAATACAGATGTTGTTAAAAATTAGCTATCAATACAGCTTTATTCAAGTTCGAGTTGAAGCGATAATTGATTATTGCTCAAACAAATGGTAGATAAAATAGATATTCTCTCTTATTGTCAATTTTGAAGCAATCCTGTTTATGTTTTGTTTACAATTGAGACAATTATGCGTGTTAATTAAAGACTATGAGAAGTGTTAATTCAAAGTCGATAAATCGGCACGATATTTTTGTCAAATTCCCCGACACCGCCCGGCTTCATGGCTTCGTGGCTTCAATGCATATTTGGAGAGATATGAGAATGCCAGTTGTTTATTGAAGCGCAATGGAAGTGAGCAACTCGAGTCGCCATTAGCAGACTCGAATATACTATATTTGGCACACACACACAACACACAAATGCGAAGCGCATTGTGAAACATTTGTTAGTCGTTTGTGTTTTGCGGCTTTTGCGGTGGTTTGTGCTCGAAATGCATTGATAAAATGAAATGAAAGCGTTTGCTTTGCATTCCAATTCGAGCAGCACTGAGCACTTGATACGCTCAATGTACTCGTAAATATTCCCCCTCCCCCGCCTACCTCCCTCCCAACAAAAAACAAAAAAAGAAACATTCAACAAATACCCAAAAGAGTGGACAACGGCGTGAGGTGGGGGGGGGAAAGAGGATGGGGATGGGGATGGGGAGCCTAGAGAACTCTAGTTCTCTGCAACTAGATATGCGTTGGACAAAATGGAAATGAGAATGAAAATGAAAATGAACGCAAATCTTTCAGCCGCTAAAACCCGCAATTGTGTCGGCGGAAAATTGTCAACATTTATCAGTGCACCCCTTTTCGACTGCCCCTCGCTCCCCTTGTCCCACCGCCCCCCTCCCCTCCGTTATGATAATCACCGACAACGATGCAGGCAGGATAGCAAGGACAATAGCAGAAGCTGTGGCTGAAGCCAGGTAATAAACAATTCCATTTACCGACAGCTGTCAGCAAATAATGAAAAATTTAATAAAAATATACGCACACACAGCGAGTGAGAGCGAGAGAGAGACAGAGACAGAGCGAGGGTGCAAGAGAGAGAGAGAGAGAGAGTGGGGGAGTGGGAGAGGGGAAGAGAAGGATGCAGGGATGCAAGGATGCTGATGACCACAGTCGAGCGTCCCGAGCTGTCCACAAACTGTCGAAATATGTTTGGTTTTGTTGCTGTTGTTTGGACGTTGAGTGAATCGTTGCCAGGACACCAAACGAAACGAAATGGAATGGAATGAAACGGATGTGAGGGCGAGAGGGAGACAGGGAGAGAGAGAGAGAGAGAGGGGGAGAAGCGAGCGATGCAATGATGAGCGAAAAATTGACATGCATGTAATTAGTGACATAAGGACATCGAACACTGCCAACTGTCGACTGAGTGCCGTTAACTTGATGGCACACACACACACACACATCCACACACCCTCACACACACACACATATCAATTATGCCGTTTATGACATCGACGTGGAAAGTCGCCGCTGACTTTACGTGTGGGTAAAAATTAATTTTCGGTTACGCAATGGCCATAACAACAGTTACCACACGACATTTGTGGCACAACTCTGGTTGCATAACGAACTGCAAATGATCTACAGAGACGACAGGCAAGACAAGAAGGTGCTCGATGAAAGGATGAGGAAAGAAGAAGAGTAGAAGCTTATTTCGCATTTCATTTCAATGTGCAATGTGACTTGTAATAATTACTTTAGCATAAGTGTGCTGAGTGGAAGAGAATGAGAAAGTAGAACAGGAAGTAATGCAATAAATGGTGTTAACGATAGTAAAATAATCTAAAACTTATTAATAATAAATAGAATCGACGTGTTCATTTAGTTTGGCTGTTAAAGACTGCTGAATTTCAATATAATATTATCAAAATGATTTACCGTCAAGCGATAATTTCTTAGACATATTATTATCGTTTATTCAAATTTACAAATTCAATTTTATAGTGACAAACACATTTCATACCATTACATTTCATTGCGACCAAAATGTTTCAGTCCATCATCATGTCACTGAACTTTTATAACTTTTAAGAGAATTCTTCAACAAATTTGAAGTCATCGCAAAAAATATTGAATTAATTATTTGACTTGATTTTAGTAGTGCAGTTATTTATTTAGTAAAGGAATTTTCCATAGCTACAAGAATTAATACTTATTTGTTAGTGTGGCAGTCAGATCATTACAATTTAATTACCATTAAAGCAATATTGAAATGAGAAATATAAATATTTTTAAATGTGCACTTAGACAACGATATATTTGCCAAACTTTGCCAAACATTGTTAGACAATTTCAGTTGATAGTTTTAGTGAAAGCTTTTGAAGCCACGCCTGTATTTAATCGATGGCGGTGATGATGATGAGTGTATTTAATATGGGGCAAGGCATTCGACTAATTGGTATCCTTTGATACGCTAGAAAGCTAAGCGAGCATTACAAATGAATGGCCGCAGGCTAAATGACTGAATCGCTGAGAAGGGCATGCGCCAATATTTAAGCGAAAATGATGACGACAACAATGGAAACAGAACTCGGCCGTTGTCCGATAGAGAGGGGAATGGAAAGGGACTGAAACTCGACGCTGTCTCGTCAGCATCCGCGTTGACCGTTGCATGCCCCCTTGACCCTGCGTCACGGCGTCAACTGTTGACGTCGTCGTCAGTTGTCACATTCACGTTGACTCGTCTGACACGTCGACAAATTGTCAACAACGTTGCCACAGCGTTTACCATGCAAGAAACCGAAGCGCCACAGCAAAAAAGGACAAAACTGAAACCCTCAGCGACAACAACAGCAACAAAAAAAAAAGGAAAGGAAAACCAAAAAAGTTGGTGAAGGGAGAGGGAGGAGGTGAGGGTGTTGTAGGGTCGTGTCGGAGTGACCAAAAAGGGGCAAGCCTCGAGGCAGTGTGAAGGTGGCGCCTCTATTAGCTGCAGCTCCGGCATTTTCACGCCGGATGACGCAACATTTTATGCCGCTCACTGGATTTGCAACACTTAACAGCAACGACACTGGCTGCCACTAACTGTGGCACTGGCACTGGCACTGGCAGTGACACTGGCCCCGTCCTGACGCTGCTCCTTGCTGGCTGGCGTTGGCGTCTGCCACATTTATCAACGCCTCGTTCAACCCAAAACAGGCGACGACGACGAGCGCAGGGACTGCGGTGCCTGGTCTGCTCCAGTCGGGTCACTTTTGGTGGCGCCACACTGCTGCTGCTGCCTCTGTTGCTGCCTCTGTTGCTGCTGCTGTTGCTGCTGCTGCAACTATTCAAGCGCCTCGCCAGTGCCTATAAAAATTTTGCAGTTTTTGGATTTTGCTGCCATGCGAAAAATGCAATTCAGCACGATTTGCATTTTGGAAGGGGCCACCGAATGTGGGCAGCATCGGACGCTAGACGCTCACTTGAGCTGCAGCTGCAGCTGCAACGCGTGCCGAATGCAGAGCGAGAAGCCCGTCCAACAAATTGTCGTTCGCTCCAAATTTGTTTGCGGAGATTAATGGCGAAATCAGTTAAGCAGAGTTTATCTAACTAAATAGAATATCGCTCATACGGCCCATTAGCCCAGCAGCAGACATGCTTATAGTCTCTATATATTTTCTGCTAATCGTCAAACACATTTCGCAATAATTGCAGAAAAATAACTAAATAATAATTTAATAATTTAATTTAATTTAATATTCAATTTTTAAAATATGTCCAACAAATATTACGTTCCCCAGTTTTGATCCATTTTTTGATTCGAGCGGGATTCCAAATAGAAAAGACCGAATAGTTCTGTAAAATAAATAATTGCGAAATCAGTTAAGCAGAGTTTATCTAACTAAATAGAATATCGCTCATACGGCCCATTAGCCCAGCAGCAGACATGCTTATAGTCTCTATATATTCTCTGCTAATCGTCAGACACATTTCGGAAAAGTGGCAAAAAATAACTATAGTGTAATAATATATTAATAAATATAACATTATTTTTATTAAATACATTTTTAAAATATGTCTTACTTAAAGTACGTTCCCTAGTGTTATCATCATCTGATTTGAATTGGATTGCAAATAGAAGAAACCGAAAAGCTCTTAAAAAAGGCAAAACCAACATGAATTTAGTTCGTAGACTTTTAAATTCTATTTAACGTTTATAGTTAAATATATTTAAGTACGTGAATACCAAAAAATGTTGGTTAAAATAGCATATTGTTGTATCATTCAGTTTTCATTCATCATTCATATCGACTTCAATTGGTAATTTAACATTGCTCAGATGAAAGCTTTAAGAGAGTCTTGTAATTTGTGGAGTTGATGCTTAATGGGGTCGCCGCTGTTTGCAGTGCAAAGTGCAAGGAGTTTACCTTTTTATTATTTTCTTTTCGCGGCAGCTGCAGTTGCCATCTGCCACATGCCACATGCCGCACGCCGTGGCACAGACAATTGCATTTCTTTGGTAAATAATTAAGTGGCGCCTTAAAGAAGCAGTCTCGAGTTACGAGTGCAGCTCAAAGCTGAAGCTGCAGCTGAAGCAGACGCTGACGCTTTAAAAGTAGCAAAGCAGAAGACGCGACGCCGGCGACAGGTTGCACACAGGAGGCAAAGAGACAGAGAGACAGGAGGAGATGGGTGACAGCAAAGAAAGAAGGCAGCAGGAGACGAGGCTTCACATATTTTATCAGGAGCGATTTTAGCCGGCACATTAATCAAAGCAAAAATGCAGGCAAATTTCCATGCGACTGTGTTTCGAGTGCCTTTTACAGTTATAAATTTTTGCACACACAAGTTGCAAGTGTGCGAGTGTGTGTCAGTGTGTGTGTGTGTCTGGGTGTGTGTGTGTGTGAGACATACACGCTCTTGAGCTGCTCACTCGCAGTGCATGGGATACACTCGAGGCATGCCACACGGCAGCAATGGGGAAAGTGTCAAGTTAATGCCAACAACAACAACATCAACACCGTTGCAAGGCAGACATGCCACGCCCTCTTGCCCTCCTGCCTTACACTGCCATCTAATGACTGCGTTGACGTCCCCATTTGCTTCACAAATAAAAAAAGCACAAAAAACCCTCACACGGAGTAAGAGATAGCTGACGAGAGTGAGAGAAAAGAAGGTTGGGGCAGGGAAATATAGTGCACTTGGAGAATAAATTTAAGTTCTTATTAAAGTGCAACTAGAAACATTTTAGCGTGAATCGTCAACTAGCATAATGAGCAGAAGATCTGACTGTCCGTCCGTTTATTTGAACGTCGCCACAAACCACAAATAAATTATGTTAATTAAAGTTGCAAGAAATCAATAGCGTCATTCAATAATCTACCCATGAATATAACTCTTAGTATTGCAATAATTACTGATAATTATGCAGCAATTATTAACTCCAATGAAACAGTTTTGAAAACTCACTTCGGGCTGCGCTGCCAACTTGTTTTTACTTTATTCGTATTAAAATCATTAACTTAAAGCATTCACTCATGAAAACAATTCTGATATCAAGTATCAAAACAAATGTAACTAAAATTTAGCAGATCTAAAAATTCTCATTGCGATGGGCTGCCCAAGCGTTGCCAGCTTGTATTCAAAATAATTGTTGATGAAAACGTATTTAGTATTACAATGATTACTGATATTTATGCTGCAATTATCAACTGCAAAGAAACAGTTTTGCAAACTCACTTCGAGCTGCATTCCCAACCTGTTGCAGAAGCATTTTTCTTTTAAAATCATTGCCATTAAAGTATTCTCTTATGAAAACAATTTTGATATCAAGTATCAAAAGAAATGCAACGAAAATTAAGCAGATTTTAAAATTCTCTTCGCGCTGAACTGCCCAACTGTTGACATGGCGCTGCCAACTTGTTGCTGCAGCGCTGCCACTTTTGTATTCAAATTAATTCTTGATGAAAACAACTCTGGTATTTAGTATTGCAGTAATTGTTGATAATTAATCAAATGCATATGGAACTTCTTTTGGCGCTGCCACTAATCGGAATGCAAAGAGTTGACTGTAAAATCTCTCCAGTTGCGTCTGGTGTTTGTCGCTCAGTGTATGCCTAGTTTATAATGATGCTGATGTTGTTGTTGCTGGTGCTGTTGCTGCTCTTGCTGCTGTAACAGTCGTTTAGTTGCTAAGACGATGCCGACAGTTGGACCTGAGTCTTTAGACAAGTCAAGCGAACTGAAGTTGAGTCACGGGCGTGCACTGACAATGATATGTGCCCGAGGTGAGAGTTTCACACACACACACATAGTTATACATGTGCTGTCAAGGCCACACGCACACTCGCATGCTCACACAGTTGTTGCGCTCCTTGTCAAGTAAAGAGTGGTGACTGTTGATGGTGTTGGTGCTGAGAAGAGAGTGGAGAGTGGAGAGTGAAGAGAAGGGAGCGCAGGTGAGGCGCTTTGCACCGGAAATATTGTTGACAGTTGTGGCATATTATCATACAACGGTGTCCCAGGCGCGTGCTTCGTAATTGCTCAACATTTGTCGCCTGGCATTAAAGAGCAGCTCGAGCAGCAGTAGAAAGTGAAGCGTACTCAACCTCTTCACCATCCTCATCCTCATCCTCGTCCTTTTGCTGTCGTAGTTGTACAGAACGGTGAACTGTCGTTATGGCTCGTCATCAGTGCATTTGTTATGCCAATTGTTGGTCTGCGAATCGTATCTCATCACAGCGTATCGCATCGCTTTTTATAAAAGCCAATTCAATAATTCATAAAGGAAGCTCTGTTCATTTTCATTACCTCCTTATGTACGAACTCCTTTTGAAGTTGTCTCTCTTTGTCGGATTTCTTACGATTGCACAGCTTTGCAAAGGTTTTCTATTTTTGGGCAGAATTTTAAATCCCTCCTTAAAATTGTTATTCTTTTGAATCCGGCTGTCATTCTTTGTTTGATCACATTTTAATTATTGCTACTAAATTTGCTCGCTCTTTATTTAATTGCCATCTCATAACAACTATTGTTTTCATTTTAACGATTTATAAATACTTATGCATAATGATTTTATTTATTTTTAAATTGTAGTTTCAAATTAAGTCAACAAAAGCTCGAGTAATGTTTCCAATTTCATCCGCTATATTCGAGCTTTAAAAGCTTGGCTGGCTCCATCTATTTGATAGCTTGCCAATGGTTGATGTCCACGCTAAGCGAAAGCTTTGGCGTCAAAGCTTTTCAAATTCAAATAGAAGGGAAATTTATTTTTTGAATATCAGGCTAGAAATTCAAAGTCAATGTTCAAAGTCGATGTGGGAGCAAAACTACATCAGAGCAGCATAAGACTTCGTTTCGTAAAGCAAACAAGTTTATTAATTTATTTTTGAGTTTTCCGACTAGTAAGAAAAACAAATTACTAAGAAGAAATTAAAATACGCAAGTAAACGCGAATAAAGCAAGAGCCAGACTCAAAGGTAATAATGTTAAGAAAGGGCATCAATTTCAGATATTCAAATGCCTAATTTTATGTATGTATTTATGCAAAATGATTTATTTATTTTTAAATTGTAGTTTTAAATTAAGTAAACAAAAACTGCAGTAATGTTTCCAATTTTATCCGTTATATTCGAGCTTTAAAAGCTTTGCCCGATGCTTTGCAATTTTGTGCTTGGCTGGCGCCATCTATTTGATAGCTTGCCAATGGTTGATGTCCACGCTAAGCGAAAGCTTTTGCATCAAAGCTTTTCAAATTCAAATAGAAGGGAAATTTATTTGACAATTTTTTAAATAGTAGGCTAGAAGTTCCATGTCACAAAGTCGATGTGGGAGCAGAAACTACATCAGAGCAGAATTAGGCTTCGTTTCGTAAAGCAAGCAAGTTTATTAATTTATTTTTGAGTTTTCCGACTAGTAAGAAAAACAAATTACAAAGAAGAAATTAAAATACGCAAGTAAACGCGAATAAAGCAAGAGCACAAGAGCCAGACTCTAAAGGTATTAATATTAATAGAGCGTAAATTGCAGCTATTTAAATGCGTAATTTTAGCAGACACACAAATAATATTCTAGACGTCGCATTGGGAATTAAACAGCAGACAAAACTTGATATAATGGAGAAAGAATTTCCGCAGCTCAAATTAAAATTGCAGGTAATTCGCAAACAGATCGAAAACGTTCAGAAATTAATGGAAGACCAGAAAGCTTTGCTGCAAAGATTGGGAGCAGATAATCAGCGTAAAGACGATGAAACTAACAAGCAAGAAGAAAACAAGCCTCCCGCTTCAGATCCCAAATAAATAAAACACTAATTGCAAATACTGCAACAAACAATTTATTGTCTTATCAAAATACATAGTAACTATGGGATAACATAAAGAAAAAAATATCAAAAAAATTGTGATTAATCTTTGATAGGGTATTATACTTATATGAGCTATAGATAACTAAAAAAAAAAGACAATAGTACAATTAAAATTAAATATAAGTTATTCATAAGGAAAGTTTGCTACTTTGGCGTTAATCTCAATGTTAAAAACTGAATTGTTTTTGCCTAAAATCAAACAAAAAGTAATATTGCGTGATATTTACATTCCATTCGATAAAAGAATGATTATAGCAAAGAAATGATGTATGTTAGCGATTAGTTAATTAGCTAATTTTAAATTACAGTATTTGTAAGAGAAGAATTTTTATAGAAATAGACAGACATCCTCATGTCTGCTTAAGAGGGTGGATCTGAAAGAGTATATCATCGGCATTGCGAAACTTCAGCGAGATTCCCTCGACGAACTGCAGCTGCTCCAACTGCAGATCGCTGTGGAACTCAAAATGGGTCAGCAACTTGACCAGAAACACCTTCATGATAAAGAAGCTATAGCGACGACCTGCGAACATTAAAGAGTTGATTAGCCCGGCATTGAAATCAACTGAATTCAAAGTGGATTGTTACCAATGCAGGTGCGCAATCCCTTGGAGAAGGGCAGGAAGCTATACGAGTGTCGACGCTGCGTCTGCTGTCCAGTTGTCTGTTCGCACTGTTCCTGCTCCTGCTCCAGATCGAGTTGATGTTGCAGAAAGCGCTGCGGCTCAAACTGTTTGGAACGCTCGCCCCAAAACGCCGCGTCGCGCTGCATGTTGAATGTGTCCAGCACAATAATTGTATTTTGCGGCACGATTGCATCCCGTCCGGCCAGCTGAAAGTCACGGCTTACATGCCGCAAATTCATGGGCACTGTGGCCAGCAGACGCAGCGCCTCGTTCACGAAGGCGTCCAAATAGCGCAGCTGCTGCAACTGCTCCACGCCCACATAGCTGGCGTCGTTGCCGTGCGGCAACACGGTGGCAATTTCCGCCCGCAAACGCTCCCGGCAGTCGCCCTTGTGCGTGGCCAGGCACAGCAGAGCAATCATGATGCTGTTCGAGACCGTCTCGAAAGACTGTGACGGCGAAAAAACAGGAAAACAGATTTCAATTAATGAAAATTGCCAGTGGTAACAGATTTGAAAAAAAAATCCACAACAGTTGTAGTTGTAAAAATAAAAATAATTCGAATGGGTATAAATAAATTCAACCGAATAATAATGCTGAACACAATGTCAATGGTGGCGATTATCCTAATCAGTGTTGACGTTGATATAGATAATAATAGTTAATCAATATTTTAATGATAGTGATACAAAAATATGCTTATTGAAAATATATCGTATACATATATCATATTACATAGGCCAATGATGTTGAACATAATTTTAAATCTAAATTGAATAACGATACATATAAATTTTACTTGACATTTTAGTTTCGCTTAGCGGCCACCATATTTATCTCGCTTAACAGTCACACTCAAAACAATAGTAGAAATAGATATCACATGATCAATGGTAGTGATTATCCTAAACAGTGTTGACGTTGATATAGATAATAATAGTAAATCAATATTTTATGACGAATGACGATACATATAAATTTTACTTGACACTTTAGTTTCGCTTAGCGGCCACCATATTTATCTCACACTCAAAATAATAATGGATATAGAAATCACATGATATTAATACTATTCACAATGACTATAACACAGACAAGGCTTATGCTAATGATATGTCTAATGCTAAGGCTAATGACTAGTGAAATGACAATGCTAATGCGAAAGCCAATGCTAATGTAGCTGTCAATGATAAAGTCAACGCTCACTCACCACCAAGACCATGGACTGGGCCTCGTCCTCGATGTCCTGCAGTGTTAATTCGCCATTGGCGGCCAGCTGGAACATCTGCTCGATGAATATGCGACGCTGCCAGGTGCCGTCCTCGGCGGCAGCATCGATGGCATTGCGTAGCTGCCAATTGCGATGTTTGCGCTGCACAATCTGTGCCACAAAATCGACGAGCAGCTGGTTGCATTCCTCTGCCTCGGCATACAGTTGGGGCTCCAGCAGGCGATGCAGCAAATCGATTTGCAGCCAAGGCTTCACAGTCCTAATAGCCGAGATTTCCAACAGCCTATTAAAGATACACAAACAGGAGTGACTTTTGGGGAGTGGTGGAGGGCCAGCAGAAGTACTCACCTCTTGTAGGTGGTGGCAATGTGCGCGTCATCCGCTTGTGTGAAATTCGTTGGGGTGCCCATAATGGTGACTGCAATGAAAGGTAACGACGCATGTAGAGAGAGAGAGAGACAGGGAGTGAGTGAGAGAGGCAGCCAGAAGCCTAAACATCAACTGACGAGAACATAATTCGCCTACGCTGGATGGCTGATGTCTCCAAGCTGGCCTAATGGCTAACAAATTTTCTATGTCATCTAATTAAATTTGGTCTAATGCCTTCCACTTTCTCCCTCCCTTCTAGAACACATTACTTTAAAAACAAATATTAAGCTCGCAGTTTCGCCCGTTTCATATTGTTGTTGAAACTACTAATATTCAACAAAAAAATGCAAAACAAAACAAATTGAAGTTTATTGTTGTGGAAAAATGGCTGTCTCGCGTACATTTTTTAAAAGCTGAATCGGATTCGTGTGCTCGATAAGCTTTTCAACACACTTTAAACAGAAAAACTGCGATTAAAATGGTTGTATCAATTTTGGCAATTTTGTCGGGACTAAAAAACTCTCTATATACAAAAATATATGTACTACTGTTGAAGACATGTTCTGTTTTTTGCAGCGGAGCGCAACTAAAGAGCTTAAAATAATAATGCTTTAATAAAATATTTATTTTCTTTGTGCCAAACACTTTGAAGAGCTGAGGGAAAACACCCCTGAGACGAATAATTTCAGCTTTTATTATTTTTTTTTTTTGTTGCTTGTTCTCTACACTCACTGCCAAATGGATAATGAAAAGGGGGATTTTTCACTTGCAAACTAAAGTTGATTCAAGGACAAATATCAGACTTGCAACAACATTTTAATAAACGTCTTGTAAATTAATGCTGCAAAAATTATGGATTTTTTTGCTTTAATTACTATGCTATTTTTAGGGCATTCGCTTAGTCGACTAGTGTCGCCTGGTACGTGCTCCAACTTGTTTTCTTTGAGGTTTTTAATCCCTGATGGGACATCAACTCTTAAGCACTTTCCTCCTCTGCACTTAACTCTGTTGCGTGTCTTTCACACAAAATTTCCCCTTCAACCCAGCGCACACTTATTAAACTATTAAAGTTATTAGTTATCATAGCTCTATAAAGTATTCCACTGTCGAGTCTTTAGACCCAAATATAAGGAGCGTGTGCTTCAAGAGCTAAAGCCAGCGCAAAGTTTTCACGATAATTTTGATAGTTTGATTAACGTAAAGTGAACTTTTATGAACTTCTATAATTGCTTTTTATAGCTTATGCTTGGAATATGCAAATTGCCTTTAAATCTTTTTATTTGCATGTTTCCTATATTTGAATTTTATATTTTATATTAAATTTTATAAATATTTACTTCTTTCAGATTCTTGAATTTGCGACTTCAAATATCAGCGACCAAATGCGGTAAGTCTTTTAAATTGTCTATTTATTATTTTCACAATAATTTATGCATAATTCGCTTTTAAATTGGAAAGCCAAGGCTATATTTAAAAACTAGTTGTGCCTTGAATTTGTTGCTGATATTTAATGAATTATAATATTTATAATATATATATTTCTTGGCACATCAATATATTCTATTGCTATTAAATTGTCTATTTATTCTCTGAACAATATGTTATATTGAAAAGACAAGGAGGTATCTACCGACAGTTTGTGCCATGTCTTTGTTGATCTAATTTATTAATTTATATTATTCAAATATTTATAGTGACGCTTGACTTTCATTTTAATGTTAAAGAAGAAACTTCTTGGCACATCTATATATTATGTTGCTATTGAATAGTCTATTTATTCTCAGTACATTATTTGATGCATATCTACGCCTTTATGTTGAAATTTCAAAACGATATCTGTTGTCTAGATATGTCATTAGTTCGATGGTCTTCATAATATTTATAGTGATGTTTGATTTACATTTTAATTTGAAAGCAGTCATTTCTGGACAAATCAGTATCTTTTTACTCTCTGTACAATATTTGATGCATAGCTTTGCCTTTATGTTGAATATTCAAACAGATATCTATCTGCACAAATCAGAAACTATTTATTCTCTGTGCAATACTTGATGCATATCTACGTTTTTATGCTGTCAAGTAGATGAGGTCGTGACTTTGTTGCTGGATTTGTCTGCTGTACGAATACGAGTTTTGCAATTTCCTAATTAATGCTGCGATATGGCTGCCATATATTGTCGCCTGCAATTCCAATTGTCTATTTGCGCTGTTCCATCTAAATCAATAGCACGATTATTATCGAAGCGAAATCATAATTTACAGCTGAGCAGAGACAAGAGGCGTACATTAGGCTTCCTCCCTCCCCTCGCTCTCTCTGTGGGAGGTCTGCTAACTGAATGACATTTTGTCTCTTTTGTCTGAAATGTGTATGCGTGTGTTTCTGTTGTTGTTGTTGTTGGGTTCCGCGGACGTGAGTCGCATGGAAACTGGGCAAACGTGTCGCGCCGTGAAGGGCGTCGCGAAAGCCCGACTGTCTTCGCTTAGACACACATGACTTTGCCTGCCTGCCTGCTTCGCAGTATATTGCATTAGATTGGATTCGATTCGATGCGAATCGGTTTTTTTTTTTTTTGTGTCTACTCACGGCAGGATACCTCGAGAACGGCGCGACTGAGCATATCCTCGGCATCCTTGAACTTGACGGCATCGCCATGGAGCTGCGATTGAGTCGCAAATTGCTCGACAAGCTGATTGCCCACCGAGTTGAACACATCAAAGAAACTGATCACAATATTGTGATTGAATGCCGGATTCAGCTGCTTCCTGCGCAGCTTCCACTTCTGACCTTTGAAAACGCATTTGTTAATTGCGAATTATTGCTGTCGTGTTCATCTGGAAGCTTACCACGCGCATGCAGCAATCCCTTGCGGGCAAAGAAGCCCTCCTGCATGAAGGTCTTGTCGAGGCACTCGGCCGCATTCAGGATGCACTCCATGCCCGCCGGATCGTCGATGTAGAGCAGCGCCCGTGTTCCGATCAGGATGGCCAAGGGACGCGAGAATAAAACGCGCATACGCGTCACCTTCTCCAGAATGCCTTCAAATCGAAAGAGTTGAAATTGGAGATTTAATTCGAGTAAAGAATTCAGTTCTTTACTACAATAGTATAGCCAGAGCAACAAATGCTTCAGGCTGAAATTGTTTATGTATTTATATTATTTTGTTGTACTGAATTTATTGTATTCCGTACATTTATTTTTTATTTTCAAAATTGATAGTTTTTCTAAATGATTAACTTATTATCAATCAGTTTGACGAGTTGCATTTTTTGTTTAGTTTTTACTATTTTTCATTTTGCTTTGGCAATTTTAAATTGAATTAATTTTTTCCAATCAGTTGTTTGTGTTATATTTCGTATTTTAAAGTTTACATTCAAATTGATGGGCAATTGGCAAAAAAAACGAAAATTTGAAATAAATTTGATTTTTGAATTATTATTTTTTGTATTATTATCATTTAATGTTTTTTCCAATCGTCAATCAATTGGAACTTTTTTTCGTTGACATTTCAAATTATTTCATTATTATTTATAGCCTTTTCCGATCATCAATCAATTTTAATTAATTTTTTTAATTATTTGCTTTTCACATTT
Organism: Drosophila immigrans; assembly: GCA_963583835.1. Taxonomy (NCBI): domain Eukaryota; kingdom Metazoa; phylum Arthropoda; class Insecta; order Diptera; family Drosophilidae; genus Drosophila; species Drosophila immigrans. The sequence continues at coordinate 12,023,074 of OY757144.1, read as the reverse complement.
TGCACTGCTCCTTTTTGTGTACATTGCCGATCAAGTTGCATTAATTACGAATGATGGCAAATCAATCAGATTGATTGCTGCTTTCTAATTAAATACCCAAATTGTGCGCACTCAAAAAAAAAAAAGTAAATGAACAAGTGAACTCAACTGTTTGGATGCAGATTGATGCAGAGCAGAAACCAGAGCAGCGGCTGCTGTGCCACGCCCCGCCACCCATTGAGCTGCCAAATGAGGCGCCAACACTTGCGCTGCTGCCAGCCGAGCAGCAGCGTCAGCAGCGTGCCACACACCCACAATGCCACGTACAAGTGCATCACGCAGCCGCACGCTTTAAGGTTCAACTCTTTTCTTGCTCGCTCGCTCGCTCGCTCGCTCGTTAATGCGGTGCTTTGTAGGCAGCTCAACTCCTCAACGCTGTCTGATGATTGCAGGTGCTTCCGTCGCTTTTGAGGCAGCTCCGTTCGGTTGGCCAACAGAAACGCAACTGAAGCGTCGACGACACTTCGACAAACAGACAATTTGAAAAAGAAATTAAATTTGTTTATTAATTACCGCGCCGCACACTCAAATTCGATTTCGTGTTTGATTTTTGGGCAACGATACGTGGTCGTCGCGTGTCGTCGATTTAGAAACGTAGTTCAAACTATGACCAATTATTGCATATTGTAATTAAATTACTAAAGCATGCAGCTCGATTATGACTGCAAGATACACTGCATTCTCTATAAGATTCATTCATTACAATGTCAATAAGTTGTGCTTTGATTCTATATCTCAAATTACTCTTATAATCGTCGCATTTCGAAATTAAATTAAAGCTGCTCGTTGGGTGGAACATTTCAGATATTGCATATCTAATATGAAGATTCTAGTTTTAATAGTTGGTGAATAGTTGAAATATTTTATACCTTTTGCAAACTCTCACACAAAGCCGAAATACTTTTTTTTTGCGTATAAACAAAAGGGTATAAAATTATAATAATTTCATCAAGGTGCTTAACGGCGGATAAACGAAATTTTAACTGAACTTCAATTTGAACATTGAACTGCTTGCAAACGAATAACTTGATTTACGAAATGAATTTTATAAACATTAATCAACTCAATGTAATAGGCATTAATTAATATCAACATTGTTTCTCCATGAGCATTAATTACTTCTAATTTCGTTTTTTTTGTTTATTTTCGTCTCATCGTCTGATGGTTAATTAAAGTAAACATTGTTTCATTAAATACTCTGAATTTACATTTTATATTTTCGCCAACATGGTCTGATGCAATGTTGGAATGTTCGTAATTCATACTTAAATTTTGTATTAACATGTACATTATAAACTATTATTTAGTATAGTTAAATTTTACATTATTTACTATAATTATTACTATTAACTACAACATTGCAAACATTTTTATTCGAATTTTCAAAATATTGTTGTTATTTTTTATACATTTTATATTTAAATGTTCACAATTTATACCCAATAGCTGCAATATTATTAGTTCGAATTTTCCAATTTATCTCGGGGAAATATGTTTTTGTTAATAATTAATAACAGTTAATAGTCTGCTGCTCAGCCAAAATCTTCCTCAGTTTTCCAGTTCAGTCTGATCTCATCTCATGCTCAATTTAATGTAAACTTCACATCAGCCTATACTATATGTATCTGATGATATAATCTGGCTTTTCTCCAGCACTTTCACTACATGAATAATTCGAAAGCATCTTTTATAATTACAGCCATAATTCTGGCACTAATTTAGCCTCTAATTACGCTCATCGAAACGATGGTGACCAGCATTTGCAGGTGTTGCTGCTGCACAGTTGCTGCACGGTGAAAGTAAAATTTAATGAGCAGTCCTTTTATGGCGCGTAAAGTGTGGAGAGGGGAGAGGGGAGTGGGGGGGAGGAAATACCTGGTAATGCGTGGGAGAAAGCGAACCGTAAAAATCGCACGTGGCATTTATAGGAATTTATTAAAATTCCTCGCTGCAAAAAGCAAAAAGCGAAAGAAATGTGAACCGCAACGAGGCAGCGGAATGTCAAAGTCACTTTCATTATGAAAAACAAAAGGCACGGAAACCACAATAGGAACGACAACGACGCCCATTAACGCCATTGATGAGATGATGCCAAAGAGAGAGAGAGAGAGACAGAGATAGGGGGAAACCACACACAATGAAAGAGAGGGAGAGAGTTTGAGGGAGCGAGGTGGCAACATAAAGAATTTCTTGATTAAGTTATGGGAATGTTGGGTTCGCAAACGTCATGAGTGTTAGAGCTTCCAACACAATCGCAATCTCGGTGTGTGTCTCTCCCTCTCTCTCTCTCTCTCTCTCTGTGGTATGTCTCTCTCGCTCGCTCCTGCGTTGTCCAATTGTGAGCTGGTAGCATCAAGTCAATAAAGCATACTGATTAATGTCAAATTGTTGTTGTGCTTCGCCTTTTTGCATAAATTATGCATAAATCGCAAGCATTTGGCATCCGTCGTCGTCGTCGTCCTTCGACCGTCGTCCTTTCGCTTTGCTCCTTTTAAAGCCGCATCACCGAATGCCAATGCGTCGCAATGTGTCCTTGTCCCTCATTCCGTGCTTCATGTTGCTTCACGTCGCGCCACGCACATTCCACAACAAGCATCCTCGTCCTCCGCCTCATTCTTTATGGGCACCAGCACAGCATTTAAGCTGTTTTAAGTCGCTTAACACACACTGTAAATAAAGCCATCAATTCGATTCGCACAACAACTCTCGAATACCCTGTAAATTGCTAGCAATTATTTATCTACTAATTATTTATCTACTCAGATCTCTGCACTGCTTTTATCATAATATTGAAAAAACTCCCAACCAAAATTTCATTTTAATTCATTTCCACACATGAGATTACCGAACCATTTACAAAGCTTTCAACTTTAATAATTGTATATATTACATTACATAAACAAATCACTCAATTTTTAGTTTTTCTCAAAGTTAGATTTAGTTTAATTTTCCTTGTTTTTTTTTTATTGTTTTGGTCGCTTTCTTAATTCTCATTTGTCATTATTCATTTTACATTTTAACACATTTGATCACATCTTCGAGCATACTTCAGTGTTAATGTAAGTGACGCTGACGTAGCCCAATTTAACTGAAGACCAAATATGTCAGCCGCATGTTGTTGACTTCTTTTCCCCCAAATACCCTGTACAAATTAATTATCTCAAAAGAATGAATGCAAATTTATACAATTTAAATTGCATTCTTTCTTCTATTGTCGCAAAAGGTTTTCGTGGGCGGCACTTTTGATAATACAACAAAAAAGTACAGTTTAATGAGGAGTTCTAACTATTTGTGATTTCTATAATTCTCACTTGGCAGTATTCCACATAAAGCAAAATTATAAACATTAAAACTAGCAGATATGTGAATTCCTAAACCTATTAATCGATTTTCTTGAGAATCATTTATATTATGAATAATTGTCCCTGCCCTGCCCAATTTATGACAATCTATTGTTAAAATTCTTACTACCAACCGTAATTGACTTAAAGTTGATAAAGCAATAATATGCTTTAAACCAAATACCCAGCTATAAATATAATTAAAGCAGAAATTATAACATTAAAATTTCAGTTTTTCGATTAAAGAAGTTTTAGTTAATGAGTTTGCTTACAGGGTATGTGATAGTCGCGCTCCATATTAACCAGTTGCCTGCTTGTTTTTCTTAAACTTCTTTTTTTCTGTGTTTTGTGTTTTGTTTTCCGCTGTTTTTCTGCTTGATGCCGAAAATGCGGAAAAGCCGTCATAAAAAATGAAAATACGAGACAGCAGGCAACAACAACAATCAGGCACAGAAATTGTGAATCTGTGTATAAATTTAATTTCCCCACACGAGAATTTCACATAATCAAATTTTTTTAAATGCAAGCGATTTAAAGGGCCGCACACACGCTTGCCATCTCGCTCGCACACACGCTCAGCCTCCACAATAAAAAAAGAAAAAAAAAAAAAGAAAGGAAAGGAAAAAGGGGAACAACAAAAAGTGGGCCGAAAATGAGCATGGAGGCGACGGCTTCATGTGATGGCCTCTCGTCTCTTGCGTTGACATATGAAATATTAACGGGTCCAACGCACATCAACGCAAAAGTCAAGTGCAAGGCGGTGGGCGGGGAGGCGTGGCCAGGTCGCGCAATTTGCCATCAAGCGTAAAAACAAATTTGCTTTAACGAGAGGGCATAGACATACATACGTACATAACATAGAACGAACGAAGGAAGCGCGAGCGTTGCCAGACTGTCGAGCGCGTTGCCAGACCGCCAGACGCACCGACTAACTGTCTGCTTGCTGTCAGCGTGTCGGACTGTTTGTATATAAATTAGAGTACATCAAAAGTTTGCAACATTACATTTTTACACACACACACACACACACACAGACACACAGTGCTCTTCTGTCTCTTTCGTGCACAGATCAATGTTTTAGCAAGATGAAGATGAGACTGTAATGATGTGCCCCCCTCTCTCTCTCTCTCTCTCACTCTCTCTCGGTCTCTGTCGCACGTTTCACACGCATCCCACATGGCGACAGCCTTAAACTGTGAACTGCGAAGTAGCAGGGAGATGGAAGTTAGAAGCGGCTGATTAAATGTGCTTTGCATGCGTGTGTGCGTGTGTGCGTGTGCGCAAATGCAATGACAAGCAGCCAAAAGGCGATTACATGCTACGCACACACACCAGCACACCTTCACTCACACCCACACACACCATCGCACACACACAGACACGCAGCGAGAGGCTGCTCACGTTTTGTCTTTGCGTTGCGTTGCGTTGCGTTACGTTACGCGTGTTGCCACTTGACTTTCCGCCTTGACATTTTTGATTCGCCATCCATAATTGCATAGCGTAGCGCGGGCATGCACGACTAGCAGATACCCTGGCCTGTTCACTCTCAATTTAATGCAACAAAACACAGTCCGGTATGTTGAAAAGTTCTTCTGCTTAAGCTCTTTTATCGCAAATATGTTCAAGTGTATATCAAGAACGCAAGTGAAAGTAAACGAAAGACCCTCAAGTGTGACCGTATTACAAAACTTCACAGTGTTGTATAATGATATTTTAAAGTGTTTAATTGAATCCTTAAATCCAACTACACTTGATCTAATCACCAATAACACTCTTATAACAAAAAGTAATTAAATAAGCAATGCACAACTAGTGAATACCCTAGACACCAAATAAAAATTGTGTATACATACATACATACATATTATCTAATCATAGTTTAGTCCACAATTCCACACACCTGTTTAACAAGGGAGGAAACTGTAAATGAATAGGCAATGCCTGACTGGCATATACCGGAGTAGAGTTCAGCAATTGTTATACCAAACAAGTTCTGCATTCAGAGAACGACTGGTAGATACTCTAACTTGCTACTTGTTTGTCCATCAAGCGATTTTTATGAAATTAACAGAACAGCTAGCATTGATGTTCATATTTTTAAAGCTTAAGCAAATATAATTTAAATTGCAAACTCAACTAGTAAACGCCATTTCAAACATAGTTCTTTCAGAGAAAAATTCACATTTGGTCAGCGTCAGCAAGAAATGTATTATTTTGCACATGGTTTGCAAGTCAATGCTACCCTTTAAGCACTCTTACAATAAATTCCATGTGCACATAATCATGAGCAACCTTTGTGCCGGTCACGATTCACTTTCACTTGGTTTATCATCGTTCTTGTAGTTCTAGTCGTTGTCCTTGCTGCTGCTGCTGCTGCTGCTGCTGTCAAGGATCTGTCAGGTGTCGCCGTGTGCTTCATGATATAACACAATTGGAATGACAATGCTTCTTATTTAAATATTCACTTTGGCCAGCCCCCAAAAGTGGCACAAAATCCCGCACTCTCCACCTGGAGCTGTCTCTGTCGCTCTGTGGTGTGGCGTGGCGTGGACCACATTGGGGTCACAATAGTTGGCCACAAAGCCGCAAAATAAACTCACAGTGCTGATTTTAAAATCTACCTCTCACCTGTCAACAGGCATTTACATTTTAAATACGTCCCGGAATGATTCCAGTTAGTTTCTTTGCTTTTTGGCAACAGGGAGTTGCCCAACATCTGATCTCTTACTTATTGCTGTTAACTGTTTGCTTGCGAAGCAAATGGCATAAATCAATTTACTAGAAGTGCATTGGCTTAAAGCGTAATTTACTTGTGAGCATAAATAATATATTGAATATATTTGACGCAATTCCAACGCAGAAAATACACTTTATTATGTAACGAAAACATATTTGAAGAAAATGCGGCGGAAATTATTCACAAGATTGCACAAAACAATTATATACTGCATTAATTGATAAATAATTATTTATAACTTATTATGTGCTTTTAATCAGCTGCAAATACAAATTCATAAAATGATTTTTCAACTAGGGAGTAATAATAAATGGTCAATTCTCAAAGCATACGTCTCTCTCTTTGTGTCATTTGTTAAGCCTTCTATCAGTCTTCTTAATTTAGAAGTTTCATTCTTGTTTGCCAGACGGAGAGAGACGGAGAGAACTGTATATACATATATTGTATATACATAAATATATTCAGCCTCATCTACACGCTTATCTGCGTTTGCCTTCTATCTGTATAGAAATTCATAAAAACGGGAATTTCACTGAAGTTTGCATTTAATATATGTATGCATGCATGAACGATAGAGAACGATAATATTGTAGAATGTGTGAGCTGACTAGAGATGTACACAAATAAATATCGCAACACGAGAATTGGAGAATTCGAAATCATTTATTCGTTGCACATATGCATATTATGTAAAAATTGCGTAATGATCGTATGGAAGATAGAATGCAAATTGATTATTATATATAATAATTCTGAATTGAATATTGCTTTTAGCATTTTGTTTTATTTGTATAATTAACTCGTGAAATTAATTTAAAAACGCGCATGAAATAGAAATATTTATATTTACATTTCAAGTAAATAAAATAGTAGTGAAGTGAACAAAAGAATGAAACAAAGTGATAAAATAAAATGATTTTTCGTGATTACTATGCGATAGTTCGTGACGCGTAGCGCTCACGACATTTGCACATCTGCAGCTCGAAATCTCTCAGCTCCCAGCGGATGATCGGCAGACAGACGGATCAGTGCCAATCGCGAACTTCAACGATGAGGACGTTTTTTCTGCTCAGCGTGCTGGCCTTGGTGTCGAGCGCATGGTCGTTGTGTAGACTGAACATGCAGCCACCGTATCCCATTGTGGCCAAGGTATTTGGCAGCAGGACGGCGATCCTCAAGCAACAGCTCACGGACATCCAGCTGTCGAACAACGAAACGGTCACCTTCTACTGCCCCCAAGGTCTGAAGATCAGAGGATCCGACATGGGCTATGGCCGCAGCGCAAAGGCAACAAAAATCAATCGCCCAACGGCGGAATTAACATGCGGCGAAGATGGCGTCTATTTGGATCAGCAGCGGATCATCGAACAGATGTCGGGCGGCTATGTCAGCTGCAATGCGGATATCAGCCAGACGCTCTACGAGAGCCGCGTCAGCTTGGCCGGCTGCGATGCCGACGAGGCCATGACCCTGGTCGTTGGCTACAAGCTGAGAAGCTTGTCGGAGGTGAAGCTTTTGGCCTTGTGCTACGACTTGGGTGCGTCTCGCTTGCGATTCGTCAATTTCCTGGCATATCCTGCCAAAAATACGCTGCTCGGTGCAGCGTCTACGGACCAAGTGCTCGCTGAACTGCAACTCGACAATGCGATCGATGGCCTCGACAAATACTTCAGCTATGTGACAGAGTCACAGTTCCAGGCGCTGAGCAACAAACAAGCGCATTTGGGCGAACTCTACGATCCGAGCATGTTCGATTTCGCCAGCCTGCTGCAGGATCAACGGCAAATGGAGGAGCTGCAGGAGTACAATCATCTGCTGAACATTGTCTGGCTGCGGGCGCTGCGCAAGGGCAATTGGCAGCACTGGCTGGAAGCGTTGCGGGCGATCAGCAACGACGACGACGACAAGTTCGAGGTGCGCGTGGGAGTGTCGGGAGTGGCAACGCTGCCGCTCACCCAGCGCTGCAACGTCAGCCGCAGCCTGCATCTGATCGACAGCAACTCTGGCAACGCTCTGCAGGTGCCAGCTCACGTCTGGGCGCATGTTCGATCGCTGCAGCCGTCGGGCAGCGCAGCCGACGAATTCGTCCTCGTCGCCCACAATTCGCCTTATGTAAGTGATCGATCTCGCTTCGTTTGCATTCAAATAAAACACGCTCCGCTCCGCTCTCTCTCTTTGTGCAGGTCAATGTCGTGGAGCTGAGCACATTTTGTGACGACATTTGCTCGCAGATCCCCTGGCTGAGCAAAAGCATCTTTGGCGAACTGCATTTGGTGCCCACCTTCGGTGTCGTTCACTGCTGTCGCGTCGATCAAGTCTTCAAGCTAACCGACTTTGCTTACGGCAAACACCAAGAACAACAACCAGAACAACAACCGGAACAACAACAAGAGCAGCAGGCGTTATCAGCAGCAGCAGAGGCTGCCAAAGCAGCGAAGCCGACTGAGCTGCTTCCAATACCTTATTTGAAACTCTAGTTTCTTTTAAGCTTGGCTCTCTCGATCAGTCTCTCTCTCTCTCTCTCACTCTCTCTGTCGCGTCTAAAAATAATTATTAAACATCATTTGTTCTCTTCTTTTGCTTAATGCTAAGCTGCGCATCTTCTTGCTCTTGGCTTTGACGTCACAATATTAAAATACTTTTTGATTTGTCATGCACACTGATGAATAAAAGTAATCCGACAAAAGTTTCGTTTATTTTTTAATTTTTTACGAAATGAAATACAATATTAACACCTTATCATGAGTTTATATTTTTTTTTAATTGAGACTACTGAGTAAGAAAAAATTAAACTCTTTTAGTATTACCAAAATAAAATTCATTTCACTTCACATAAAAAGTATGTGTTTTTGAAATATTTCAGTGCAAAGTCGAACTGAAATCTCTGTATATAATATTTCTATTGCATGTTTTGCCATGTTTTAAATTCTTAAAGAGAGTCATTATGCATTGATATTCGCCCGTTCAAATCTCAATTTATTTTCAAAGAATATATGTACATAAAATGTAACAGAAACGATGCGATTGTGGCAAATTTCTTGTCAGCTTAACAAAATGTAAGACTTTAAAAATGTAAGATAATTAATTTTCATACATATCACAGCTAAGCTTCACCAATTATAAATAATTACTATATCCTTGCGGATTGAATTTAATATTGTTGATGTTTTTTCACATTGTTCAAGTACTTATTCTGAATTTAAATAACTACTAACGAGTCGGGGCAATTTGAGTTATTTAAGAGCAGGACAAACAAGTCAAGAGCTACTTAAAATGCCAACACAATGACTACACAGCACTGTGGGATAAATGTATTCGAACGGTATTTTATTGCAAACAAAAAAAATACAATATTTTATGTCGGTGAAGCGCAATCTGCGTAATTTTCGAAAAATGGAAATTTAATCTATAGTACAGTGAGCGAAAAAAAATATGGCGATTTATGGAAGGGTCTCAAATGTTGGCGTTGGCGTTTGTAATGACAGAACGTTGATTCGAATTTAGTTGGAAAAACCTGGAAGAGAAGCAAAAAAAAGCGCAGGGTCCCCATATCATTCACATTTATATGCATCTGAAGCTGTGAGCGCACTGCGTCAATGAATATTAAATCAAGCACGTTTAAGTGCACGAGTTTGTGAGTGAGAGTTTCGCAATACCCTGTAAATTTCACAGAATATTTGAGATTAAAAACGGCAACAGGGCAGCTTAAATTAGCCCATTTAAATGTTGTCATTATATTGTATTAATTTCAAGTACTGCATGCAGAGCATCGATTGGTCGATCAATCTGAGCCCAAAAGTTATTTGTATTTTGTTTTTTTCTGTTTGTATGATTTCGTTAAAAACTTTTAATTGGATTGCAACCGTTTTAATACTTTCATAACGCCAAACGCGCTTCCTTTTCGTCGCACAAAACTGAAAATCAATTAAAATGCCACACAGTCAACGCGTTGAAGGCTAAAATCAAAGCCCTTCCCCCCCCCCCCCCTGCATCTCTCTGGCCATAAGCCATCATCATCATCTGACAGCCTGGCAGCCAAGTGGCCGGCCCAAATCGATTTGTAACCACAAAGTATTGGGCCAACAGCGAGTTCAGCAACTATCTGTCGTGAACTGCTCCAACAGAAAATACAAAAACATCAAAAAAAAGGGCTTCATTCAAATGAATAAACTTAAGTTCATCCAGCAAGCATTCCGAATTATGCTTTCGCAGCAATTTCACATTAAGTAACTTCACTTGCAGTGAAATCAATTGGAAGGAAATAAAGAGCTCTGTTATTCACTTCGGGCAGCTCAATAAACTCGAATATTTTAAAGTAATCATTTTCTGTCGTTCAAAAAGGAATTCAATTATAATTTCTATTATTTTAAACATTTTAATACGAATATCAAGTCTGGCAATTATCCTTGAATTTCTTAAAGAAAATTAAAGCCCAAGTGATGCAAAATTATAATAAATGAAAATTGCGATTATTAACTTTAAAATTCAAGTTTAAGCATCTACTTGACTTTTTCTTTGTTTATTGCTGCAAATATCGAACTTTCAGTTTAATAGTTTATTTAAATACCGATTAAAGCGTTTACTTCGCTTTCAGTGAGACTCCAATTGTATTTTAATTGAAACTGCAATTAAAGTAACGCCCCTTAAATTCCATTTCCCAGCGGCAATTAAAACAAGCTTTAATTTGTTTTTTTTTTTTCATACTGGTATGGTGGTCATTTTTTTATATTTTTTATTTTTATTAGATAATACATTTTTGTTTTTAGCGTGAAGGCTTTTGTATATATTTTAATTAATATATTTTTTTGTTTTCTTTGTGTGTATTACAGTTTCCATTTTATATAAATTTTTCATCTACATACATATATAGGTTTTTTGGTTTTTTTTGGGTTTGTTTTGGTTTTAGCCGTAGAACAATTATCACATCTTACATATATGTAGCTACACTTAAACGTATCTATTAAATGTTTGTGCATATGTATTTCTCTTCTGTCTCTCCCATCGAACAACGTGACTCAACTGTCATCTTCTCCATACTCGTATTTTTAAGTGTATATCAAAAAATTCTGTGTGTGTGAGTGTTGTGTGGTTGTTTGGTTGTGTGTGTGTGTGAGTGCTCAGTATCTTGGCAGCAGCAATAAAAATGGGCCAAAAGGAGTCAATGAAAGAGTGCAACAAGGTCGAGTCCACTCAATGCCGAAAAAAAATAAAAACCCGCTTTGAAGTTTGGTGAATAGTCGGTGAATATGTTTTGGATGAATAAGTGGCATGTGAATGGCTGCCGTAAACGTCTGTGAATGCCAATAATATTTATGTATATTCACTGCAAGTTGGCCACGATTAGCTTGTGTGCAGACATGCGTATCTGGATAGTTGGCCATGATGCCTGATTAGCCGCATTGCAATAATCATTCAATCGTTAACCGCATTTCAGGGACACTTTTGCCTGGCTGTTGGCATTGTCGTCCCCCATTTGGGATGTGGTTAATCGGCCTGCACAACTCAAGATGCATTCGACGCGGCCCTCGTAATTAGAGTTTGCCACATCGCAGTTGCAGTTGCAGTTGCAGTCGCATCCTTTTATCTTGCCACCGTCGGCTGCCTCAAAAGTTGGCTCATTTATATTGCATAAACAGAGCCGTTAGCTCATTGAAAACTGTCCCAGCTGCCGCCTTTCTGCCTCGCCTCGCCTCGCCTTGCCCCAAGCGGCTCCCCATCGCCGCCCCATTTAATTCTCTCTGCTTTCATCTTCTTTAGCTTTGCTTTCCTCTCGTCTGTTCTGTTGTGTTGTGTGTCGTTTGCTTTAAGGCTGGCGCTGAAAAGTATGCTACAATTTTGCCCGCTGTCGGCAATTGGCAGCGATTTCAAAGGCAACGCAAACTGAGCCAGAGTCGAGTCGAGCCTCCCAAAACGGAAACAAAAAACAAGATTCATTAGTTATTTAGAGAAAGTTTTCACATTCGCTGGCCTCGTCGGCCCTTTGTCTTTTTTGTCTTCTGCCGATTTCATTTCACGATAATGCCGCCGCTGCTGCTGATGACAATTCACAGCAGAAAGAATAAACAACAAGTAATGAACAACAGCAGAGAAAAAAAAAACATTATCGAGTTGCGAATGTTGAAATCAGAATTGGCAAAAACAGCGTGTAAATCTGTAGATGTGTGTGTGTGTAAGTTTGTGTGTGTGTGTGTAAGTGTGTGTGTGTGTGTGTAAGTGTGTGTGTGTGTGTGTGTGTGTAAGTGTGTGTGTGTGTGTGTGTGCCCCTCTTTTAACCCTAAACTGCCCCGCCCCGTGACCCAAGCGAAAATGCAATCTAATCCATTACAATTGCAATCCGTAGTCGTAGTCGCATTTGCCGCACTCGCATTCAGATTCACATTCACCATTCAGCATTCAGCATTTCTAGTAGATGCATTCGCCGAGCAAATCGCATTCACCCTTCTCCAACGGCTTCAGCCAGAGCGGATTGTAGTTGGGGCACAATTTGCGATGAATGGGTATTTTGATTTGCACCGGCGTCGTCGATACGCCCTCCCAGTTGTGGCCCTCGAACCGCTGGCCATCCGATCTGTTGCACTGCATGCTCAGCGGCTCCTGGATGTACATCGTATACAGCTGGTCAATCCGCGGCTGTGTCCATTCGATGCTGTGATAATTCGCAGAACGTGCCCCGTTCAAGTGGATGCCGTGCTGATGCTCCTTCCTGTCAAACGAGTAAAGTGCACAGAGAAACAAAGAGATGGAGAGAGAAAGATAGTTGAAGCGTTAGTGATAAAGTAGCAGATAAAGCCATGTGACTGCCATTGGACCCAGCAGCAGTAGAGAATGTCGCCACATTAAGGTGGCATTTTCAATTAGCAAATACCCGCCCCTCCTCCGCCACGCCCCGCCCACGTCACACACTTTTCCATGCTCGCTTTTCACGCTGCTTAAAGGGCGGCATTTAAAACCCATATTTATTGACGTGGCTTTAAATTAAATTTAAGAAAAAAGAAATGTTGCCCATCAATTGTCGTATAAAAATATATTATTGTAACTATATTAGTTTTTTGCTAGACATCAGCATTATTGCTGGCTCAGAAGTTCAGCATTACCAACCAATTATGCAGTTATTTTTATCGCTTGACAACTTGACATATACAAACATATATATTTAAATACTTGATCGGAATTATTACAATTTTATTTCTTGCGACAACATGAACTCCTGAAATGTACAAATCATGCAGTTATTTTTATCGTTTGACAACCTGACATGAAAATATATATATTTAAATACTTTATCAGAATTATTTCCATTTTATTCCTTGCAAATTATGCAGTTATTTTTATCGTTTTGACAACTTGACATATACAAATTGATATATTAAAATAGTTGATCAGAATTATTACAATTTTATTTCTTGCGACAACATGAATTCCTGAAATGTACAAATCATGCAGTTATTTTTATCGTTTGACAACCTGACATGAAAATATATATATTTAAGTACTTTATCAGAATTATTACAATTTATTCCTTGCAAATCATGCAATTATTTTTATCATTTGACAACCTGACATAAATATATATAGTAACATATATATATTTAAATACTTGATCAGAATTATTTCAATTTTATTCCTTGCAAATTATGCAGTTATTTTTATCGTTTGACAACCTGACATGAAAATATATATATTTCAGTACATAATCAGAATTATTACAATTTATTCCTTAGAAATCATGCAATTATTTTTATCGTTTGACAACTTGGCATATATAGATTTATTTTAATGTTTCGCATGTTAAGCAAATCTAGAAATTCAGCAAATTGACAGCTGCAGAAATACTTGGCAATTATTCAACAGATTTAAATCAAAGCAAATCCGAATTGCTGATAAAAAAAAATCTTGAGAGCATTTCTGTGTACATTCAGCGAAGTGTCAATCAAAATTTGACAACTTTTGGAAATCAATTAAAGGCATTCACATGTTATTCCAAATACTTAAAAATATTGAACTGAATTAAAATATAACAATGATTAACAGCGAATTCCAACTAACTACGACCAACATTTATTTAAATATTTTGCAAGCCTTTGACAATTAATTTATTGAAATTGCAATCAATTTGGGAGTAAAGCAAATTAAATGCAATACAAATTCAATTATAGACTTGCATATATGCGGAATATTAATTAAATCATACTAATTGGGCGTTTAGCATGACATAATTCGTGATTTAAAATATAGCAATTGTTTTTGATGCAATATATATTTAACTCATTACGTGGAGTGAACACGTTCCGGAGCACTCGTCGCCTTTAAATGGCTTTTGAAGTGCAAGTACTTGGAGTTAACGCTAAGTAAACTATGGCTCGAAATGGCTTAAAAGGTCGCCAGCGAAAAGTTTCGCCGAGAGACGGAATATTATCTTTTGCAACTCTTATCTTTAAAGTGTCAAATGCTTTATACTTTATATACATATATTCTGTTTTTTTCTTTTTTGGTGTATTTTTAGTTGCACCTTTTCGCATGGCACCTTGACTCCTCGTGGCCGTTTCGCAGTGCTTAGCACCTCGTAAATCTTCATAACCTGGGCCGCAGCTACGCGCTGTCGCTTATTGAATCAGCTGCCTTTTGTCTAGAAGCCTTTAAACCATTTTAGGCTTTTCTACATTTACCGCAATTCTCACCCAAAAATGTGCCGCAACGAAATTCAAAGCCGAAACTCGTAAGTCTCTAATCTAATGTAAACTTTTTTTCTTCTGTTATTGTTGTTGTTGTTGTTTTCCGCCCGTTTTATTGTCGTTGTTTTTGTTGGGACCAAACCCATAGACAGAATGACTCGACTCTAGAATCGTTTCGGGGTTCTGGTCTCAACACGAACTTGCCAGTTTTCTGGTGTCGTTCTCGTTCCCGTTCTCGTTCTCGTTCTCGCCATTCTGGCCATGCCCATTAACGTTGGCAATTAGCGTGCACCTTGGCGTCGCCCGCTTTTGGGACAGTCAGGAAGTTGAAGACATTTCCGCTATGAATACTGCGTACGGACGTCGACCAAAAGCACAGCTTGCAAGATAGCGGAAGAGCCTCGGAGAGGCAGCGTGTGGGCGGATGGCCCACAACCGGAGCCACAACAAACGCCGGAATGCCAAACTTTTCGCCTTTGATGGCAAAAAACGAACGAAAAGGACGCAATCAGGCAGCGCACAGTGGTTGAAAATGCGCATGCAAATTTCGCTGTGTCTCAAAGCATTAAAATTTTTGAAACTATAGACAAAAATTGGTTCGAAAATACATTCCCTGAATGGTTAGTTGCTTAGCAAAAATTACAAATATTTTTCCATATATATAAAATATAAATGCAAATACTATTAAAAATATCCCATGGATGTATAAAAGTTCATTCATTAAAGAAATGCAATTTCTTAGCTAGAACGATTAATTGGAATTAAAATTGAAAATCGAACAATGATTGAATATAAACTCAATCCATAACAAATATTTGAAGTAAAGCTAGTATTTCACTGCTCAGGTAGTTTCCCAAAATCCCAATTGCTTCTGCTTGTCCCACTGTGCAGTGGCGAGCAGATTTAAACGAAAGCTGCTGGCCACTAGAAAGCCCCTTGGCCCCTGGTCAACTCGCGCCCCTCGCCCCACCATAGAGTAGAATGCACGAGGAAGACAAAGATCCGCTTACCGTTTCATGTAGATGAAATAATTCTCGAGCGTCTCCTCCGAAACGGAACTCTTGCACACCTCCAGCTTGGTGGCCGGATAGTAGTGTATATAGTTGACGCACATCTCGTCGCTAATGGAGAATCCCCCGAGCGTGGCATTCGTGTCGCCCAGCGTATTGTAATAGCACGTGGTGACCAAAGCGTCGCCCTGTCAAAAGATGGATTCATTAAGCAGCAGCATTAGATACCAAAAAATTGTTCTCTACGAGATAGTTTTATGCGATGCGAGTGCAATTCATTTCATGGATAATTTCGAATATTTGTTTATACTTAAATTCTACTCTTTGGCTTTGTTTTTTTCTCATTTGTGAGAAGGGAAAACAACGAGTGTTTGACTCCAAAAGTAAAAGTAAATGTGCGTTCAGAACTCAGAAGTATATTTCAATTGAGTAACTGTTACTCTTATAATCTACGAGTTCTATGTTTTAAAGACGGATTTTCTACAGATATACAGACGAACACTTGAATATTCTGCATTAGATGCTTAGGAAAAAAATACTTTATTTATCACTATCGTTCTTGTCACCAAATTATAGTACCCATTTTCACATATACATAAATACAGTTTTTGAAACTTTACAAATTTTCAAATTCAAATTTGAATGGAAAACACATTTTTTTAATTTGATTTAGAAACTTACTTCAATCTTGAAATTCCACCACTCGAAATATTGATATATGTACTATATGTATGTATCTGGTATATATTGACATACTCAGTAAACATATAGCTTTTTAAAATTTTTGAAATAATATGTTTGTTTTTAAAACAAAAGCATATATCACAACAATTGTGTTCGAACGAATTCTATTTTTCTGCAGTGTCATCAAATGAAAATCTGTTCGGTTTAACTATTGAGCAAACCTTCTAAATATAGCAATTATTTCTGTGATGCAAGACCTCCACAAATTCTAGTGATCATTTGATCGAGTTGTAGTTGAGTATGTGCCGGGTATGAGACTAGTCGTGCACTTACCGGCAGGACGCGTGGCTTGTAGTGCAGGGTGCGC
The DNA here is from genome assembly GCA_963583835.1 of Drosophila immigrans. Classification (NCBI taxonomy): domain Eukaryota; kingdom Metazoa; phylum Arthropoda; class Insecta; order Diptera; family Drosophilidae; genus Drosophila; species Drosophila immigrans. The sequence continues at coordinate 12,006,224 of OY757144.1, read as the reverse complement.
ATCTCCTGGAAGTGATTCGAATAGTAATCGTCGCGATTCACCTCGCGCAACTCCTGCTCGCCGCGGAAGTGTCGCGTGAGGACGCGGACGCCACGCAGATGCGTGTGCAGCTGGGATCCAAAGATGATGATGCCGGTGCGCGGCAGCGCCGAGCGAGTGCAGTCGGCGACGCAGTAGCCGCTCAACGGGAACGCCGTCTGGGCGGGGGGAATGGCCATTTTGTCGGTGTACTCGAGGCCCAGTTCCATGACGCCGGCATCGTATTGACGCAGCGTCTTTGACAATTTAATGCGAAAGCCCGAGCTGTCCACGAGACCTGCAGGGCGTATGATTAATATTAATGCAATTCGCTGCCAAATTGGGGAGCGTTCTTGTGGCCATGTAATCCACGACACAAGGACACTTCAAGCAGCAATAATGACATTGCTGCTGTTCGCGATGCCGCTTCCCTCTTCTTGTTATTTACTATACACAAAAGTTTTAATGAAATCTCCCCTATGCATTTCACTTCTACATGTCTCCCTCTCACTCCCACTCTCTCTCTCTCTCTCTCTGTCTCTCTCTCTGTGTGTTTTCTGTGTGGAGCACTTGAAACACACAGCGCGATTTCAAGTGGGGTGCAAGCGAAAAGCGGCAACTTCTCAACAATCATCAAAATCGAATTACGTTTGCCATTGTCAGTGCGGCCAACTTTTCGCCAAGTTGCGAGCGTTTCCTGTTTTGCCTGCCAGTGTTGGTTAATTAACTAAAATATGGCAAGTGTAGCGGAAATCAACTTAAAACGCCAGCGCAAATCAAAGAACATCGTTCGCCACTCAGCAGCAGCAGCAACAGCAGCAAATGCAACTTTGACAGTGTTTATAAAGTAATCAGATGTGCACATAAAAATCAATATATTAATCTATCAAGTGAGATACGACAAAAAAAAGCTGGCTTTCCAGTGTTGGTAAAGTGAGCAAATATAATAGAGAGATATACAGATCTGGCGAATCTATTTTTGTAAATTAAATTACATTTTCAATACTTTTTGGTGAGATATTATTCTTACTTATCTGACTAACTATCTAAATCAATATATATATAATTAGTTATTCGTGGTGTACGAACAGTAAAAAAAATAAAACACAAGGATTTATTTTTTTTTTACTTAATAGACTACTTTATTTTTATTTATAAGCTCGCGGGCTACGCGTCTTAAGTGAGGAAAGTGTCTTTAAAAACTAAACTCACAATATGCTGAGCTCTAACATGAAAGTTCTTATTACGACTTAGGGCTAACATACGTGTGATGTTTTGTGTTTGTGTTAGTGCAGTAATGCTGAGTCCTCAAGTTGCAAATGGAAAATTTTAATGGACTTGGGATTTTTTTGGAAGTGGCACGATCGCCAATGTAATAGGATCTTTTTGTTTGGGACAGTTGGTGCCGTTGCGACAAATGTTTATGTTTGTGATACGATTTGTGGGAAAGAATTTGGAAGGGGAATAATTATGAGTGTTTGTCATGTACGAGAAATTATTCTGGTGGTGGATATATTACTCCCCCAACCTATAGAGGTTAGCTTGTCCTCAAGCGTTTAGTTCGGGGTACATAAGTGGGACTGGAATTACAATATTATCGGTTTCAGCATTAGCACTTATGTCTGTGTCATGTGTTTTTACAAATTTTTGTGTTATTATGTTGAATAGTGTTTTAATTTTCTTATTCACTAAGTTGTATATAACAATGAGGATTAAAATTAATACAATCATAATTATTGGATATTTATAATTATTGTTTACTCTGTTGTTATACATAATCATTTCTTTTATTTCAATGTGTGATAGTGGTTCTATTTTAGTTACATTGTATTCTGTAAACATAATAGTTGTAAATTGTTGCGCTCTATTTGAAATTTTAACATTTTTTAATTCAATGGTACAATTAAATATTTTTATTATTTTATCTTTTTCGATGTATATTTCTAAATCATTACAATTTTGATTTAGTTTGGTTCTGGTTAAGTTCCAGGTTATTATGATGTTTGGTTCTACTATTTGTATAAATTCTTGTTTACGATATTTATTAAAGGTGCAAACTGGAATTTCATGTTTTATTATATTAGTTATGCATTGGTCATTTATGATCTTTTTAGAGATTGAATTCGAAACAAAGTTATTGTGTAAATAAAATTTTCCTTCAACACTTTCATTGATGATTTGTCCATTCTTATCTGGGTAAGGGATTACTTGGAAAGTTTTAGTTTCAAGATTACTCAATGGAATATGGGACATGATGAAAATTTCATTTGTAAGTGTACTGAACCAAGCAGAAGTTTTAATATTCATCAACTTTTCGTGATTAATGTGATCTATTTGATCGTGTTTAAGTAATTTTGGATTAAATATTCCTAAGCGAGTTAATTGTAGGCTTAGTTCGATGTCTTCTATATATTCGGTAAAATGTTCAATGTTAAAAATTAATGAATTTAATTGTTTTTCTTCTTCCAAAATTTTGCTTTGATTATTTATAATATTAATACCTTGATTAAATGTATTTATAAAATCATTAAGATTATTTGCCTGAATTGAATTATGGGCAATAATGTTAATTTGGTTTTCAAATTGTTTCTTATCTTCTTCATCTAACGTGCCAAAAAGGAATTTAAGTGATGATCCTATGAAATCGAATAAACCTCGTTTAGTACGACTTGTTATTCTGATACCTGCCATTTGCTTTTCTAATTTATTCATTAAATATTTTATTTGGGGGTACTTGTTAAAGATATGGCTTTGAGTTAATAATAAATCAAAAGAGTTCTCTATTTGTGTTACGTTTATAGTTAAGCAATGATGTTCGAAGGATATTGGTAAATTAATTGTTCCGGACTCAAATAGGATGAATCCTTGATCATTTTGAATGGGATTTACTTCGACTTGTTGAGTGTTTACAGTTGTACAAATAGTTGACAATATGAGTAACATCAGCAATTTAAGATGTTTCATCATTCGGGCTGGAATTAACATATTTACTTTTGTTAATTATTTTTTTCTTTTTAAACTTCGATCTATAGTGTGTAACTTTTCTACCTCTATTAGTTTCTTCGTAATGTTTTTCATCAAGTTTTTTAATATTACCTGTCTTTTTGAAAGGATTTGTTGTTTTTGATTTAACCAATGGAGCTTGTCTAAATCGTGTATCTACTTCAAAATCACTTCTGTTTTTATTGAGGTTATTTATTTGATTTACTTTATTCTCTTGTGAGTTATATTCAGGGGTTCCTGCATAAATAAAAATATCTGCTGGAGTTCTATTAGTTGCCTTATGTTTTGTTTTATAATTATAAGTATATAATATTGTTTCAAACTTTGTTATTTTATTCTCTATATTATCGTCACTTCCTATTATTCTTAACTTTTCATTTATAGTTTTATGAAACCTTTCTATATCTGATATTCCTGTTTTACTTGTTGTTATGTTAATTTTTATGCCTTCTTCTTGTAACCAAATTTGCAAAGCCACACTGATGAATGCTGAATCTTTGTCTGCTTTTATCTCTATGGGTTTTCCCATTTCATTGAAAACTTTTAGTAAAGCTCTTTTAGCTTCTAACCAATCTCTACTTTGAACTTCAACTAATGTTGTGAATTTAGAATAAACATCTATACAAGAAAGAAATTGTTTCTTATCTACCATATAAAAATCTATAACATATTTATCCCTAACATTAAGTACTTCGGGTGTTATCTCGAACGTGAGTTTTGTATCTCTATGTTCGGTTTTAGCTATGTTGCAAATTTCACATTCATTAATTAGATTTTGTATTAGTTTTTGGTAATCTGGGTAATAATATTTTTCCTTAAACCAATTTATTGTTTTTTCTATACCTGGATGTAACAATTTTTTATGTGTTTTTAAAATTAATTCTTTAAACTCTGCAAAAGTTTGTAAGTCAATTAATTTTAAGCTTGTTTTCATTATTTTAGTTATATTACTTGGATTTATTATTTCTAAATAAGCTCTTTGGAAAATTGGAAAATCTATTTCATTGTGAAAATAGACAATACTCTTTTTCGAGCAAAGATATTCCTTTATCATATCTTTAGCATATTGATTATTCATTTCCTTATAAGAAATTTTTATGTTAAGTTTATGAAAATAGTGGTTTGTTTCAACTTTATTATCGTCACCTTTTATGAATTCTATTTGCCTGTTAAAGTAGTTTAAAGGTCTTTCGGTTATTGGTATGTGATATTGACTGTCCTCTTGAGCACTATGTATAGTTGCTCCTGTGCTAATTGCATCTTCTCCTAAGAAATTCTCTTCTATTTTTATACGTGAAAGTGCATCTGCTACGTTATTTTCTTTTCCTGGTAAATACTTGATTTGATAATCGTATTCGTTTAATCGGATTTTCCATCTTTGTAATTTCATGTTTGGTTCTTTAATGTTACTGAGCCAAACTAGTGGTTTGTGATCGCTTAAGATCTGGAATTTTCTACCGAATAGGTAAGAACGGAAATATTTGGTTGCCCACACGATAGCTAATAGTTCTTTCTCTATAGCTGAATAGTTTGATTCGTGTTCGTTTAAAGTTCGACTTGCATAGCAAATGGGTTTGTGTTCCTGTGATAGAACGGCGCCTATAGCGAAGTTGCTAGCATCTGTAGTCAATGAGAATGGTTTCTCGAAATTTGGATAAACTAGTATCGGATCGGACGTTATTAAAACTTTGAATTTTTCAAATGCTGACACATAAGTGGGATCTTTTATGTTTATGGTGGCGTTTTTCTTCAACTTTGTTGTCATGGGTTTTGCAATATTTGCGAAATTGGGTATAAATTTGCGATAAAATCCGCATAAACCTAGGAATGATTTGATTTCTTTTGGTGTCTTTGGTATTGGGAATTCAACAATTGCCTTAATTTTGTTTGGATTTGGTTTTATACCTTGCGTGGTGATTACATGCCCGAGGAAATCAGTTTCCTTCTTCATGAATTCACATTTGTCTAATTGTAATTTCAAATTTGCTTCCCGAAGTTTTGAGAAGACTTTCGAAATGGATGATATGTGCTCTTCCAATGAAGTGGAGTAGATAATAATATCATCTAAGTAAACTAGACAATCCTTGAAGATCAGATCTTCAAGTAGGTTATTCATACAGCGCTGGAAAGTCGCTGGAGCATTTTTAAGCCCAAAGGGCATACGAGTAAATTCGTAGTGACCATGCTTGGTTGAAAAGGCAGTTTTTGCAATTGAATCGGGATCCATTTGGATTTGATGGAAACCTTTTGCAAGATCGATCGTAGTGAAGTATTGGCATTTGCCTAACTTGTCTAGGATCTCATCCATATTTGGTATGGGGAATTTGTCGTCAATGGTTATTTCATTGAGGTTTCGGTAGTCAATGACTAACCGGAATTTTTGTTTTCCTGAAGCGTCCATTTTTTTTGGAACAATCCAGATGGGTGAACAATAAGGGGATTTTGATTTTTTAATTATGCCCTGCTCTATCATTTCGTTGATTTGTTTATTGACTTCTTGATCGTAAGCCTGTGGGTATTTATAGGGTCTTTTATATAATGGGTCTTCGTGTTTCGTTTGAATTGAATGCTTAATCGTACTAGTGAAAGTCAAATTTTCACCTTCCCGGTACTGAATATCGCGAAATTCATGTAAAACCTTTTTTAGTTTTTCTACCTCTTCTCTGTTAAGATGTTCAAGTCTGAACTCATTACACTCTTTTAATTCATCTTCGATTGCGAAGTTGAATGGCCTATCTTCGGTCAAGGGTGGATTTGCACAATCTTCTGTGTAAGCTTCTTCAGAATTTTCTTCTTTGTTTTGAAATGTAAATTTATATTCTCCAAATGTAACTGTGCCATTTTCGTAATCAATTTGGGATTTACTGGCTTTTAAGTATTCTCTTCCTAATAGCATATCATAATTTTCAGAGAAATTATGAATGTAAAATTTTTGTTTTGTAGGGCAAAGTCTGCTGGGACCAAAAAGTATACTTTCTGATAATTTGGTAGTGCCATTAATTGTTTGAACATTGATTGGATTTTTAAGAATTGGAAAACTGAAAATATTTTGTTTTAAAAGGTTTATTGAAGAACCTGTATCAATGATACATTTTAGGTTTACTTCATTCATTTTGATTCTTATGTATGGTGTGTTTGCTCTGCATTTAGTTCCGAGGCACTTTGATGAAAATTTTCACCTTGCTCCATTTTGAACTGGCCACTTTGGCTTTCCCTTTGTCTTTTTACCGGTGGGTTAGGCCCACGGCTTGTTGAGGTGTCCCTCGAATAGTTATAAGGGTTTTGGGTTTGAGTTTCTTTTAGTTTTTTATTGAATTCTTGGTGAAGATTTTGATTATTCTGATTTGAATTTGAGTAATTGATTTGTGGTTTTGAATTGGACGACTCATCTGAATGAGAATTGTTTGAATAGTTTGCGTAAGATTTATTTTGATTCCTACGACTATTGTTTTCACTTTTATGGTTATTCTGAGTCTCATAAGACTCATAAATACCTTCTGTTTGAGCAACGGCTTTTAGTTTGCTTATTGAAGTTATATCATGCCTTGCTAAGGTCATGTAAATCCTGTCTGGTAATTTTCTGGTTATTACATTTTTTGTAGTAATTTTTAGAGCATTTCTGTATATTATTGCTGTGTTACCGTCAGTGTCTAGTGCTAACTTATTGCTAACAATATAGGATTTCCTCTCGAGCTCTTCGACGAACTTACGTAGACTCCCATTCCAGTTGGTGTTGTATAGTCTTCTTAGTAACTCTTCATAAGGTGTCTGTGTCCTGAATTCCTCGATTAGGGACGATCTCAGCGACATCCAATTGTTGGATTGCGTAATCTGGGATGTACGCAAGGCTTCTCCATCCAGTTGTCGTTCAATAGCACCAAAGATTACGCTGCTTTGGCGTACATCAGTTGTTGGGTATAGAGACAGAATAAAATCTATTCTCTTTATAAATGCCGACAAATTTTCTGCTCCGTTATCAAACGCTGGCACGTGTTTGATTTGATTTATACACTGGTTTAAGTGTGCTTCTGTTAGTTCGGTTGCCATTTTTGAGTTTTTTATTATGACGGATTTTTTACAAGGTTTTTTGTATTACCGTTTTAATAACGCACTCACGCACGTAGATGTTTTTCGCGGATACGTTTTGTATAGTTCACAACTAGGACGCGTTCACCCAGGACAATGTTAAAGTCCTTCTAGCGGTTCACGACTGCTTTGTTGATTCAGTAACTAGTACGACGTATCCTACCGGCTGCGCCAATTAGTTATTCGTGGTGTACGAACAGTAAAAAAAATAAAACACAAGGATTTATTTTTTTTTTACTTAATAGACTACTTTATTTTTATTTATAAGCTCGCGGGCTACGCGTCTTAAGTGAGGAAAGTGTCTTTAAAAACTAAACTCACAATATGCTGAGCTCTAACATGAAAGTTCTTATTACGACTTAGGGCTAACATACGTGTGATGTTTTGTGTTTGTGTTAGTGCAGTAATGCTGAGTCCTCAAGTTGCAAATGGAAAATTTTAATGGACTTGGGATTTTTTTGGAAGTGGCACGATCGCCAATGTAATAGGATCTTTTTGTTTGGGACAGTTGGTGCCGTTGCGACAAATGTTTATGTTTGTGATACGATTTGTGGGAAAGAATTTGGAAGGGGAATAATTATGAGTGTTTGTCATGTACGAGAAATTATTCTGGTGGTGGATATATTACTATATATATATATTTATTATTCAGTTAACCTTATCGTTGAATGCCTATTTATATGATGAATTAATCAATGACTTTGTTTAATCTATAAGTATTACTGCAACTACACTACTTTATAGGACTAAACAAATATACTTTACAACATTACGATCAATTGTTGAACCTTGTCGGTGTGACCAGCTCAGTAATATTTTCTATTGAGCAGTGCTGGAAAATTCACAAACTAGACAACTTTGCGATAATTGAATCGTGTTAAAGACAATAAGTAAAATAGTAAACAAACAGAAGTGAGCAGCTTTTATGCGTTTCAGTGTTGTGTTTTCTTTTGAGCAGTGTTGCAACAGCTAAGTGAAAATTTAATTGTGTGAAATACAAATAAATAAGCAGAAGTGAGCAGCTCTTATGCGTTTCAGTGCTGAATATCGCCCCATTAATTACCCATTCTACCAGCTCTTTCATTGCAAAAAGAGCTTCGTTGAGTCCGCCTCCCCTTTCGGAACTGTCTGAATAATTGAAAGTGGCTGAGAGTGTTGCTCACCTGTCTGCAGCTCGGGATTATTGAAGTGCACCTCGAGTCGCACGTAGGGATTATAGCCGTCGCCTCCGATGGGCAGCCCGGCCTCCGGCGGATAGGTGAAGGTGCTGGCGCCCATCGCCCACAACGCCATCACCTTGGAGCAGACCTTCGCCTCCACGGGCAGCTGTTCGCAGTCGCCATTGTAGAGCGGTATTTCGACGTGTGGCTCCGTCTCGCAGTGGAAGACCTCCATGTGATGCACAACGCCGGGATTCTTGATGATTGGCTCGAATTGCACAATGTGCAGACGCTGCTTCGTCACATCGTCGAGTCGCTGGACGTGACACCAATAGGTTGTCTCTCGCACCGGAATCGCCGCCTGCTCCAGCGTGATTTCGATGGGATGCAAGTCCGTCTCGGGTATGAGAATCTTGTCGGCACGCAGCAGTTGCAGCATCTTGAGGCCCGCCTCGTGCGGCGCCGTCACGTTGGGCAGCGCGAACTGATGATCCTCCAGCGACAGCTCCGACTCGCCGCGAGCCCACACCACATACATGGTGCCCTCCTAAAATGGCATCCCAAAAAAAAACAAACAAACAATTTTAATCAAATTCCGAATGGAGGCAACTGTTCGTTGCACACTCACATGGAGTCGAAGGTCGAGCGGATCGCAGGTGTCGAACTTGCGCTTGAAGGCCAGCGTAAACTCGTCCATCTTGAACACCTCGCAGTCCTGCTGATAGTCCTTGCGCACCCAACGGCCATCGGGACTGGTGTACGTGTCGGTGACCACATTGAAGAAGCCGTTCTGGTTCTCGAAGAAGCAAATGTCCGCATCGGCGAGACTGCCGCGCTTCGAGAAGCCCAAGTAGAACCAGCGATGCTGCTCGTTGAACGCGTTCTGCAGATGGAAGAGCACCTCCTGCTTGTACCAGTCGACCATCCAGCTCAGCTTGATCTCCTTGTCGTCCAGATAGATCTCGTGCAGCTTGGTGTCCGACAAGCCTGCGAATGTTCGAATCGCAAGGGAAGTGAATTTGATTAGTTGCAAAATGTTTTCAATATCAAACTACAGCCTAAACGTTAGTTCCTAAAAAGTGAATTTCTTCAGTATAATTTGAAGTGAACTACTCAACAATAAGAAGCCGACAAGACATATTGATTTTTTAAAACAATGCTTAAGCATTCTATATATTTTTAATGTTTCAAAATTTGGCAACTTTATCGAGTTGCATTTTAAGCGAAGAAACAAAAAGTAGTTAAATGGCGATATGTAGTTACAAGAAGAAGATAAGGAAGAAAAGATCTTAAATTGGAGAGTCTTAATAAATAGTGTTTTAAGTACTTCAGTTGTTGAATAAAATCAAACAATTCGAAGTACAAAATCAATAATATCATCAAGCAAAACTTAAATGTTCCTTAAAGAAATTATTTGGTGAAGAACCGAAGGAAAAACTTAACTTATAAATTATTAAAGTAGTGCATTTTAAAGTCCACATTTCATATTAAATTAAAGCTTTTGTGGATTAATCCATTGATATTATATACAACTTAAATGATCAACTTAAAGGCCAAAATAAAATGATTGTAAGTAGCTTCTGCATTTCTCTACACAGCCATTGAATTGCCGTTGAACATTGAAGCTCAAAGGTTAACTGACTTTCGACAGCGAATCCACGTTGAGCAATAAAACAATGTTTCACATGCAGCCAGACTTGAGACCTCGACTTCAAGTTGGTTTGGCGCGGTTTCAATAAAACATCCTGTCAATGTCTCGAAATTGACTAACGCCAAACTCGGCTGCTCTATTTTTATACAAAGTATAAAATGGCAAAGTTGTGGAGACAAGAGCAATTGCAGCTCCGTCAAAAACTTTTGATTATCGCAGTTCAGTGATTTTCGACTTGGCTGTAGCTGTAGCTGCTGTTATATTTGACTATCGCCATTGCTATTTGCCATAGCTGGCATTTTATGACATGCTCCAAATTAATGATTGCAATTAGAGCACGTCTACAGTTACTACAAGTTACAAGCTGCGAGTTGCGAGTTGCGAGTTCTCAGCGTAGTACATGACGCGATAATCAAGTTGCCTTCGTACTAATTACCAAAAATAGCAGCAAAAAGAAACCAATTCAATCTTTCAGCTGTGTTATCTTTCTTTTGCTCTCCGAACCGCAGCTCCCCTCAACTCTCTCACCCTCGATTGTCCAAATGTCCAGTGCAGTGGCAGTCGCCTCGCCGTACAAGGACCAGGTCATTAGATTTATGTTACCAAAGGCTTTGGCCAGGCGGCAGCACATCAATTACAACTACAACAAGCGCTCAGGACTAGCTCAGGACGTGCTGAAGGAGAGAAGTACGAGGGCGCAGGGGTGAGGGATGAGGGGAAGGTCGGTAACAGACAGTCAGTGGAGCGGCAGTAACGAGAAAGAAAACCCAATAAAATGTCAAATCCAATTGGCAAACATACACACACACACACACTCGCACTTGCACACACACACAGAAGGATATCGTGTGAACGCAGCAGAGTTTGCGAAAGTATATCAAACTGTTTGACAGAGTAGAAGTAGCTACACTGCGAGAAACCAGTGAGAAAGCCAATGCCACTGTTACAATCCAGGCTGCCATCAACGTCGGCTACACTTCAAAATTAGCATTAGCAGTTTTACGCATTTTCTCAATTTAATTTGTTAAAATAACAAATATTTTATGAACGGCCTTGCATTGCATTTTGGTATAACAAATTTCAAAACAGTTGGTTTAATTTAAAGTTAAGCAAATAATATTGGTTTTCTTAAATATGTTAGAAAATGTTTTGCTAAAATAACTTCGGGAAACATTTTCTATTTAAGAAACCGAATTAACTAACCAGTCATCGAATCACAATCCCCCAGAGAATTTAATTTTGTTTTAAATTAATAATTTGCTATTTTATAATTGAATTTTATATTATTATTTCTCAATCTTCACCTGATATTGTAATTTCTTCTACGATTAAAATTAAAATTAAAAATAGGATAGCCGATGAACTAAATATATTTTGATAAAATCAATATTTTATATTTATACAATAGAAAAAAAAACATGACATAGTTTGAAAGTTATTAATGAAATTATAGTATTCATTTGTAATAGAAATATTTTGCTTGTTTGATTTAAGAAACTTAAATTTAAATTATCCACACATTGTGCTTTTTAATTGAGTAAAAGCAAAAACTAAATGTCATAAAAATGGACGCAAAGTTAGCTATGCACAAGTGGTAGATTTCTCTCAGTGTAGCGGCGGCAAGAGAGTTAGATGTCGAACAAAAAGCGATGGTAGAAACACTCGATTACAATCAAAAGTGACAGCGATTCGTGGGTTTTTCATCGAGCATTGAGTTTTGGTTGAGCTATCCAGCGAGACAGACAGAGAGACAAAACACGCGACAGACAGAGAGAGAGAGAGAGTGAGACAGGGAGTATAGTAAAGAAAAACAATGTTGACTGTGTTGTCCACATGGCATTGGCATTGCGTTGATGAATTTTTGGTGTGGCAAGTTGCTAGACTTGCCACAGCGGAAGTAATATGCCCCAAAGAGTTAAAGGTAAGCCAAGCCAAGCCAACTCCACGGATAGTTTCACTTGTGTCGATGCTAAAATTGATTTGTTATCCCACATATGTCTAGCAGCAAACACACTCTCCTCCACACACACACACACACACACACCCTCGACACGAGCTCGCATATATCATTGCCAAACGTTGTTGTCCGCTCCATCTCTCCTTTTCTCTGTTTGTTCTGCAATCCACAAAAACACAAAAACACAGCGAGGAGAAAAATTCGCATTTCTCCATTTCCATTTCCATTGCCATTTCCATACCGTGAACGTGAACGTTGTCGTGCTCTCAAGTGGAAATAGCAACGACGGCGGTAATAAACAACAAATTGCACTCATTGTTCAGTTTTGTTCGTTTACCATTTGTAAAATGGCAACAAATTCGCTTAGCGTATGAATAAATGAATAAATACAGAGTGTGTGGCACATTCCATATACCATTTACTATATAGTACATGGGGCTGTCAATCTCATTTTGAATTAGCTGATGGCTTTGGCCGCAAAACTAAAATGCAAAACTCTCGCACATTGTGCATAAATTCGAATAATTTCCATAATCAAATGTCAAAGACTTGGAATTGCAAAATGTCGCGAGCAGAGATCCAGATTAACATGTCCAAATTGTAACTGCACAAATTGTGCGAAATTAAAAGCATATTATTTGTGGCAGAACTCGATTCGATTAGGCGACAGTAGTAAATTTCATTTATCTAACTATTCTTTTGAATATTTCATAAATAATTCAACTACAGTAATTAGTCTAACATCATCTGAAGAGTAGAAGTTGAGTTGAATCATTTCCTTCAACATTGAGTTATTATTAAATTGTTTTCATTGATGTTTGCTAAATAATTGAAGAAGAGCAAATATTTGAGTTGAATTATTTCTTGTTAAAATTGAGTTAACATTAAATTAGCTAGACTGATTTATTTAAATCAGTCACACACCAAGTATTTGAGTTCTATTAAATTTTCAACTTAAATACAGCCCGCTGATAAAAATTCTATACAATAAACGGACAATAAATTTGACAGACTGTAACAAAGACAAATGTTTTAAGGGTGTTTGCAATTCGATGTTCCACAGACACTTTTCGGCTAACTGCATTTTCATGTTTGTCATTCAAATGTGAGCATGAAATTGAGTTTTAAATTAAATGCTGCCTACTTTTCAGCTGACGCTGACAAAACCCAACGGACTGTCTGTCTAACTATCTTTTAAATGAAATCTAAGCATTTGAGTTGCTTAATCTTGGCTTGACACACACACACACATAGACACAGAAAGTAAATACAAAGAAACACTGAGAGAGAGAGAGAGATAAAGAGCGAGAACGAGAGCGAGACAGCGTCTGGCATCATTCAGCATTCAAGGCACATCGAGAAAGTTTTAATTTTGTTGAAATTCGATTTGTGTTGCCTACTTTTCAGCGCTGATGCACAAAATGCCTAACCCCAAAAACTATGCGCCCAGCAAATTGCCATTTCTCGACAGTCATACACCTCTCTCGCTCTCTCTTTCTCTACCTCTCTTTCGCTCTCGCTGGCCTTAGGCAACGCTATTCAATTGCTTCATTGGTCGATTGCTTTGTCTCAAGTTTTCAATTGCATTTTCATTCACACTTAACAGCTTTTAAGCCCGTCGGGCAATTTAAGCAGCCGCTCCACCAGCAACAACTACATTTATCTCTGCCGCCAACAACAACAATGCATTGCACACATAACTGTAAATTTAATAAACTTGTCCGGACTTTATTGCATTTGCTTGACTGCGCCGCCCGACTGTTGTGTGTTCCCAATATAACATACAAAAAAAAAACAAGCGAAAACGCAACAGCCAAGTGTGATCGACTCTGAGACACCAGCTGCCAATTTTCGAATGAAAACAAAACTTTTAAGTGACTCACAAAGCACATAGAATAAACTAAATATACCAAAAATATACCGTATTAATAAATATTTACAAAAATGTACTGCCTATAAAGTAAAAATACCTTTCCGTTCAAATTCATGGAGTACAAAATATATGATAAACGAAAACCATATATTTAAAATTGACTCTTAAATAACTTCAAAGTTTTTCATCCGATCGCATCGAAATTTTCAGAATTCATGAAGACTTTGTTATTATTGTGAATAGAAAGATTTTACATTTCACTCATTAACAATATCTCCTATAGTCTCTGAGATCTAGACATCAACTGATGCATGTACTTTATGTAGTTGCTGGAGTTTCCGCCTTGTTGATAACACCCTTCTATGCTGTAGTGTAGTAGTGGGTATAACAAAAAATCGACGACAAAAATACATGAAAAAAAGTTGTTCCTTTTCTTCTGAACTTGAAATGGCATTTTGACGGCTCAGCTTTGGCTTTGAGTAAGAGGAGCGCTTAGGAGGCGAGCAAGGGAATGCGAGGGAAAGCCGATGCTGCTGCTTGATACGTGCATGGCTTGGCGTAAAGAGCAGCGCATAGTTTAACGTTTTTCCTTTTGCGACGGGGATGACGATGACGAAACGACGCTGAAGCTGACGATGATGATGACCAGAATAATGATGCTGATGAGTTGAGCACCCGGCATGCCAAAGCGCACAGGAATTTTTCTTATTATACGCTGCATGCGAAGCACTTCGCCCCCAAGTTCTATTTTGGGGGGGGGGGATAGGGAATGTGGACTTACAAATATTTTTTAATATTGCTTAAACAGAGCAGTTGGGATTGCTGTAAGTCCGACTCTGATGTCATTATTCCAACCGTTAGTTGCACAAATCTTGCTTCGATTGCTTTCTCTCCTAGCGTCACTTCAGTTCAGTTGCGCCGTGTTCTGAGTCCTGTGTCCTGAGTCCTATGTCCTGTGTCTACCTCATTGAATCCCCATTGCCCTTCTCTCAATCTGTTTCACTAGTTCGATTGCCTTGTCCGCAGTTGAGTTCGTCTTTTGCACATTTCTTCTCTTTTTTTTCGGTTTGGTTTGTCGATTTAATAGAAATTGACTGCCCTGTTGTCCGCTTCCTGTCACATTGAGTTATGAAATGGAAGACGACAATTTCCCACACAAACACACACACTCTCTCCTTCAAACACACACACACACACGCACACACACACACTCCTCTCTGGCCTTGCTTTGATTGAGATAAATATTTGTACAAATTTTGCTGCTCTCGTTGTGGTTTCGCCCTGGCGCCATAAATTTTTAAAGATTTATTGCCCAAGCTCTACTTTATGTACCCACTACAGATCCGTCGAGTATATAGTTGGCTAAAAGGGTACAACAATCGAGAATATATATTGAAGCTACAACTACCTTATTTGATGACATCAATCCTTTAGATCCTATAATCAGATCAAGATTAATTACGAATTTAGGCTAGTCTCTTTGCATGCATTATTGTGGATTTCAAATTATTGGAAAATTTGTAAGCGATTGAAAATCTTGGCAGTAACCATTTCATATTATTGATAAATGTATGTGACGGGTATCTCAGAGTCGAGCACACTCGACTGTTGCTGGATGGATGTTGTTTTTTATTTATTAGAAATCTGTTGGCACTTTGATGGACTGGCTGCCCGAAACGAGCTCACGTTTTGCATTATTATGGCACTTATTCTTGACCAGGTTAATGTAATTGCAACGCAAAGTGCTTTCGCATCGAAGCAACTTCGCCCTCAATCTCGCCTCCACGCTGCCATTCAATTTACGTTGACATTTGTGAATAATGGCGATGCTCAAGTCAATAAATTACGAATAGAAGAATGTATAGAACAGCAAATGCCAGTGAATGCATTTTGAATGGCTACACAGCCGAGCAGACAGCGAGAAGTTCAACGACAAGTTGTTCGACAATATCTTGTGCTTCAAGATGTCTAGGCGAAATGAATTAGAATCGAGTGTCAGCAAAACAAGGCAGATATATTAATAGAGATAGATTAAGAATAGCCAAGACAAGAATCAAATCAAATAAAAGCTGTTTATAGAAGATGAATAACATTTAAAGCGAGAAGCGGATCAAATTATGATCTATTAAATGAAATCGAATTGCAATTAAATACTACAATCAATAAAACTGGAATTGTTCAACAAAAATAGCCAAAAAGAGTAGCTAATGAAATGAGCAAAAGAAATTAAAGCCAGCAACGAATGGAAACCTAGATGAAAAAAGAAGAGTTATAAAATCATATTGAATGCGTTTCAAATAATAATAGCAAGTCAAGAAGACAAAAAATAAACAAACAAAAAATCTAATTAAAGCTGAAAGCTAAAATATAATGATAACAATGTAAATGTGATGAGAGAAACTAAAAAGAAATAATGTGCCAAACAAAGAATTCATGACAAGTGGAGAAAGTAATGTTATTGTGCCATAATGCTGCAACTTGTCAAAGCGATAAGTTTAACTGCTATTATCATCAGATAAGCTGTCACAAAACAAGCAAGAAGAGAAACCGCATAATAAAGCGAAGCGAGAAATTATTATAAAAATACGATACAATTTACAGTTGATTAATTTGTATTACACTTTTACAGAATTGCGTTCGAGATGTACCCAAGAGATCATCTGGAGCCCAAGCTAAACAAGCTACTCTTCTCAGGTGTGGTCGTCAACAACAACTACGGCGACTATCGGTATCCGGTGTAAGTTTCCTTCACCTCCTCTCCCCTCACTTTCATGCTGCATTTTCTAATGTTTTTTCTTCTCGCTTGCAGAATATTCTGGAGACATTGATCAACAATCTGTTCGTCTTTCTGCCGCAATTCAATGCCCAGGGTACCGATATCAGCGATGCTGTGCCCGAAATCGAGTTTGCCCAGTCCGATGCAAGTTGTCTGGCCGCTGGACAACCGCCGCATCTGCCCTGGGAGCTGCTTTAAATGTCACAGGAGGCGCTGAAGAGTTTCCATGTGACGTTGAGTGCTGCACGCACCGCAGCACGTGTCCTGAGCAGCTTTGTGTCAGCCATCGATGCGGGCAATGCCATCCAGGAAGCGGGATCGATCAGGTGGTCACCTACGAGGCGGCGACTGCGCTCCTACAACGAGAACGAGCTCTTCACGATCGCCTACATGCAGCAGCATTGGGACACCTCGATTCCGGACAAGGGCTGTTTACCCAACAGGGCAGCAGCAACTGTTTGATTCCTATGAATCAGAGGAATAACATTCAGAAGAGGATGGTGATGGTGTGGATGAAGCCGAGCAAGATCAGCAGTCAGCGCAATCAGGCGAGGAAGGCAGAGGATGGACGCATCAAACCGCACGTTGAGAGCCAGCTGGTCGAACGCTATCTGTGAGTGCTCAATAATCAGCTTTCTCTTTCAATTGACAACTAACTCTCTTTCTGTCTCTTTCGTTGCGATGCAGCTTCAATGCCACCTGGCAGCACATACAGTTCCTGCCACGCGCAACGAATTGGGCCGCCTCCAAGATCAGCTGCAACAACTGTTCAATTCCTTAGTTCAGTCACATATATCATTGTACTTTTTTTACAATCAAGCACACACACACACACTCACAGATCGCGCTAATAAAGCTAGTTTTTAAGACTTAAGCTATAGTACTTAGTTTATGTTTAATAATTTAGCACTGTTGATATCACACACACAATTTGACGATAAAGCATCTTTGAAAATTGCGACAATCTCAACGTATTTGTCGAATGTAAATAATCTAATCAATTAATCACATAATTCCATAGTTCTATAGTGCGTAATTTATATACATATCTATGTATGTATATAGCCTTAGTTAGTTGCTAAGTTACTGTATAAATTGAATTTACTGTATCGATGCGTGTTCTTCACGTCCAACAAAAAGCACCCAATAAAAAGAGAAGAATTTGTTTTCCACTTGAAACGCAAATTGCAAAATGTGTTGTATACTTTTAGGCGGGTCTTAGGAAAAGGGGAAATTTTTCAGATTCCTTTTGCTATAGCTCGGCCGTTTCCTAACGGATTTCGAAATTGCTTGTCTTTTCGTAAACACGGGCATCGAAACTATCGAATTGCATACAAGGATTTCGAAGATATCGCCAAAAATGTTCTTCGAAAATTCTACAAGGGGGTACCATGCAAAAATTTCATGAAAATCGAAATTTCGCCTGTAACTCGGCCATTTGAAGGACTACGAGGATGTCCTTTGGCACACAGATAGTCCTTAGCCAGTCATTGATGATTCTGCAAAAAAAAGGACGAAAGTCCTTCAAACACCAGAGTTACAAGGACTTTTTTGTATACACAAAATTGGCTATAACTCGGCCATATCCTTGCGGATCCTGACGAGTCCTGTGGCAAATAACTTGTATTAATGGGCTCTATCAACTGGCCAAAGGACATCAAAATCGTCCTTGTAGTTTCCGAGATATCCTTGATTTTGAGTTTTCGTTCAAAATCTTAGCCGCCCTCGGACTGAAATTTTCCAAGTGTTGGATTCTTAGATGACCCCATAATTTTTTGATGCCAATCGATAGAACTGATGCTTGCGAATCGAACGCACCATGTCCTGTCAAAATGCGCAAGGATATGGCCAAGTTATAGTAATTTTTCAATGGAGCTTATCCTTATATTGGCCCATAAAAGTATGCAGCAAAATTGTGGAAATCCGAATTAAAATTCAATTTTTTCCTTTAGACAAAAAAGTATAAATTATTCACTTTATTTTTGCTATATCTCGGCCATGTCCTTACGGATTTCGAAATGGCATTCCTTTCCGTAATCACGGGCATCGAAACTATCGAATTGCATACAAGGATTTCGAAGATAACGCCAAAAATGTTCTTCGAAAATTCTACAAGGGGGTACCATGCAAAAATTTCATGAAAATCGAAATTTCGCCTGTAACTCGGCCATTTGAAGGACATCGAGGATGTCCTTTGGCACACAGATAGTCCTTAGCCAGTCATTGATGATTCTGCAAAAAAAAGGACGAAAGTCCTTCAAACACCAGAGTTACAAGGACTTTTTTGTATACACAAAATTGGCTATAACTCGGCCATATCCTTGCGGATCCTGACGAGTCCTGTGGCAAATAACTTGTATTAATGGGATCTATCAACTGGCCAAAGGACATCCAAATCGTCCTTGTAGTTTTCGAGATATCCTTGATTTTGAGATTTCGTCAAAAATTTGGCCGCCCTCGGACTGAAATTTTCCAAGTGTTGGATTCTTAGATGACCCCATAATTTTTTGATGCCAATCGATAGAACTGATGCTTGTGAATCGAACGCACCATGTCCTGTCAAAATGCGCAAGGATATGGCCAAGTTATAGCCATTTTTCTATGGAACATATCCTTATATTGGCCCATAAAAGTATGCAGCAAAATTGTGGAAATAGGAATTCCAATTTAATTTTCTTCATTGTTTTTTGCTGTTGCCTACTT
This sequence comes from Drosophila immigrans, assembly GCA_963583835.1. Classification (NCBI taxonomy): domain Eukaryota; kingdom Metazoa; phylum Arthropoda; class Insecta; order Diptera; family Drosophilidae; genus Drosophila; species Drosophila immigrans. The sequence goes on along the minus strand of OY757144.1, from coordinate 11,986,997 downwards.
TTGAGCGCGTCTTTAGAAAAGGACAAATTATTCACTTTATTTTTGCAATAGCTCGGCCGTTTCCTAACGGATTTCGAAATGACTTGTCTTTTCGTAATCACGGGCATCGAAACTATCGAATTGCATACAAGGATTTCGAAGATATCGCCAAAAATGTTCTTCGAAAATTCTACAAGGGGGTACCATGCAAAAATTTCATGAAAATCGAAATTTCGCCTGTAACTCGGCCATTTGAAGGACTACGAGGATGTCCTTTGGCACACAGATAGTCCTTAGCCAGTCATTGATGATTCTGCAAAAAAAAGGACGAATGTCCTTCAAACACCAGAGTTACAAGGACTTTTTTGTATACACAAAATTGGCTATAACTCGGCCATATCCTTGCGGATCCTGACGAGTCCTGTGGCAAATAACTTGTATTAATGGGCTCTATCAACTGGCCAAAGGACATCCAAATCGTCCTTGTGGTTTCCGAGATATCCTTGATTTTGAGATTTCGTCAAAAATTTGGCCGCCCTCGGACTGAAATTTTACAAGTGTTGGATTCTTAGATGACCCCATAATTTTTTGATGCCAATCGATAGAACTGATGCTTGCGAATCGAACGCACCATGTCCTGTCAAAATGCGCAAGGATATGGCCAAGTTATAGCCATTTTTCTATGGAACATATCCTTATATTGGCCCATAAAAGTATGCAACAAAATTGCAATCGCTTCCGTCAGTCACGCGACAGTGACTTTTGAGTTGCTGCCTAAAAGTATGCAATGCTCTTTTAAATCTTCAATACCCCAGCGTTTTGAATCGCTGCCTAAAAGTATACCATAATTGCAGAACGCAGTTTTCTTTTTATTTTTGAAATCATTTTATTTCCTTTGATGAAAATGTAAATATATGTTATAAACAAAAAACAAACAAAAAACTATAATAATAATATAATAAAAGACAAAAATAACATAGTTTATAATAATAAATACATTTCATACTTAAAAGAAGTCTTCTAAGAATATTAGGAAGCTTACTATTATATTTTAAATAATAATAATAATTTAATATAATAAAAAACAAATAAATAACAAATACATACATAAATATCATGTCCCTTCCTACAGTTGTGTAAAAATTGAGAATCGAATATTGAATCTAGGAAGTTCAGCGGCTTTGGTTGCCAAAATGCGCCTCGGTGACAACGATATCCTTGAGGTAGCTCGCAATACTGCGAAGCAGATAGACATTGGCCTGCGACGTCGGCTGGGCGCTCAGATTACTGGCAATGCTGTGAGGCAGTCGAAAGGAGTTAGCAAGCAAAGCAAGGAAGGAAAAGGAGTTTCGATTGCTTGCAAACAGTTTGCAGGAAGCAGCGCAATGGGGATTGTTGAAGAGATTGCTCTGCTGGAAGATTGCTGCTGCAGCTCCTCGGGCATGGCCAGCTGATCAGCTGTGGGTCGTGGCGTTGCATCGTCACCAACCAGTTGCTGCTCCTCGAGCTGCTCTTCGGGTATCGCAGCCAATTGGCGTTGCTGCTGTGGCGGCTCTGGCTGCTTCTTGATGGCCTCGATCTTGGCCCGCTTCAGCTCGTGCTGATGATGATGACGCTGTCGCCACTCGCTCGCCTGTTGCTTCTAGCGATCGAGATCGGCGCGTTCGTCGAGCGCCTGTCGTTGCCTCGCCCGCAGTGTTGCCCATTTAGCCGTTTACCTGACAGATCTATCGGGTTTTCGACGGTTTCAGCAGGAAAAAAATGGAAACACCAGCTATCAGGTAATTTGTCAGGTTTTTGTCAATCCCAGCATTTTTTTTCTCAGGTTTCTAAGCTTGTTCGTTTCGTTAAAGTATATTCGTTAAATGTGGATGAAAATTAAAAATGTATTAATAATATTAAAATAAAGAATTAGAATGAAAATAGTTATAAATTGTCATCATAAAATCAACTAAAACTCTTTGTCATGTTTTCTGTTACTTTTTGGGACATTTTGGCAGTTTTCTGTAATTTTGTTGGGAACGATCTGTCAGTTTTTTATTGGGCGCAGCTGCTGTGCGTATGGGCGTAAAAGTGAGCGTTTGCATTCGTAGGCGAAATGCGAAGGTTAACGTGACGCTGCCATGCCGCTAAATGTCGCAGTGTCCTGCATAAACAAGAGCCAGCAAATTGCCAGGACACGAGAGCCAGGGTCCAGAGCCAGAACCCGAGCCAGGGCCATGGCCAAACGCTGCCAAATGGCCGACAGTTGTGGCTCTGGCCGTGGTTGTGGCTGTGGCTGTGGCTCTGGTTCCAGTGATAAATAAATTAAAAGGCACACGCGAAACGGCAGGAAGCCCAAAAAGTGCCCAAAGCCTCGAACCCAACCTAATAAAGCTGACCACGCACAGCAGGCGACGCCGAGCGACGTGGGATGCCATGAGGTGGCGTTGGCGGTGGCGTTGGCGGTGCCAGTGGCCAACCGACCAACACATGTGTGTAGTGTTGGCCAGAAACAACAACCGACAAAATAAAACAGAAGAGAAAAAAGAATGGCAACCAGCGGCTTGTGGCCACGCCGAGGCCCAAAAATGTGGATTGTAGAACGTAGGCTGGCAAAACCGCAGCCCGAAACCAAATTGATAAAAAACAAGTTCACAGCGTGCGATTCGTTCGTGGCAGTAGTGAGGGAAATGGGCTAAGCTGTGCCAAGGACTCGATGAAATTCTCTGTGTGTGTGTGTGTGTGTGTGTGCTTTTTATTCTGAAATTTGATGTCGAAGCTAACAAGCATCGTGAGCATCGTTGCATAAATCACACACAATTTTAAAGTCGTATCGTAGTGTTGCGACAGGTATCGCTATCAAATTTGCACAACTCTCATTAAAGTTAAAGCTGCAGCTCAACAAAAAATGAAACCTAATTCTAATTTATCGATGGCTGTTTTGAGGAATTGCAAAAATGTTGTTGATTTTAAGCCGATTTCGCATGCGATTAAAATTTGCCAACAGCAACAATGTTTGCTTCCGTTGCATCGGTTCGTAATTGATTTAATAATATATAAAGTGGTTCCATGTCCAAACCACCAAAACTATGTAGTTTAAGCGATTAAAATCGGCAGCTAATGCTCAAAGCAAATACAACTTTGCAGACACCTGACAAATTTGTCAGGAGCAGATTTTACGGCCTACAGTTTATATATTGAAATGAATTGAAAATTAAAATGAGTACAATTAAAATTTGAATATAAAATGCAAATTATTGCAAAGACTAGAATATTCTGAATTTTGGATTAAAAAATTTAATTTATATACAGCGATATACCTTTTAAACTATTCTATATACCCTGACAATTTTAAAAAGGATTGCCAATGAAAAATAATAACAAATGTGAATTATTTTTAAGGTCGAAAATTCAAATCTAAATTTGGAAAATCGAATATGTCAATAACAATAAATATTGATTTCATATGGGTGGGTTCATATTAATATGAAGTCCAATTTGAAAAAGGATTGCAAATAAAAGGTGATAAGAAAATGCAAATTATTTCCAAAGCTGAATTTGGATGTCTAAAATTGAATATGTCAAGAGCAATAATTATTAATTTCATTTGGGTGCTATTAATATGAAATCCAAATTTGAGTCCCCTGACAAGTGGAAAAAGGATTACGAATTAAAGGTAATAAAATATTTCAATTATTTCGAAAATTAAATAGTATTCCCATTTGATAAATGTGAACAAAATGTTGCTGTTTAATAGTTTCTTAGGAAGTCGCGAATAGATTATTTTGTGAACCGGTTCGCGGACTTCCAAATGCCTCAGTCTTAGATCACCACGATTAGCATTATTACTAAAAGGATAAAATAGAGCTTAAAACCCAACACATATTTTACCAACATATTCTAATAAAGCTGACAGAGTCGCTCTAATGCTGTCCGTGGAACAAATTGTGGTGCTCTGAACCGGTTTATCTGAATCAATTGAAAGCTATTAAAGCGATTGCTGCTGACAGCGGCAAAAGTTGGCTTAGCTATTCATTATGCTCAAGTGTATGAACGAAACACTTTGGGCATTTTTGTCGGCTGCGCAAATAAATATTTGGCAAGTTAAATTGTTTGCTGATGCTGTTGCTGTTGCTGATGCTGATGCGGTCCGTTTGTTCAGATCTGTTTGGTGGTTCGTCGCTTGGTTTAGTTTCAGTGTGCGTTTTCGGTCCGGTTCGGTTCGGTTCGGCTCAGTTTGGTATGGCATGGTTTCATTTGGTTTTTGGTTGTGTTTCAGTCTGTTGGCCACGTGTGGCCAGCGCCTGTCCATGTCCTGCTGTTCTCTGCCCTTGATTCGGCCCAACCACCTTGTGGGAACCTTTTCAGATGTGTGTGAAAGTGTGTGAGAGTGTGTGAGTGTGTTGCCGTGGCCAAATTAGGTTTCATCTGCCAGTTGCCTTTTTCACTCTGTTTGCAAACTAATTTACCGTTAGTTATTGCCATGGTGTGCGTGTGTATCTCCATTTCTAGCTTCAGTTCAGCCTCTCAGAGCATGTGTATCTCTTACGCCCCCTCCCCGCCCTCAACGCCCATCGTCGTCGCCATCTTCAACGAATTTGTATCGCCGCCTTCATCTTCTTGGGCCTGCATATGCCGGCCATTTGTCTGCCACGCCTCGACCATAAATTATACGCTCTTGGCCAGGCAATATGCCTCCACCTCCACACACACACACACACACACACACACAGCAGGAGCAGAGCAACAACAACAAAGTTGTCACTTATAAATGTGTAGTTATTTCCATTAAGTTGTTGTCATCACTCTGACATTCCTTTGAGTCTCATCTCGTCGTCGTCCTCGGCCCAGAGACACTTGTCGAAATTCTGGCTGAGGTCACACACACACACACACACACACACACACTCACACTCACAGAGAAGCCACTAGGTAATCTACGGCTGTGTGAGTGCGGATTGGGGTCCAGTATAGCTTTGCGGGCAACCAACTTAATCACAAGTAAACGACGCCTTCATCTGCTGCCTCCTCTGGCCGCACACCTTCAGCCGAGTGCCGAGAATATACGCTGCCCACTTACCTACCAACCAAATCTGCAGTGTCAGCCATTCATTTGGTTAATGACATTGTGTGGTGGCTGCTGCGGCAAAAGTAACACACACACACACACACACAGACAGCTTGAATATGTGTGTGTATGGGTGAAAGAGCTAAGCAGTCGCATAGGCTGGAAAGCAACTCAAAGATGCTTTTCAGCCAACAAGGCCCATAAACTTGGCACTGGCTACACACAGGCTGACAAGTGACAGCGAGACAGCAGCAAGCTGCCTCCTACACTTAGCGAAAAGACTGCCCTTATTTCGTTTTAAAATATTGTCATAATTTGAATTGAATTTCATTTATAATAGAAACGATTGTCAATTTTGATTGTGACTTGCAATTATAGCAATATTTCAATCATATTTTTCGCTGATACTGTGCACAACAAAATGTGTCGACAAATTAAATTATTGTTCAATTCATTCGTTTAGTTTTCGAATTTTGTTGAATGTGTTTACAATATTTTCTTTAAATTTTTATAATTATAGAAACGCAGAATTCACTGAAAGACACAATCGTTTACGATCGCAGAATTGCAATTATATTTTTAGCTGATCCGTAAGTGAATAAAATCAAAATTTCCCAAATAATTGCTGACAAAAAGTTTAAAACATAAATTTAAATTAATTGATATTGATTGTCTTTCTAACTGTTCACTAAATGAATAAGAAACCCCAAAAAAGGAATTGTAAATAAATAAATCAAAAACAGAATTGGATATAAATAAGTAAATAAAATTAGAAATCAAATACACAAAAACAGGTAAAAAAAATAATTCAAATCAACTAGAATAAAATTGAAAACAAATATTAGTGAAATAAAAATTAAATAAAAAACAAGAACGAATTTAATTAAACACTCATTCACGCGTCTTGAGCAATGCATTGCAATGAACTGCTAAATTTAAATCATTGTCAGATGATTGAGATCGCAATTAAATGCAGCTGCCCATCTGTCCTGAGCAGTCAACTAAAGAACTAGAACTCAGAAGCTATTATAAGCGCATCTGGCAAATTTGTGAAAATGAAAATGCAATTTAACGAGTAGCTGTGGGTATTTTCGGTGAGTGTAGCTGCACCCATTTAGCCCGCTGAGTAGTTGTTGTTGTGTTGTTCTTTGTGCATATGAAAGTCAGCGACACTTTGCATTCAGGCGGCATCAGAGGCCGGCTTCAGCTGCCCCGTCGTCGCTCGTTTTGCTTGAATTATTTCAGGCAACAGCAGCTTTTGTGCTAATGCAGCAAAAACCCATGCTCCTCTCTCCCTGCCACGCCTCCACCGCCTACAAACACCGCACACACAGGCAGCGACACACACACACATGTCCCACTTCGCCCCGCCATTTGCGCTAACCACTTGGGCAAACTGCAGAGCAAAACATGGTGAAAAATGAAAATGAAAATGAAAATGGAATATAAATTTGTAAAATTAAAAAAAATACAAAAAATGGTAGAAAAATGAAAATGTAGAAATGTAACTAAATTAAATGAAATGAAATGTAGCTACCCATCTGCATATGTGTGTGTGTGTGTGTGTGTGTGTGTGTTGTTTATATGATATTGTATCTGTGAGACTTGTTTGTGTGTTGCATGTTTGCTGTACAGTCGCGGTCATAAAAAGCGTCGCGGCCAAATTTCCATGACAAATTGAAACTATTTGCAACAACGATTTGACTGACGACGAGACATTTGCAGTTTGCATATTCGCATATTCTCTCAGTCCTGTTCGTCCCTCGTCGCGCTTTTTGTTTCTCTTCAGTTCGTCAATTTGCAATCCGCATAATTTGAGCGAATTTCGGCTTTTAGCATTCCATTTAGCTCTGCATGCAAAAGTAGATTAGGTTTGTCCAAAAAACTCTATAAAAACTGCGAATTGCAGCTTTACAATAAATCTACAACAAATCTAGCATAATTTGATCAAAAGCTACTCCAAGTCTGAATTGAAAAATGGAAAGCGTTTTGGCAGCTTGAACGCAGCATGTAAGAGTTGATCATAGATATATGTATGTATAACCGATTGAAGATGAAGAAATTGTTGAAATGATTACGATATTCAAATATTATGTACAGCTTATAAAATTAACTGGATGTTTAATAATACTTGTTTTACGTTGCAATCCATTTCAAAGCTTTATTAAAATGTATTTCACGTTTAAGAGAATTTTGAAGAGCTACTGAATATTATATCAAAATATATAAAGCAGAATTGTATTATAACAATATTTCGCACTTTACAAATTTAACACACATTTGTCGTGTTGCAAAATTAAAAGAAAGAAAGCGTTTTGGCTGCTTTTATGCGGCATGTAACAGTTGATCATAGATATATAGAATTGTGAAGAATTTGTTGAAATAATTATTATATTCAACTATTATGTAGAGCTTATAAAATGAACTGCATGTTTATTAAAACTTGTTTAAAGGTGCAATGCACTTCAGACTTTAAGTCACTGCTCAAAATTTATTAAAATGTATTTCACGTTTAAGAGAATTTTGAAGAAAATTTAAAAAATAAACTATAACAGTCGCATATAATATCAAAATATATAAAGCACAATAATTATATTATACAAATATTTCGCACTTTACCAACTTCACCAACATTTGTCGTGGTGCAAAATTGAAAGCTGTAAAGCGCATAGTGTCATTTGCAGCTAATGTCATTGGGTATTACTAATAGGAGAGGACAACAGTGTTGGGTCGCCTGTGCATTGCGCTGATCCAAGTGCGCTTTAGTGCCTTAATAATAGCTTAACATTTGCATAGATTATATCCGTGTGTGCAAACACACACACACACACACACACACGCACACACACACACAGATAGAGGGGCAGGTGTTGTATGCAAATAGGAATCGCATATGCAGCACTTTGATTCAATTTGGTTCAAGTTTTTATCGCACACAGGGCAGCTGAGCCCAAGAAGACGACATACACACACACACCTCTCCCGTATACACACTCCCACACCCACACACACACAATCATACATATAGATGCAGTCAGTTTGTACTAATGAGTTTCAAATGCAAAAAGCACTCGACGCTTTCGCCGCTCTCGAGGCTTTCCCACTTGGCACTTGATGCATTGCACTTCAACGCTGCATTCGAAGAGTTTTTCACTTATATTCTTCTTCTCCACACCGCCCCCCCTTCAGCTCTCCCTCTCTCTCCCTCTCCATCTCTCTTAATGCTGCGCATCGTTGACCCAATTCGCTGAATTTTTGGTCATAATCAAACGCCATCGACATTAACGCGGTGACATCTACTATACTCCATGCATACATACATATATGAAGCGATTCTATCGCAAAAATCAAAAGCGACCAAAGTAGTTGACAAGTGCTTTTCGACAGTGGCGAATATTGAATACCCTTAAACGTTGTCAGACCCCATTGCACCAATGGGGTCAAATCTCTTCACGTTCGCTGCATCTGCTTTCAAATGGAAACCGATTCCAAACTTTCCTTTTTAAAGCGACACTCTTCAGTTGCAGTGTTTTGTTGAGAAAAATGAAAAATAATACAATATATAGAAAATTGTATGAACGTTTTAACAGGCAACTACTTTAGGACTTATTTAAGTAAATATTTACACAAAGATTTTTAATTATTGCTACTAAATGCAATAGCTTTAAAACAGTAGAAAATTAAATTTCAATTTAGAATTTAACATTTGAAAAATAGAAAAATATTCAACAAGAGAAAAGAACACAAATAGCTATTATAATAATAGCAACTAGTCTTGTGTAATGTTTTGTCTAATGCATTACTAATGCCATCAAAAGGTCCTGAGCTAATGAAGCATAATCTCAGCGGAAGCTAAATAAATTTCAGCAACGTTTTGGCTTAAAAGTTGAGCACGCGAGACGGGGAGAGAAGAGTGAGAGAGAGAGAGAAAAGCCTAGCAACTGTGTAAAGCTTAAGCTCTGGCTGCGTTGGCTAATGAGTTGAGAATTTGGACATTGTCATATTGAGAAATTCGTGGAAAAAGCCCCACAGCGTAATTTTCTAATTGGTAGCATGATAAAATGAAAACGCAAGTGAAAGTGGAACGCAAATTAAATTATGCCGCAAACTGTGTGTGTGTGTGTGTGTGTGGTGTGGTGTGTGTGTGTGGTAAGATAGTATGTGCGTCATGGTTTGTGTCTGCGCGAAGGCGCCGCAAATTTAATCAAGCAAAAATCAATTTAAAATAGATTCACTCAGCTCGCTAATTGATGTGCCGCCAGCAAATTAACAAATATTTGCCAACAGCCAACAGCTAACAGCAGCTACAACCAAGAGGCAACAGCAACAGCAACAGCCAGCCAGCTAATTAAACACTTTTCGCATCATAAGAACCCCGGCTAAAACTGAGGCTTAAACGCCAGCAACGGCAACTCAGAAGCCGGCAACTGGCAACTGGTAGCCGATTTTGTTGGCAAGGGCGGCAAGGCAAACGTTATGCGGCATTTTCGACATGAGCAAATTACTTGGAAATGGCATTTTGACACTTTGCCTGCCGGCTTCAGTCTATGTGGGCGTGGCCCTAACGAGTTAACAGCAACTACTTATGGCCAACAAACAGCGCGAGCAGCGACGACGACAACAACGACAACAACAACAACGACAACGAGTGGAGCAACAAATTGAAATTTAATTTCAAACACAAATTGACAGCTTTGGTGGCAAAATATGTATACAGACATAAATATTTATTATAAACGCTATACAAATATTTCCCTTTTTCTCAATACCCTCGAATGACTGAAAACAAAAGGTGTATGCTCGAAAACAACACAATAAAAATAAGAAAATTTAAGTTTAATTTGAAGAATAATTCATTGCCATTACAATTGTCATTTGTATTATTATTATGTATTATTCTGAGAGTTCAATAAATTGCAAAATTATGGTCAATATTTATATATGTATATAATAAAATCAAATAATAACAAGTAAGAAAGCTACAGTCGAGAGTGCTCGACCGTATGATACCCGCAACCCATTTCGAGAGAACAAAAAAAATTTTAATGATATTTTAACAACAAATATACCAAAAATATACTGAAACTTGTGTTTTGTATATATTTGAAAATAGCGGGAAGAAATCCACAACACCGACATGGTCACACTGTCAACTAAACAAACAAAGCGCGAGCAGCTGCAAGTGAATTTTTCATATAAAATTGATTCATTAATAACTTCCTTGTTTTTAACTCGATCTCAACCAAATTCACAGGAATCATTGAGAATATAATTATTATTATGCATACCAAAATTCAATGCTCTAGGTTTATTATAACGGCTTTTACAGTTTTTGGGGGCGGAAAGGGGCGTGGCAAAAATCTAAATAAACTTGATCTGCGTAAGACCTACACGAATACTGTCACCAAATTTGATATCTCTAGGTCAATCACACACTTAAAACGTCCATATGCATTGGGAACAACAATTTTGATAAATAATTTCGCGAATAACTTTTGTTCTACTTATCCGATTTTTACCAAAATTACAGGGTATATTAAGAGTGTCAAGCGCAGATGGCTTACCAAATTACACATCATTACACAAAGAACTTTTGGAGTTATACGCGATTTACATAAAAAAAAACTTGACTTTTTCTAGATAAATGCTTATTGTGGGCGAAGGGGGCGTGGCATCCAACTTTTGAAATAAACTTGATCTGCGTAGGGTATGAAGGAACATTTTTGCCAAATTTGGTGTCTCTATGTCTTATAGTCTCTGAGATCCAGGTGTTCATACAGACAGACAGACGGACAGACGGACAGACGGACATGGCTATATCGTCTCGGCTGTTGATGCTGATCAAGAATATATATACTTTATGGGGTCGGAGATGCCTCCTTCTGCCTGTTACATACATTTTCTGTTGGCACTAAGTCATAATACCCTTCTACCCTATGGGTAGCGGGTATAAAAAGTACAAATTGAATACAATTAATATTGAATACAATGGGGCGATCGAATTTTGCGCATACTTCAATTTCAAAAACATGCCACAGGGCATTATCCAGTCCATCACATTCAACGCAAGCTTGCCAAAAAGCCAAAATTAAGCAGGAGAGCCAAAAGCAAACATTGGCTACAGGGCATCGGCGAGTCCGTGCCAACCAAATAAAGTCGACTTTAGTTTGTTTGCTTCGGTGCTTGAACAATTTGAATGCAGGCAAAGATAGGCGATGATAAAGGCCAAAGGCAAAGCAAATGAACATAAAAAGGTTGTATACGTAAAGGGATTCAAGAATTGTAAGCACTTTCAAGTGCGAAAAGAAAAACGAGAAATGAAAGAAAGACAATTTATTGAATGAGATTTGATTATCCGTGTTTCCAACTACCAAAAAGCATTAACATTTTGAAGCGAGTAAACGTAAACAAAATCCCACAGCTGCTCAACTACTTCAATTTCGCAGTCTATCTATAGACAATACCTTTGCAGCATCCCACACACTTGATTGTCCCAATGGATTGTGCAGTTGGGGGCCGAACCGTGCAAAACGTCAATTAGCAACTAATTAAAAGGTGTTAATTGAAATGAATAGATGAAATAAACACAAAGGCAGCCACAATCAGTAGAACGGTGGCCAAATATCGATCGATAATAACACACACATATTTTATCGACAAGAAATATTAAATTCAATTTGAATTTTTATAATATTTCTATAATAATTTAATTAAACGAAGACGAACGAGGACCTACTTTTTATAAATAAGTCAGAAGAGAAAGTTATTGTAAAACAAATATGCGAATATCGAAACATATTTTATGTACAGGAATTTGATCAAACGTCTGGGTCGAAGCTATTGCCTGCAACCACTTTAAAATCACATTCACAAAAAAGAAACTATTAAATTAAATTACATGAAACAATATCAATTGTTAAACATGAAAACCGAAATTCTTTCTATTAATTATTAAATTTTATTTCAATTTTGACACACGCATAAAGGGTCTCACAGAGTCGAAACTATGGCGAGCAACCTCTGGCGTCCATTAGAAGCTCAGCTTACTTCGTGTTTTTTTAGCTTAGCCAAAAAGCAAGACACAAATTGAGAGCTTAATGCCTTCAAAGCCGACATAACGCTGAGTGTGACCAGAGCCGAGTGGCGTGCAGTAAGCCGACACACACGCGCATATCCTTTATGCACAGTACATTAAACAATATGTGGAAGGGGAGAGAGAGAGAGAGAAAGAGCAGAGAGCCGTGTAATGGAAGTAGTAAATATAAATCAAAACTGAAGATGAAGGTAATGCTGCAACAAACTAACTATCTCGTCACCTGAGCTATGCCGGATAAGTGGCTGCCACAAAGCTTCGACTAAAACCCCCAGCTGATAAAATGGGCACGCGCATTGCATCGATTTCCAGCGCTGTGCGAAGTGCGAAGAAAATCTTTTTGGACAGCATTTTGCTTGAGCGCACTTTAAGTGACAGTCACCAACGAGACATGTGTGTGTGTGTGTGTGTGTGTGTGTGTAAAAGGAGAGGAGGGCGGACAAGTGCGATGTGTGTCGTTTAATAAAGCCACACGGAGCGGAAATGAGCTTGTAATGTTAACGGAAATGCGTTGAATGACGCCATCTTGCCGAAAACTAACGAAAATGGTAGCACATTTTACACGCTGCAACGCGTGCAAACAGACGTAGCGTTGCATGCAGCACATAACCACCATATATACTCCAATCCATATACATATACATATGTATGTTGAGGAGGAGGTCGGAGGGAAAGAGATTCGGAATTGGCTTGGCTTATTTTAGGATCCCCCAGAGCAACAGTAAAGTGTTAAATTGTGTTGCCAACCCAACGCCAACGCCAACGCGAGCGCGCTCCTCTCGTTACAAAAATAAGAAGATAGAAAAATTGACAACACGTACTGTAGATAGTGACAAACAATAATCGCAGCACGCTGTCAAGATACCCTGCAGAATGCTATAGTGAAAGCAGAGCTGCAATTACTTGGCATTACTTTGTAGTAAATGCATTTAAAAACAGAAAATACAAGATGAACAACCAAGCAGATACTCTGGAAGCAGCAATTATACTTTTCAAAATTATCAACAACTAGGAACAAAACAAAAATTCACTGTAAAGATAACTAACTAATCTCAACTTTTACCCAACAAAATATCTATTAGTTTTCATATTAAATATTTACCTATTCAGTGTGTTGAATATTCGAAATTCAGTCACAGTCATATTTTATTATTGATATTCAAAATCATTTCAAATATTACTATAGAAGATCAGCAAATTTCTTTGAAAAATGCCAGCCAAAATGAATCTACACTTCGATTCGGTACAGGGTATAAAAGTACACAAAACGAACATAACGGAATGGTATGGAATGAAATGAATTGGAATGGTATGGCAATGGAAAAGGCAAACGAAAAGGAAAAGGGGAATGTGGCACGGCTGCAGGCAGCGTTGCACTCTGGGGAATCCCCGACCGAACGTGAATGCCGCTGATGAAAAAGTGTGAGCGTATATAAAGTACGATAGATAGATAGCTAGATAAATAGACGGCGCAAGGTGGCAAAAGAGATACGGACATTCTTCCCTACACACAGACATACATACATATATCGTACATCATTGGTTATTTATTGGTTTCCACTAAATAAATCGACTCGAAATTGGCAAACGTCGCAAAATGGACATTATTGGCCCTTTTATTTTATTTCAGTCCTGTTGTTGTTCCCGTTGTTGTTTTTCTTTTCTTGTTGCGATTTTTGGTGCGCCACGTTCAACATGCACATCCGCTAAAACCTCACACACGTTCCAGGCCAAAACTGGAGCACGAAATACACTTGCAAATAGGTTCAATTTGGAGCGAGGGTCATTTGAATCATAATTATAGAACAAGATGTGGATATTCAGAGCAATAATTAGGTTTGCCCTTAAACATAGTGTAGTTGGAGTTATGAAAATAAAATGAAATTATAATCAATTATAATTATAATAATCAAAATGTAAAGTTTGTTAACAATAAAACAAAATGTCTTTTCTTTATCTAATCTTGAAAGCAGAAAAATGTACAATTTCTTGAACAAACAAAAAATGGGATTTCTTTTTAATCTTAAAAGCAGGACTATCTCAAATTATTACTCAACTCTTCTCCTATATGCATTGTATCTTTAAAATCTTTCTAGAGTTATGAAAATTATTGCAATTTGGCTGATTGTTCATAAATTAGAATATACAAATTATAAATATCAGCTTTTCATAAGAGCCAAAATGTAAATTTTTTGAACAATTAAACAAAATGATTGCTAGACGATGTCTTTTCTTTATCTAATCTCCAAAAAAGGGACTCGAATAATTATTCAACTCTTCTCCTTAATATATTGTATCTTTAACATCTAAAGATTTATGCACAATCATAACTTAAATGGCAATTTCTTCGAAGTTAGTAGATTACTTAGTGCTCGGGCGACCCTCGCAAATCAAAAGGCCTCTTGTCGACACGAGATCCGCAAAACTTTTGGCCCAAATAAAAACGAAAATGTTGTCAAGTTTTGTTGCTTTTACCCCACCGAGCGAGAGCGGACACATGTTTAAGTTTATTATTTATTCAGTCAAGTTTTCACTTTGCTGCCACAACACACCCAGACAGACAGACAGAGAGAGACAGACAGAGAGAGAGAGAGAGAGAGAGAAATATAGAAAGAGAGATATCTGTGTATTAGCTGTTGTGGGTGGTCTATTTGCTGGCCTATTGATTGTTGGCATCTTCTTCTGGCTCTGACGTTGGCCTCATGGACGCCTCATTAGCCAAAAATGCTGGCGCTCATTTTGCGTGTAATTCGCTTGATTGTCGGCTGATTGCAACCGCAAAATACTTTTGCATACTTTTTGGGGCCTCGCTGCTGCTGCTGCTGCTGCTGCTGCTACTCCCCAAAGATTATGGGGCACGATTATTAGACAGCATTTACCGATGTCACGTGAAGTTGACTTCCTGCCTGCCGCTCCCGTCTTCCGTCGTTCGCCTTCCGTCTGCTTTGCGATGAGCAGACAATATTTGTCTTTTTATTTTGGCTTTTTTTTTTGGGGGCTGCTGTCGAGGGATTTGGCTTTGACAAGCGAACAGGCGATACGAACGATAAGAATGGCAATAACTTTAAAAGTCGCTGCGGGCTGCCCCTCCCAATAACAACAAAACAACAAGAGCAACACCCATAACAACAGCAACAGCAACAGCAACAACAACAACTCAAGTTGCCTGAATGCGGGCAAGTTTTTAGGTGTCTCTCTATCTGGTTGTGTGCGTGTATATTTTTTGAAAATCATTTGCCATTATGCCTTGTCTTACATTAGTCACTGCCCCCTTAAGCCTATACCTTCCTCCTATAGCCTCCTTAATTTACGCAGTAAGAGCAACAACAAGTTGGAGCTGAGAGAGAAGAAGGCCATGAAATGATAAGCCATGTCACATGAATATAATCGTGCCTCATGTTGCTCACAGCTGATTAACGATAGTGCCATGAATTTGCTACTTCATTTGTAGTTAGCAGCTGGCAGCGATGGATGGATGACCTTAAGCGCCGACAATTGCGATAATGGAACTGAAACAATGTGAGGCATGAACAGGTAGCAACGTTGCAACTGAAACTCTCAGTTTAAAGGCCACAAAAAAATGTTCAAAGTCCATGCAACAAATATTGTTTATGATCAATTCGCAAATGTCGCTGACAATTGCGACAATGGAACTGAAACAAGTGCAATTTAGTTTGAAATCATAAGATTTAAAATTTGAAAAACCAATGAAACAATATGACCATTAGCGACATTATACTGACATAAGAAAGATCTCGATAAATGAAATTTAAAAAAAAAATATATCAATAATATGAGATTATGAAATGGCAAAAGATGACAGCAGTAAGATCTCCATAAATTAAAACGAAAGAAAGATATCGAAAATGAGATGGTGAAACGAGAATAGATGATCAATATGGAAAGTTTAAAATGGAAGACAGTTATGTAAAGTTACGAAAAAACGAAATTAAAACGACGAATTGTAAATAACTGAATAAAATTAACCACAAGAAACAAAACAATTCGAAGTAACAAATAACACTGATATTGAAATCCATTTCACACAAAGACCATGCAACAAGTAATATTTTTGTTTAATTAAAACAGTATTTTTGATAGAATTTAGAATTAATCAGCTTTGTGAAATCAGGAGACATAAATGGCTAACACTGAAGTTGACATTAATTGAACAGTTGTCATCACGCAATCGAATTCTGTCAAAACTAAGTCGATTACCAGTCTATTCAAACGCTATTTCTAAATTGAAATTTATAATCGCATTAGACTACGATAGAAATGGATAGCATATGAAGCTTTGCCCACTTTCGAATTTCTTTATGGCCAAGCTAATAACTTTGTTTGAAGGCTATGCTAAAGATGTTTGGGTTCACAAGCCGCGTGGAAGTCTTTTGAAATTTTTGGAAATAGCCTCTTAACGTAAGCCAGTGAAAGTTTTAATAGTGTTAGCTGGATCAGTGTGCAGTGGACACACACACACACATATATAAACACATATGCTTATTTAGTATAAACAGTTCAATCAACCGTAAATCTTGGCAGCAAGTTGAGCAGCCTCAGCTGTCACATGGCTGCCCGCTTCTCGCTCCCCACTCCCCGCTCCCCGCTCTTCAGTCTTGGCCTCAGTCTTAGCCAGGCCAATGAGGAGCTAGAGCTGCACCCCTGAGGTCGGTAGCAACGAACTTTAACGGGGATTTGCGCCAAGCCAGCTTAGCGTCAGTCCAAACAAAAACACTTTGCAAACAACAGCAACAAAAGCAGAAGAAGAGCACTAAAAACCAAGCGCCATGCAAACAAAAAAAAATGCAGCTGGGCACACTACACAACAGAGAGAGAGAGAGAGAGAGAGAGAGAGAGCAGCGAAAAACAACAGGACGAAAGACGAGAACGCGAAGTCGGAGAAGTAGAGTAGAAACTGAAGCGTACAGAAAGGCGCAGCAAGGCGCTTTGGGGCACACAAAACTCGCTAAACTAAACGTGCGCTCGTAAAGCTTTCAATTAAAATTAATAAAAATTTACGCGAATTAAATAAACACGGCACACACAAAAAAAATACAGCAAACAACAAATGGAAAATGGCGCAGGTGGCGCCCACCAAACGATGGCGACTCGGGCACTCAGCACAAGGTGTGGCAAGGAGGCAGGTGGGCGGGGCGGTGCGGTGCGGTGACGGAAGCGGTGCGGTAGTTGAGCAAATGGAAATGTGTGTAATACGCGTCCGGGGTTCCGGTTGCGGAAATCGACTGAATGGCAATGAGGCAATGGGTTGGCTTATCGCTTATAACAAGCCACTGTCAGGCCATAATATATAGGCAAACACACACACTATCACACACCCACACACACACACACAAATACTAGTCTAGATTGTCTTCTGTATACTCGCTTTGTGTGTGCTTGTTTTTGTAGGGTATATTAACATGCCCGGCGACTGGATTAAATAAATTGAATTGTTCGGCACAATATGACCCCAACCATTAGACAGCCAACACACACACAAACACAGAGACAATCACACACACAGACTAAGTGGGCATGAGGTCGGGGATCTGCGTCTGAGATTGTGAGGCAGAAAAACAAAGCCAAGTTAAGCCGGGGCAATCGACGTGGCTGCCGCGTCGCCTGCTTCTTAGATGCACGCAGCGAGCAATCGCAGACAACAAGAAGCAACTCAATAAACCAACACAAAAAACAAACAACTTCGGCCCTAGGCGGGCATGCGCGACCAGCAGTTACCCTGCACAATCATCTAAATAAATGCATTTATATTTTTGCGAAATTTTGCGAAAATTCAATCGATTTGTTAAAAGACAAACTTCGCTAAATGCAGATTCCTAACAAGATTTTTTAAGAAAATTATCCGATAAATAAATGAATTTATAGTTCATAAATAACATAGTTTCACTAAAACGACAAACTATGCTAAATTTATGTGTCTATAACAAATTGTATTATATTATTATAAGCAAAACTAATGTAATCAATAAAAACTGTATATTCCAAATATTAAATGTTTACAGGGTATGCAAACAGTCTGTTTTCGGCACATGCATGTGCTTAAGCATGATTGATACAGGGTATAAAGACAATGTTAAACAAGCCACAAACTTAACGCAGAGTGGCATTTAAAATATACCCTTTTCGAAACTGTAAATTTTGAGAAATACAATAATTTTTGGTAGATTTGATAAAACATTTGAAAAATTGCAACTAGTCTGTAATTCATTTTGAATAATATATTACTTATGTATTGTTGCCTTAAAATAAAACTAGATTTAGTTGCAGTTTAAAACGCAAATACTTTGTGTTCTTTAATGCAGGGTATATCGGAGAATGAAATGGATGGAGAACTTGACGCAAAACTTTGGAACTGGGGAAAAAGGACGAAGGACGAAGGCCGCCACATGCAGAAACAGGGAATCCAGTGATTTTGTTTTAGTTTTTCGATGGCGAAGAGTGAGAGAGCGGGAAAGGAGAAGGAGAAGGGGCCATGTTATTGTGTTTATGGAGCACTTTGGCAGTAGCACGACAAACACTCGCGTGCTGCCCTTTTAGCCGACACTAATCAGACGCCTTCTTCCACAGCCATCAGACACTAAAAATTCCTCTTGCCAAGTATATAAAAATATGTATGTATGTGTGTATTTGTATCTTCAGCACACACACTCAGATAGCTTCATTCGATTTGCATTTAGACGTTCGAATTCATGAGCATTTTCATCGCAAAATATGCGCATTAAGCGATAAAGCAAAAGAAGGGAGCGGAAAATGGGACGTGCCATTAATCCGTCAATCGGTCAACAACGCATATGAATTCCATTCGATTTTGATGGCTTATTAAACAGCGTGTGAACTGAAGGAGCAGCGGCACTTGTTGCTTGCGCATTTATGACGCTATTCGCCAAAGCCAAACAAAGGCGATAAAAACCCCCCACATAAAAGTAAAGTAAAGTCAAAGGGCACGATAGTTGCAGTGCGGTTCAATGTTCTCGCAGCACTTTCATAATTATGGCGCATGTTTAACGACTACAGAAACGATCTATTTTATCTATATATTTATGGTTTACACCAGTTATTTGATCACTTTCAAACGATGAATCATGGCTTCTTACACTATAGCTATAACAGTAGTGAAAGATTATATTTACTTCTTAGCGATCTGTTTTATCGATGGAAGTTGAAAGTTGAAAGCATTTCTGAGCAAATTCAATGGGATAATATTATTAAAGTTCAGATCTTTGATCACTTTAGAACGTCGTTTGTAGCTTCTTAGATTATCGCTATTTCTGTGATGAAATATTGTATTTATTTCTTAGCGATCTAATTAATCGATGAAAGTGAGCAAATTCAATGCAATAATATTTGTATGCTTCAGTTCTTTGATCACTTTCGAAAGATGAATCATAGCTTCTCACATTATCGCTCTTAGTGTAGAGAAATATTATATTTACTTTTTGGCTATCTATTTAATCAAGGTGAGCAAATTCAATGCAATAATATTATTTAGGTTTAATTCGTTGATCACTTTCGAAAGACGAATCATAGCTTCTTACATTATTGCTCTTAGTGCAGCGAAATATTATGTATATTCACTTTTTAGTGATCTATTTTATCGATGAAAGTTGAAAGCACTGCTGAGCAAATGAAATTCAAGGTTTGGTTCTTTGATCACTTTCAATGAATCAGAACTTCTTGCATTATCAATATTATTGTAGTGCAATATTATAATTAGTTCTTCGCTGGCAAGCACTTTTATTATTTGATCGATAACTCAGCGCAGCCATAACTAATCGGCGAGGGCAAATGGGAGTGCGGAGCTACTCGGCTATGCAAAATCTATTGCCATTTAATCGTTATCGATCAATGTCAGACAACAACGGCAACTACACACGCAACACACACACACAAATACAGCACACAAATACAGCACACAAATAGAGAAGAGTGGCACCTGGCACAGCATCTCGAATTGGTTATGTGGCGCCACGAATGTTTTGTGCTTTCGCTTTTTGTTGTGCCGCCTGCTGAATGAAGGATACATTTGTAGGTTCTATTGATTTTTAATGCGCGTCTTGTTGGCAGCGTCGCGCTGTCGAGCCATTGGGCCATTGGGCAACCCGGAGCCAACTACTTTGAACTTGCCACAAGGAGGAAGCTGCTGTCGCGGCAGCGTGTCCTTTCGTTCTCCCACACACACACACACGCGCGCGCGCAAACTATGTATGTGTGGGTGGGTGTGCATTTTAATGCTTGTCGGAGAAGGAGCTCAAAATGAAGAAAAAAAAACGATGTAAACAAACAAACGTGTCACACACACACACACACACACAAAGACAGACAGACAGACGCGTGCGGCATTGAGAGCCGTGCTCATGCGGCTCGACATCCTTGTGATAACTTAATGCCATACGCATGCTTTTGCATACAAGATGGGACAACACGGCGTATGCGCTACTTTTTTGCATCTGCCATAAAGCAGCAGCTGCTATAAACACGATAAGGCCAGCTACCGAGATGGGGGGGGGGAGAAGGGCAGCGAGAGAGTTAGGGAAAGTGTGTGTAGAAAGCGTGCAATTGAGTATTTTATTGAGTTAAGTCAAGGCAAACAATGCAGCGATAAGCGATCGCTTTATGCATCTATCTCTTCAACTGTCGAGAGCTATTTTAAGTTGTGCTTTTGTATTAATTTGAGATTTGAGTATCCAGCAAACGCAAATACATTTTGGTGTTAATTTTTAACTAAACTCGAGCTGTGCAAACAGTCAAACAGGACAGCCAGATGCATGGATTATTGATTGATTGCAAATCCAAGTTAATTATGGTGGTGAACTGCTTTTAATGTTTGCGAATCAAACAGACGGTCGTTCATCATTTATTTAGGGTATCTTCTACTTGTGAAAACTCGAAAATCTGAGCGTTTTTTGGCGACTTGTTTTAACAAAGAAATGAAAGTAGCAATTATTGGAAACTGCAAGTATATTTAATACCTATATCCAACATCTAAAAATGGTAATTATAAAAATTGCCCTCTACTTCAATAAAAAAATTAAATATCACAATATGCGACATTTAAGTTAGGCTCAGAAGACAATTTATTACTAAAGAGAATACGCTTTAAAATCATTCTGATATTTTGATATTTGTAATATTTTGTATACTATTTGAAAATTTTAAAGATGAACGATTGGCAATGTGATCGTAGACGATAACTCAAGCTTCCACAACTTGTAAAGCCTTATCTTGGATACTTTATTTATCGATCTAGGAAATATATGTTTTTGTACTCACGGTTCGAGTAGACGCTTAAGGGTCGAGTGAGCAGCGTCAGCATCAGCAGCATTATCATCATGGGCAGCAGCTGCGTCGACTGTCGCTGTCGCTCTTGTTGCTGTTGTTTTTGCTGTGTCTGCTGCTGCTGCTGTTGTTGTTGGTGTTGTTGTTGTTGGTGTTGTTGCGGCTGTCGCTTGTTGACATCCGTTGGGCATTTGCCAAGCTGAGCGCTTTGTTGCAACGACATTTTTGGGACTGCAGCGATAATCGTTTGCTGTTTTTAATCGTTAATCGTTTATCGCCCTATTGTTCACGCCGTCAGCTGCTGCCGCTGTAACTGTTCAATTGTTGTTGTTATTCTTGTAATTGTAATTGTTCTTGTTGCTGCTGTCACAATTATTGCATTATTGATTCTTTGATTGTGAAATGTTCGTGGTTAAAGCGCAAACAACGCATAAAAATTGCGCTGCACCTGAATACACGACTAACAAATACCCGGCAAAATAACACGTAAATAAATCAAGAGGGAAAAGTAATTTTCAAGCAAAAAGATCGAGATAATAAACAATGAATGACAACGAATTTAGGAGATAATAAATAATTCATAATAATACAATCTTCTTCAGCAACATAATATAATAGCAATAATACTCTTTTAAAAATCTATGAAAATTTTAAATAAATATTTTCGAATTTTTAGATTACAAATCAATTGTGGTTAATGCACAAAATTGCTCAAATTTATATAAAGCCTCTGTTACACAGTTGGTTAAGCCCATTACAACTTATTTTGATTCACAGGGCATCACGGAATTATAAAAAACTTTGAGATAGTCATTTGCCATGTTTGTTTATCTGGCTGTCAATGTGTGTGTGTGTGGGTGTGGGTGTAGCGGATGTGACGGGGTCTGATACTGGGGAAGTATTTTTATTGCCAATGTCGATCCACGCGCAATTGGCGAACGTTGCATGAGCAATTTGTGTAGCATACTTTGCAGCGCCCGCTTCGCTTTTGCTTTCCGATTTTACGACTTGTTCCTTATTCCGTCCGCCTCTACCGCTTTAACTCTCACAAACAGTATCTTTAACTTATTTAAAAAGTTTTTAAACCAAACTCCCGCGTTTTCCCTCAGCAACAACAACAAGAACAACGAAACTCATTTTATGGCCAACCAAATGCCTTGCTATCTCGCTCACACGCAGGAGCAGTCCGTCTCTGTCTAGCGCCGTTTACCTTTTGTTGGTCGGCAATTGGAATTCCTGACAGTCGCTCTGCGGTGCATTTAACTGTATGAATGGACCCCCAAAAAGTTTGACGGGCCAAATTGTAAATGTAACGATACATTTATCATGCCCAAATTGTGCTAATCAATTGCGGCTATACGTGTTTTTTGTGAATGTGTGTGTGTGTGTGTGTGTGAGTTGAGCTTGTAATATATACATTCTATACTTTTCAATCAATTGGCTTTCAATTTGCTGCATCTCTTTAATCTCCGCCCTTTTCAATTCTAATTTATTGCACAATCAATCAAATGTATTCAATTAACTTTCTAACTAAACTCTGCCCATTTTCCATATACTATAATTCATTACTTATTCAAATATAAATAAACAAAGCCCTTTTTCCAAATAATTCCAATTCACATTTCAATAGAAAACGAACAAAATATATCGCATTTCAATTGTTAAACCATAGAACAAAAAATAGCAAATAGTTTTTGTTAGCAATTTGATTAGAAAGCGAAATGTGGCATGTGAATGCCTGATCACTTGCTTATATTGCACTTTATTTGTTTGTATAAGGACAAAATGTATTTATTATATTTATGAATTTCTCACAGTTATTAAAAATAAAGTGAGATATTACAAAAATTAAATTCGAATTTAAAAAGATTGAAATGAAAATGGAAAATTGAGTAATTGTAAATAACGCTAAATATATAAGATTTATTCACTTGAAAATTAATCGAAAAGCACATCACAGTTTTGAAAACTTTCAATCATTATTAAGCGTTAAGAAATAACAGATAATTTCCTTAATTTTCGCATTAGCAATACCGCAAATCGGAACCGGAAAACATAAATTCCCTTGAGGGCTTGAGGGATACGCCCGTCAATGTCTGTGTCATTCGACATCACTGATAATGTCTCTTAACACACAATTTACCACACTAAATAGACAGCCTAATGAGCTCATAGACCGCATTTTGAATATGGGGCAAACGAACCCACTTGAAACCTCACAAAGCACTCGCAACTTAATCAATTCGTATTTAAATATTTGATTCAACAAGTTAACTGCTGCCACCATTAATAATAGGATGGAGAGGGGCATTATTTAATGTTCGCTTCATTGGATCTATCTATCCAATTAGATTCGTAACATCTGGCAACACAGAAATGGAGTTTTGCAAATTGAAGCCAAATTAAAATGCAATTTCCAACGCTTTTTGGCCAACTTTAGTGTCTGAGTCGCAAACCGAGACTGAGACGCTAAACGGAAATACTTTCGAAAGTACTTAAATTTTAAGCAAAACTTGGCAACTTTCTCTGCGTGTTGCTGAGAATGCAATTTCCATTTTGATATCTACATTTCGCAGAATTGAAAGAACAAAAAGAAACCCAAGAGATTTTCTTGTGAGAATGACAGATTCACAAAAAAATGTGCACCAAAGCGGCTCAAAATTGTTGAAGTGGGGAAACTCACAACTTAAATAACTTCAAATTTGTTCATACAAAAAAATTTCATTCATCTGTGCAAATCTTTTGTTTGTTTTTCAAATAAATAAAATCATATTTTCAAGCAGAAAATTAAGTAGCGCTATTATTTTAAACTTGCACACAAAAAAAATTTTTGTTTTGATGATTGTTATTTTAAAATAAAATATGTTCGCAACAGAATGGAATATTTGATTTCGAGAATCAAATTGAAAATTCGAAACACGGTTCAAACATATTTGCCATGCTCTGGAGATTTTAAATACAATGAATTGTATATTCCATTTTATTGGTGAACCATTAAATACGAAAATGGTTTGACTTGAATAAACAATACAAATAGAGCTAAAACATACGCCAAGAAAATGACTCTTTCCCTCAATAGAGTCTATGAATAACATAACAACAAAATAAAATTAATTTTTGTGTGCAGAAATTAATAGCTATTAAATAGATAATTTAAAATTTATTTAAAACCTTTTTTCCGACTGTGAAACTAAAGGACTTTAAATCTGGAATAAATACAATTTTAAAAATTTAAATTGTATATAAAAAACATTATTTCTGCAAAAATCATTTAGTTAATTGAAAATTACATTAGTTTGTTCACAAATCCTTAAGTCAGTTTAAAATTACACGGCAATGCAAACTGTTTTTTTCATTTTCCCTACACTTTAATTGCTAGATTCAATTCCTTACGCTGAGTGTAAAAAATACAATTTCCTTTGCGAATAAACAAGCGCATATATTGATAACATCACGAACAAGCGGTAAATCATGAATTAAATGATTTTATGATGCAATTTGCAATTTCTGTTTCTGGCCATTTCAAAGGTCAACAACAAGAGTGGCGCGAATTTGTTTATGGCCCGAATTGTGAATGGGCGATGCGACGACTTGTCGTCAGCACCTGCGGCCACTTTATTTTTTGGCGTCAAGAGATGCCAAATAAACCCTTTTTTCTTACATCGCTTTACTTTTTATGGTGTTTTCTTACTCGTATATAGTATTTCTCTTCTTTTTTTTGGGGTAACACAAGAACAACAACAAGAACGGGCACAACAAGAATATGAACAGCAACAATTGTGAATGCAGCAGAAATGGCAGCGACACGGAAATGCAACACTTTTTCCGTTTTCCGCTTTCCGTTTGCAATTTTTGGCCTCTTATTTCGCTGTTTATGCACTTTCCACACTCCAAACAACAAAAACAACGGGCAAAAGAACACAAGATTTTTACCAACATCAACACAAATACAAAAACAGCAAAAAAAAAAACAGCCACAAACAAACAACAATGCGCTTGCCGGATTTATAATGGCAAAGTAAACAGCGCTCAATTCGCGCGCGACTCTTGACGACGTTTTCGACTTTGGTTCGCATTCGTTGCGTTGCGTTGCGTTGCGTTTCGTTATTTTTTTATTTAATTTTTTTTTATTATTATTTTGGCCAAGTTGGCTTTGCTTTTGCGCGCGCTTTTTCAACGCGTCTGCCTATTTGGCTTTACAGTCTACTCTTCTGCTTCTTCAACAACTACTTGCTTACACTTTGAACAATTGCGCTAATGTTGCTCGCTCTCTCAATCTGTTTCTCCGTCAGAGTTGTGCGCTCTACGCCTGCCGCACGCAGAATGCTGAACAGCGTCGACTGTCGCAGCGGCTTTTATACCAAGCCAAAAAGGAAAAAAGAAGAAATAATAATACCATGCCGTCCCATTGGCCATCGTTCGGCACCAAAAACCATCGACGACCCGTTCGGCTTAGCCTCGGCTCGGCTTCGACTACGGCTCGGCATTCGGCTCCGGCTCCGGCTCCGGCATAGCTTGGCGCGCTATGGCGCTTGGCTTGGCATCCCACTTGTTCGTTTGGCGTTTAGCATATGTCCGTGCTGGCAGCGACATCGACTACAGCGGCAACGGCAACGAGACATCGGCTTCCCTGCACAGTGGTGCCAGTGTTGGGGCAGCGAGCGAGCACTTTTATTTATTTTTCCCCATTTTTCTTTTCATTTGAATTTAACAAACTCGTGCAAATAAATAAATACACATTGCGTATGCATTTCAATTACATTTGCATACGCATTCGTTGATGCTAGTCGCACATTCAGCTAGCAATTGCTTCAATCTCAAAGACTTTTATTGGAATACAAACAAAACTAAATCTGTTTGCAGCATACAAATGCAAAGTTATAAAACTAACACGCAAAGCTTTTCTAATCGCAATAAACTATACATTTACATCAAATGCAATACATTTTGATATGTACTGTTAACATATATTTATCATTTCACTATTACCTTCAATATTTTTCAGCTTAAATAATTTGACCATATTCACGACAAGTTTTCAAGGACAATAAATTTTTTAAATAGTTTTAAGACCAAAGTTAAAATATTGCTTGTCAAAACTTAGAAGTCAGGGCATTTTCAAATAATTT
Source organism: Drosophila immigrans (assembly GCA_963583835.1). NCBI lineage: Eukaryota > Metazoa > Arthropoda > Insecta > Diptera > Drosophilidae > Drosophila > Drosophila immigrans. Next base: position 11,960,452 of record OY757144.1, on the reverse strand, counting down.
GTAAGTACAAATAAATACTCGGCTCATCTAAAAACGAACCAACATCGTTAAACAAGTCTCAAAACTATTTTCTTTATGCTACCATATTTATTACATTAAAAACATACCGAAATGTTTGTAATTTCTGCACATATTATAATAGACAAAATTTGATATAATTTAAAAAATAAATTGTAAATTTGCTGATCAAAAATCCATCAAAATTTCTAAAATCTCAAAAGCCCGAGAAATATTTCATAAACTTCAATTTGTAACAACCGTATTTGTAGTAAAAAAATTAATAAATACAAATAAAATAATAATAATTGAATGCTATTTTAAAGTCAACACTTATTTAAAGTAAGTTTTAAACTCCAATGAAATATGTTAAAAAAACTTAAGGAATGTCTCACAAAATATATGGAATATTACCATATCTTATCTGTGTAATCTCTAATCAAGTTAATTGTATGCGACAAATTGCAACTCCTAAAGCATAAATTGAAGAACTGTTTGAAATTTGAGCGGATACATTCTGTTTGGCAAAAAGGTAAGTTTGCAGTACAATTGGCAATGTTGGCCATTTCACCACGGCGACTCCACAGTGCGACGCTGGCGTTGCTGCTGGCATCGCAGCCATTGGGTACTCTACTGTCGCTGGTGTGCCTGCATATTTGCTTTATGAATGTGTTTACCAGCAAACTTTTACACAATTGCGTTAGGGGTGTGTGAAGCGAAGAGACAAGAGCGTGCTTGAAAAGGATGATAGATGTAGCGGAGAGGGGGGCAAGGGGAAGGGGCAACTGCTGCTGCTGCTGCTGTTGTTGTTGTTGTTGCTGCTGCTGCTGCGTGCGAAAGTGCCAACACTCGCATTAATGACAACAAGTACAACAACAAAGGACAACAGCAATTACAAATAACAGCAACAAGAACAATTGTAAGCCTGCTACAGCTCAATTAACTATCTGAACAGCCGGACTTGCACACTTGCACCATGTACGTGTGTGTGTGTGTGTGGTGTGCGAGTGTGTGTGTGTGTGTATTCTACCTTCACATACGCATAATTACGATTATTCTGGCAATTACGTAGAATGCAATTGCAATTGCATATGCTTAATATTATTTAACCTGCGAGTTTGCCCTGTCAATTGTGCATGGCTCCAATGTCAATGTGTGTGAGCGTCTGCGTGTGCGTGTGTGTGCGTGTGTGTGATTGAGTGTGCTTGCCTGTGTGTGGCACACAAATGAAATGATAAAAAATGCCTCAATTATTTACACATGCAGACATTGAGACAATGCAAAATGAGCAGCTAGCAAATGATATGTCGCCCATCGCCTAATAAATACATAAATGTGTTTTTGACCCTTTGACCCGCCGCTACCCTCTTCAAATGTATTCGAATTCACTACAAGTGAAATTCAATAAAAATGTGTGCAATTTACATGCAATAAATTTAAATTGAGTCTTATTACACAAAGCATAGCATACTTTGTAGGGCAAGCGGTAACTTTAACCATTGAATTAATGTTGAATTAGGGTATATTTGTTGTAAGTTTCGATCTTATACAAAACTTATTAAACTGCCAATTGGTAGTAATAAATTTGTTTCACAAATAAAATGTCTATAACAAAAAATTACAAAATTGTGTTTGTTTTAAATTATAGAACTATCAACGGTCAAATTTTTTAAATTGCATTTGGAACGTAGCTTATTTCAAAAATATAGCTTCATTTATAAGACTTCCAACTGTAAACATTAAAATGCCTTTTTTTAATATTTTAAAATATGAATACTAAATACTTTTTTACTGTTAAGTATATGTTGAAAATAAAGAAGAATAATAAGACAGAAAACTAATAAATGTCAATAATAAATCTATGATTCACATAGGCAACAAATACATAGTTTTTCAGTCAATTCTAAATTTCATTGTCGCTAGCTAAAACGTAACTCTCTTGACTCCCTTTGTATAATTATGAATTTTCGGTTATAGAACTCCTTGGACTTTGCTGAAATGTTCATAGATGTTTTATGAACGCGAAATGAGTTTCCATGAAACTTTGTCGTTTGTTTCTGTTGGCGCACAGCACAAAAAAAAACAATCCTTGAAACGTAAATTGACATTTGTTGTGCAAAGTTCCGTTGGAACGTTCAACAAAAGAAAATGCGTTTCATTGCAATTGATTAAAGCATACAATAAATATTGCAAGAAGTCAGAGAGAGAGAGAGAGAGAGCAAGCAAAAAGTCATTCTAATATTTTGGGATGCGGTCCAAAGAAGTAATTGCGGCATAAGTTTTGAAAGTGAATGTTAAATTCATGGAACATATAAAGGGCGTTCGTCTGCAGCTAAAGCGATAACCGATAGCCGATAAATCGAATGCACAATGGACGTCGCATCGTTGTCTAGTGTATTAAATTATGCAGAAGGCTGCTGGAGCAACTGCAGCAATTGCTGCTCCTGCTGCTGCTGCTACTCAATCATCGATGCAATCTAACCAATTTGCGAGCACACAAGCAGACACACACACACACCATTACACACACACACACACACACTCCCGCATACATAGATGAGTGTGATTGAGATTGATCTGTGTTTATGTTAACCCGCATCGCAACGCGCGGCGGCAGTTGCCAAATTTTGGCATCATGTTCAGCCACATCAGCGGCGGCGGCGGCGGCGGCATCGACAAGCGACAAGCGACATGCCACATGCCACATGCGGCACATGCTGCTGCATACTTCATGCCGAAAGTATCTGTGCAATGTTTGCACTCGCAACTCGCGTGTTTTGCATGGCAGACAAAGTTTTCGCTGCCACGCCATGACTCTCGACTCGACTCCGTTTGCTGCCACAGATACATTGTGATTTTTGCTGCTTCCCCCATCCAATTGTTTTCACCGTGCCCCTCCGCATCTTGCGCATTTCGCTTACACCGTAAAATAAGTTCGAGCTGTCATAATGTTACAGAGTTGCAGAGCGCGAACTGGAGACAAGCGTCTCGAGAGTAACGTGCAACGTGCAACGTGCAACATGCAATGTGCAATGTGCAACGTGCTACGAGTTTCGCATTTCACTTTCACAGTAACTTTCCAACAACTCTGTTTGTGTGTGTGAGTCTGTGTGTGTGTGTGTGGCAGGCAAAGAGTAGATAAAAAATTCATGAAATACATCAAGCAACAACGACAACGTCAACGACAACGACAACGACAAACGACAACGACGACGGCGACAAAAGGGCAACAACACATAACAACGACTGCGATAGAGATGAAGATGAAGATGAAGATGACGCCACTTTTGGAGCATTTTGTTGGCCCGTTTGCCCAAAAGTATGCAATGACTATCAAATAAATATGCAGCGATTTGTATTCAAATGATGCTCAGCGCTCGCCCAAATACCCTGCAATAACTATGTCCAAAGCGGCATGCACTCACGCTTTTTATGCGACACTTAAGCGAAATAACTCGAGGCATGCCTTAAGGTTATTTGTGGACGGTTTTAAATGGACTCATTTGAATGTCTTGTAATAAACATCATCAATGGGATAGACCACGAATGGAATATTTGTATGTTCACCATTTTAATTGGCCGAAAAAATAAAGTTTATTAAATTGAAGAATAAATTATTGTTTTAAGCAATATTGGTTTCGTGTTTTAAAAAACTTTGGACTTTCAACATTGATGCAAATCAAATAAACCTATAATATCAATAGACAACATCTGTTGCTCTTAAAGAAAAATTAAAATCAAAGTTCTAAAATAGAATATTGGTTAAATATTGAACCCAAGCCGTAAGCCATTGTTTCCAAACGCTAGGACAAATTAATTAATGTTTTCTATTTTAGGATCAAGAAACCGATTAGTTCAATTTTCAGACAGACAGAATTTCTAACTAACTATTTGCAAATAAACAACAAAATGATTTGTTGAATGCTACCCAAATTTACGTCTGATGAAATGAAATCAATGCCAAAGCTAAAAATGAAATTAGTTGGGAATCCATAAAACCGAACCACATCCAGAAACTTGCAGCACTCTGCGCAAAACACACACAAAACTCAAGGATATGCAATGAGCAGCAGTAAAAGATAGCAGCTTGCTCGGAATCGTCGTGGGCGAGTCTTGGACAAGGACGAGGAGAGGAGCATTGGAAATTGCACCCCAAAGGCTTAACTCAACTAAAATGGCAGCACTTGGCTGTCGGAAAATTCATTAAAATGCAATATGTAAACTCAAATTGATATAGAAATATGTGGCAAAAGGTTGGAAAAGGTTGGTGGTTTGCCCACCAACCCGTTCCCCGCTTGATTCTCGCACTTCTCTCGCCTCTCGCCTCGCACATTCTTTGGCACATCAACAAAGCAAATACGCTGCGGGCTGTCTATCGAAGTTAACCGGGATATGGACACGGACACGGACACGAATACGGATACGGCAAGCAGCAAGCAAGCAAGCGAATACAGTTGGCCCACTGACTGGCGAGGCAAGTAAGCCAAATCAATTGCAAGGCCATATAAGAGTGCAAGGGAAATCTAATAGAAAGTTCAGCAAGCACCGCAAACCAGTAAAATTCCATTGACTGTGGAACAGGAACGCTGGCTTGGTTAGTTGCTCGGTTGGTTGCCTGGTCGGTCTTCGGTCGTCGGTCTTCGAGTTTCTGAGTTTGAGTTTGGGTCTGGGTCTGGGTCCTGACTGCCAACTGGTTGGGTTTGGGGCAAACATTTGCAATGGCTGCCAGGCAAAATAGCTAAACATTTTTCGCCAGGTAACTTTTTAATTAAAGCTGATGCCAGCTGAGACAAGCTTCTGCTCTTTGCGACAACCCAACAACACAAGCAGCAACAACAACAGCAGGAGACGACACGACACGAGAGAGCCAACAACATTTCTGCCTTCCGACTTGCAAAAGTCTTGGCAAGTTTTTTGTGGTTTTTGCGGCTCTCGATTATGTTATTGCCAAATACATATTGCCTCCCTCCTTCGCCTTCAGTCCCCCATCCTGAATATGTGATTATTTTATTTCAACTAAAATATTCTGGGCGAATTTAAAAAAAAATACATCTGAAATTCTTGTGCAATTTGTTGGTTCCATTTTTATCATTTTTTTTTTGAGTTTGCCAATAATTGAAATAAGTCTCAAATGCCCAGAAAATCGAAAAAGCTTTCAAATGTCATTTTAAATGAAACACAAAATGCATCCTCAAATCCCTCAAGTTAGGTTTTTGTTTTATGACAACTGTTTGATGGACACACAGCACGGCACAAACTGTCAAATAATTGGCAATTGTGGCCCTTTTCAAGTTGATGAAAACTTGTCAAAACATTTCGCTTTAATTATCATTTACAATGCTCAATTTTGAATTTCAATTAAATGCCAATGTTTGGCATTTTTAAATGCATTCCAAACAGTTCACAATATTAAAGTCAGTATAGAATTATTTCAAGTCAAGGAACGTGGCTGCTGCTGTTGCAATATTATCAAGCTGCACAAACAACTCGAACTCATAAATAGTAGTTGGAAAAATAAAAACGAAAATACTGCAAATAAACTAACAGACAACGCAGCAGACGACTAACAATACTCAACTAACAGATACTCTAGAACAGCAGAGCCCAATTAAATATTTAAGCAACAGAATTTTAAGTTACTGATTTATTTCTAGCAGCTTACGAAACCGCCTTAAATACAATTTGTACAGTGCCTGTAGCCCATATTTGAACAATAGCAGAATGTTATTAAATTTTTATCGTGCACACAAACAATTCTAAACCACAAATCGAAAACGCACAACTTCTAAAAGCCCAAATTGTAAATCGCATTGTGCTTGTACGTTTTATACCCTGTGAATATTTTATGAATGCCAGCAAAAATTAAACGAAATATTTTAAAGATAGAGACGATGCTCAATTGCAATATACCCATTAATTCAGAAAACTTCCTGGGCGCCAAACGGTTTCGGTTAACCGTTTGAACACCATAGTAAAGAACTTAAAATTGATTATGGGCATTGGTACATTTTCATTGCGTTGTTTAGTACACTTTTTCAAAATTATGGTACAAAAAAAAAATAAGAAGGTACATTGCAAGCAAATGGTACATTATGAGAAATATATGTATTTTGATTGCAATGCAAAGCTAATTACATTGATATGCAAAAGTTAGTACATATTTATTTGCAGATACATCTGCGCTTTTTGGTACACTTTTCGGTGAAATATTGATACAAAAAATCTTGTGAATGTACCATTGACTTAGCATACCCTATGGCACTACACAAAGTAGCAGAAATGACGGGTATAAAGAGCGTTCGTCACTCGCATCAACTTACCAACGCACAGTAACAACAACAGCAAGAACAGTAATGGCGAACAACACAATAAGAGCATAACTTGACCACTGTCCACGTGCCAACACGCGTGCGAATGTGTCCCCGTTATACATCCAGCTGCTTCTTCTTCTCTCGCTCTCGCTCTCACACCACTGCACACTCGCGCTGTTGTTGTAGCTGCTGCTGCTGGTGCTGCCATTATTATTTTTCGTTGTTGTTGTTGTTGTTTTCATTTTTATTGCCCGGCAGCCACATGCGACGGGAGGCGAAGAGTGCAGACGAAGCTGCTGGACGCTGCTTGTTTGCACTGTCCACAACTAATTGGATTGGCAGCGGTCATTCAGCAACGAACAGCAATCGCGCCGGGCGTGTTTTAATGTTTGCCCTCTCGCTTGTTCACCAGCTCCTCGGCACCTCTACGATAAATTGAAATGCACAAAAATTAAAAGCCAACGTACATTGTACAAGTAAAATTGTTCCTTTACAGTCGCCATCTTGCCACAACGCTGGTCTTGCAAAAAATACTGCCGATCACAGCTATCGATAACATACATCATGCCTGACGATATTTTCATAATTGAGAGTCATCGATGGACCGACGTATGCGCAATTTATCGAACACACACGCACTGCAAACATTTTAAATTGCTGCATATTTGCTGGTATGTCACATATTTGCATATAAATAAATGACTATCCAATTGCAGCAGCCAGCAATTTAAATGGACAGCAATCGATCGCAATAGCTGCAAACATGCAATCATTTTTCAACATATGACAGACACACATACCTATGCAAATTGTATGCATATGCACATACATATGGAATTAGCCTACACTAACAAACGCCCAGATTCATACTTGATGAAGTGATAATTGTGCAGAGAGCAAGCAAAGCTGGACGGCAACAGACTCCAAATTAGACAGACGTTCCCATCAGTGTTGTCAGGTGATGAACTCCCGCATCAGCTAGATGCCAAACATATAAAATATTCCGAAAAGTAACTTATATCAAATAAAAAAAAAACCCATTAGGTTTCCGAAGTTCTAATTTAAATGAATTTAAAAAAAACCTAGATTTATGCATAACAACTATTTATACATTTTATAAACTATTCCATTTTCAAATATGCTAGATCTAGCCCTAAATAAGCTAATCTGGCGACACTGGTTCCCATTAGCGCTAACGAGTAACACACGCTGTAGCCTGCCAGGAGTTCAAGTCCTGCTTCATGTCCACTTGTTGTACGCGACAATTGCGCATGGAAAAAAACAGCTTCAAGTCGTGTGTCCTGCAGTGCTATTTTTTTATTTAAACATAAATGTAAAGAGAAATAAAGCTTGAGACTTTTTGCCAAGCGCAACGGAAGCTGCTACTGGAATGGGGGGGCAGAGAATGGGAGCGTGGGGTTGAAGCGCGGTAGGCAAGTTTGTTGCAAAATGTGCAGCAGGCAAGGAGAAAAGAAAACAAAAAACAGCAACTACAAAAGAGAAAAAGAAAGCTTTAAAAGTTGCGCAGAAACAAATCGTTTTGCGGATTCAAAGCGGCAGGGTGCAAAAAGGAGCGTCTGAGGGAGTGGAGCCAGCTGACCGAGGGCAGGCAGACAGGTTGGCAGGGCCGGTCAATGGGCAGCCATTGGCTTCATCAAAACATTTCGCAACGTCGCTTCGTTTTAATGGCAGCACCAAGTCGGGCCCCATCAGGCGCTGTCGACGTCGATGGCAACGGGAACAAGAATGAGATCGACCTTTTGTTGCTTAATTGGCGCGCTGGCCGGCAGAGGTAGGCAATACACTGTCAGAAATGGCTGCTCCAAAATATGACAATACATCAGATATCAGCCGCAAATACAGTGCTGCCAATTTGGCCAGATTTCATTGCCAAGCCAGCTTTTTTTTAAACGACCACTTGCGTGTGAGAAATTAAGTTATTGCTTGCAACGGGAATTAGGACTTAATAGTTTGATATACACTCTTTTTTTGTTAATTATCAAACGTAATATCTTATCTACATCATTTCAAATAAAGCCTTCTTTGCTATTTGATTGTAATGGAAATATATCTGATAAAAGTAACTAAAATAAACTACTATTGTAATTTTCTGATAAAATCAGATTGCCAAGACAATCGGTAATCGGCTTAAAAATTGGGACAACTTTTAAATTGTTCAGATTCTGCCCCTCTTGTAAATTAATATTAAATACAAATGTCTAAAATATGCGGTAATCACTTGGAAATATATAAATATTGTATGCAAAATTATATTCAATACTTTACATACCTTGATTGTAAGCCTTTTAATATCTTTTCTACATTCCCTGTTTACAGATGGAGCTGTAAAGTTTTCAGCACTGATCTGCAAAAATAAATTAATATTATATTTAAAATTACATCTTATACATTTTACATACCTTTATAAGTAGATTTTTTTTCGTTTTTAGCTGTTATTTTCACAGGTTTTTTCTTCAGGCCCTAAGTTGTCAGCACTGATCAGCATCGAGATTCCGCCGCGTGTTAGAATCATTCGTTCACGTCCAGCAAGCCATTTGCATTCCGGCCATTGCCATTGTCCTGCGACGCCGTCGTCATCGTCGTCGTCGCTGGCTGTAGGAGTTTGTACGTGTGTGCCATATAACTTTGGCAACCGGGCATCCTTAGTGCGGCCATTGTGTGCGGCGGGCGCCAGAAGAGAGAGAGCCAAATGACGTGGGCGAGAGAAAGAGATGTCGCGCTAGATACGTAATCACAACAAGAGCAGCGCAGCGCAGTCAGAGCAGGGTGTCAGGAATGACAGCAACAAAACAATGTGGCAAATGTGCAACGTGAGCCACGTTGGCACGGAGACACTTTGGGGGCGGTCACTGCAGTTATGTCACATGGCTGACTTAATTCATTCATTTAGACGACGACGACGACGACGACGACGTCGACGATGACGATGACTCTGACAATTGTAGGTGTCGCGCCCTCTGTCGGCTCGCGGGGCAACTACAACAGGCGGCAGTCAGTGGAGAGCCATTATGGCAGCAGACATTGTCAATGGCTGGCGCACTGGCGAATTATTATTGCCTGGCGCAGGCAGTTGGACGTCGTCTCTGTCCCCTTCCTCCTCCCTCCTTTCGTCCTCCTCCACACACTGCTGTCATTGTTCCTGCATTGTCGACTCTGGGCATGTAAATGCAAATGTGTGTGAGTGTGCATGTGGATGTGTGTGTGTGTGCATGACATGTGTGCTCCATCTTGTTATGACATTTGAACCATTTCTCGCGCAGGTAAGTTGGCAACAGTAGCAACTGGTCGACTCTGTTATACCTTGTACCGTCCTATACCACTGTTCACATCTACAGAGGATCCCAAACTGATATTAACAGAGTGTAAATTAACATTACAGTGCCATTATAACGGGTAAACAGCAATGTCGCTCTGTTAAAATTTCAATAAGTTGCTAGTTTAGAAATCATTTTGATTATTGCATTAATGTGCTTACCCAAATTGAGATGCTTTCCTGACACCAAATTATAGTATACCCTTCTACTCACAGTAGCAGCAGGAATAACTGGGGACGTTGAATACATGGCTGCAACCATTTGTCATCTAGTCAATCAGTAGCTCGCTGCATACTTGGTGTATTGTTGTTGTAGTCTTACCTTTTCTTTGCTGCTCTTTCCTTGTTTGCCTTATTTTGGACTTTAATCATGTGCATGAAATGTGATGGCTGTAGCCAGCCAGAGACAGCGCAGCTTTTCCATCATACGAACGTAGTTACCATGTGTTTACTTTAATAAATTGAAACTTTCTAAGGGAACAAAAGGTAACGGCACTATTGTGAAAAACAGCCTGATCGCATGATTTTCTAATATACCAAAAACCAGGTATATTTACGGTCACACTCGATGCAAATCGATAATCGATAACGATCTTTGGCAAACACAGCGTGTTTACATACAAATTTCAAAATTTCATTGTAATTAAATTGAAACCGCACTTTAATAAAGCTAGCTCTTTGATTACCCAGTTATTCGTTATCCCGGCAGCACTGTAAAGCGATTTAAATGCAGTGCGCAACCATATTTAAATGGCAACGGTCGCGCTTGGCGCTGGCTGGCAACGCTGCAGTGTTACCGTGCGCAGGCGCAACGGCGTTGCCACATAATCAGTTCAAATTTGACTTTTGCGCTAACGAACGTCGTGGAGAACGCAAAGAACACGCAAAAAAACCGACGCTGCGCATAAAACAATCAAAGCAATCGAATTAAATTATTTATATATTATATTTTGCAAACACGATGGTGGGCAACACTACGCAGATAACGACAATGCGCACAAGCGACGCGGCGACGATGGCCCAAAACAAAGGACAACAAACAGAGAAGCAACAGGCGCAACAACAACAACAACAGCAGCAGCAACAAGTGAGCTCGAGTTTGTTGGAAATAATGGCGCAATTGCAAACGGATTACGGCAATTACAAATACACCGTCTATCGCTGTGCCAGCAAATTTGTGGCGCTACAGAAAATCTTTCACAGTAAGTGGAAATCATATAGAAATCGAATGAAATCGAAAGAATTCAATTTTAATTGACAGCCAGCAAAATACCCTATAAACTGGTCTTGGCCATTCTGGAGCGGCATGGCATGAAGGTGAACAGCGGCAACTGCAACGTGCAGCTGATGGTGCCGCCCTTTCAACTCACCTCGCTGCTGCACGACATCTATTTCGCCTGCGAGAAACTGGGACATTTCAGCAAAACGGCCAGTTATCAGCTGGAAACAGCCACCGGCATTTTGGCCAATTTCTTTTGGAACATTTACGATCCGTGGGTGGCACAAGCAGCAATCTGATCACTATTCACTGTTGATATCAAACTATCTTTTGTATTTGCAGGCAACGTCGGCATTCGATCTCGCTGCTGGAGATCAAGGTGACGTTTCTGCTGCTCTGCAAACTCTACAGCAGCGAGCACATGGTCAGCGACTTCTTCCAGCTGCTGGTCGACGCCAAGTCGCAGTGCGTCTCGCGCTACGCCTTCGAGCAGCTGCTGCTCACGCTCAGCAAACTGCTGAGCTATCTGGGCGAGAGCAAAGCGTATGGCGCACACAATTTGCCCACCATGATGGCTCAGTGCTTTGCGCGGTGTCATCATGGCGTTGCTGGGCTCACAGAGCAGCAGTTCCATCAACTGTGGACACAACAGCAGACGCGTTTCCTCATCTATGGCAATCTGCTGGCGCTGATCAAGCGCATCGAGGACACCGAGCATCTGATACACAGCAATCCGTGCGCCAGCTGTCGCATGGAGCACATCATTGGTATACGCTTCAAGTGTCAGCTGTGCCGCGACGTTTCGCTGTGCCTGCCCTGCTTTGCCGCCGCTGTGCCGGTGGCGGGCAAGCATGAGTTGTCGCATCGCATGTGCGAGGTCTTTGTGGAGGATCAGCCGCGTCCCAAACGTTGGACACACTACTTGTCGCGGCTTTGCGGCTGGTTTGCGTTTGCGCAAAAATCACAGCGTGCCGCCGACGAGGAGGAGGAACGACGCGGCTTCTGCAACGCTCAGGAGAATAGCGCAGGCGTTGGACAGTCGGGCATCAGCAATGCCACCGAATTGGCCCCAATTCCGGCAGAAACGCGCAGCATTCGCAGCAACTCTACGCTGCGCCTCAAATCACCAACCAGCAGCGAGAAGACAGCTGCGGCACAAGCGCCACAAGCTCCGCAGGAACTCTGTAAGTGGAACATAGTCATCAAATTACATTTCACAAAATAGAGATTCCAAATTCAACTTGGAAATCTATAAGCAGTCATCTAAATGGTTGCGAGTTATGCAACCAAAAAATATTTGTAGAGTTCCCTAAAAATATCCTGCAAGTATTTTACACACTGCTTACCTATTTTGCCCACTTTAGGTTCATTGACTGGCCTCGCTAGCAACGCGTCGGAGCGTCTGCAGTCCATCATCGATCGCGTGCTGTTGCAAAATGCGTGAGTTTTTACTTCATACACCACAATTTGCACAATTTTCACACATATTATTTCGCCCAAATAGCAAACTGGAAACGCAGCTGCAGCTGCTGCCGAGCACGTCAAGCGCCGAAATCTCTGAATTCCTAAGCGCTCATCAGCGTTTTCTGCTGCAAATAATTGAGGACATGCGTCAGTTATCGGTGCGTAAAACAAAAGCTATATTCTACATACTCAATTCAACTTCAATCTCCAACTGCAGCGCGCTTCATCGGCTGCGCCATTGATCAGCTCCACTTTCTTGAATGCCAGCACGCCACAGCGTCTTCCCGTGGCCGTTGCTCAGCCCATCTATGACATGTATGCTCCTGTGGGCGCCAACTTGACGCACTCCAGTAAGTGTAGCTGCCTCTCTTTTCCTTTGTGGATTAAATCAAATCTTTTGGTTTTTTGTTGCAGTCAATGGCGCTGAGCTGAATCGCACTTATTTGGAGGCCAATAAATCGGATTACTCGTTGAGCGACATCAGTTTGTGGTTCGATCAGCGTCGTTGCAGCTTGTTGCAACCGCCGCCTGGAACGCAGCCGGCGCCGTTGTCGCTGCCCATGCCGCTGGGCGCATTGCTTGAGCAGTCCATCAATGTGGATATGCGGGATACGGAAATGGCCAATTTTAAGCTGCTGCTGCACAAGGTCAAGGAGATCGTTGAGGATTCGTATAGCGACAATGCTGAACTCTCGGCGGCCACACAGAATCTGGAGAACGTCCTCGACAACATCATCAAGACCGAGGAGCAGCAACGTCGCAGCATTGGCAGCACCACCAGCTCCCAGCGTGGACCAAACAAGCCAAGCAAGTTGGAACAGGATGTTTAAAATATATGCGAGAGGGAATTTCATTTGCAAATGCTTTAACGCCAACAACAAGTGCAGTTCATTACCATGTACATAATATTAAGACTACACAAATATTTCTGGACAATATCCTTGAGATTACTTAATTAAGCACAGTTTATAATGACAATATCATTCCGATTACTAATCAATTAAGTAGATTTTACAAACGACTTTCTGTTGAAAATAATTCACTTGACAATTTGACAATAATTATGTTAATACTTTGAAGATTACTTGACACACACAACGCACAATAAGCTTCTTTACAATTTGACGCTAGTTGACAAGTTGTTCAAGACGCAGTTCTTCCAATTATCAGCTTTCTATATCCACTGTGGTATACTCGTTTATTTATACCTCTTTGCGATCAGCAAGCTGCTTTCTCCGTCCCTTTTTTTTTTAGTTGTAGGCCTCACAAGACAATATTTTACTCTATAGCATCTAAGACTGTTAATAAAGATTATACTTGTATATGCATACAACAACTTTAAGGAACTGGTGTAAAAGTTGGCAAAGTTTTTTCACTTTTTTTTTTTGGCTTTTTCATTAAAGCTATCTTAAATCACCAATGCGATTTGTATTTTTAAATTGTTCTTCCATTTTGACTATTAAATACAAATATTTAAAAACATCGCTGAAGTATATACAAAAGCAGTCTTTTTGGAAAACAATTAAATATAATTACAATTGAGATGACTTAGTAGCGTAGTCGACGACTACTGGACGGACTCCGGCTGCGTCTGGCTGTTTATCACAGTGAGCAGCAGATCACTGGCCATTTCCAGCTGATGGACACGCCTCAAGGCATTCGCAGTGAGCTGGTCGCGTGGCGGCAGCTGCAACAGCTCTGATCTGGCCTGAAGCTCATCGCGCAGCGCCGACTCCAGCAACAAGGCGGCATTGGCGGGCACACTGCAGGCTTCCTCGTGCAGCTCCAGCAGCGAGACGTTGCAGTGCAGCTGGAGCAGATCACGCAGCAGTTGACGCAACAGCAGGCAAAGCTCCGACTGGCTGGCCGCATAGATGTGCCAATGCTGCTCGGGATCGTTGTGCAACAGCAGCAGTTGCGTTTGTGGATTGTAGAAGATGCGCTGCATCGTCGCGCGTTGCTTCGTTGCAAAGCCAAAGTCTCCCGGTTGCGAAGTCTCGTCCAGCAGCTGCAGGGCTAAGCGAACGTGGGCAAAACTTATATTACTAATCGATTGTTCTACAAATGTTTGGAAATCTTAAAACAAATATAAGATTGAGGCGCTACTAGAGGCGGACAGACAGGAGCTGAATAATCATATAGGTTTAAACTACTTACGCTGCTGCGTGTCCTGCTTGACGCTGTGGCTGCTCAGCCCCAGTTTGCTGGCCAGCAGCTGCTCGAACTGCAGCTGCTCCGCGGCGCTCTGGAACTGCAAGCGCAGCGGACAATGCGCCGTCTGCGTCATGATCACGGCCAGAAAATCCTGATGCAACGTGTGCGCCGCAAAGCGTGGCACATGCAGCTGCTGTTGCTCCAGCAACTCGGTCAACTCAATGCTGGCCAGCTGCAGCTGCAACTGACGCGTTTGCTGGCCGCGCAGCTCGTACAAAGCGAGCAGCTTCAGCTGCTGTTCGGCCAGCAAATGCTGCAGCTGGACGCGCACCAAGAGCACCGCACTGCGCTCGGGTGGCAGGCGATCGTTGCACGTCAGCAGACGCCAACTAAAGTTGCTGCTGTGCTGCTGCTGTTGACACGCCCAGAACTGCGCCAGTTCATCGTAATCCTCCGGCGGCTGAGCATCCGCCTGCAGCGGCAGCTCGTACAAGCGATGCGTGAAGTTGAGGCCGTTGCCCTGCGGCAGCTGCAGCAGCGGACGCACGGCATGCAGCACGCAAGGACGCGCGCTGCTCGAGCTGTTGTTCAGCAGCGTGCCCAGCAGCAGGTGGCTGCCGCAAATGCGCGTCCACACATCGCCGCAACGTCGCAGCAGCTGCTTCTCCTCGAGCAGCGGCGAACGCTGCGCCGGCGCACCAAATGTCTGTTGCTCCTGGGCGCGTCCAAAGTCCTGTTGGGTGAGTGTGCGTTGTGTGTGCAGCTCGGCGCGTGCGCCATTCACACGCTGCAGCAAGCGCTGAAAGCCAGCAGCGCTGTTGCTGCTGGCGGCAGTGGAAGGCGTCGCTGGCTCGCTGTTGGGTGGCTGGAAATTGGAGCGCAAGCGTTTGCCGTTGGTGAACTGCAGCTCCACATACGCCTGATAATTGGGGCCGCGCACCAAGCGATAATCTTCAAGATCTACGTACTCGGCTACCAGCTGAAAGCTGGCGCCAAGCGCGGCAGGACGTTGCAGCACCAGCAGCGTCCGCCAGCAGCGCACCAGCACATAGATGTGCCTGCCCAGCCACACGTACTTGCCGATGCTGAGCGGCAGCTCGTCGGCGGCATGCAACATGCTGTAGCTGGTGGTGGTGTTGGAGGCGCTGTCCCTGTCGCTGTCCCTGTCCGCCGGCGTCACATCGTCGCGTATGAGGAAGCTACTGATGGGGCCCGTGTAGGCCTCCAGTTGTGTGGCAAGCTGTTGCAGGCATGTGGCACGCAGATCGATCTGGTGCAGCAGCTTCTTGTTGGCGAACTCGTAGAAGCGTAAGTTGCGACTGAGCACCAGGCTGGATCGGGACTTGTGCACATGCAGCTGGCTGCAGTAGGCGATTGTGTTGCGCGTGGTGAGAAAATGCGGCACGTCCTGCTCAATGAGCGCCAGCATAGCACAGCATGGAATGCAAATAAACAAAACAAAACGAGCAGCAGCGCAAATAATACAAATCTGTTAATTAGAGATGTGCGCTTGCAGACGGATCAGCGTTGCCACCTAGCGCGAGCGATCGCACTGCTGCGCATTTATCGAAATCGAACATGTTCGCCACGAACATTATTTAATTAAAGTTTCGCCTAAAAATTTAATCGAATTTTGTAATTCTTGTTTTATGAACACATTCCGTTAAACAAATATAACTGTGGAAATTAAAATATGCGAAATCTATAGAGAAGCACTACCAGTGCTGAGTTGTTATCGCAAGCGATCACTGCTGCTGCCATCGTTAACCAGCACTGCTGCCCAAGCATTCAAATGTAACGTACTTACAACACTATTTTTATTTGAAAACAAGGCGCAAAAAAATACATAGTAATATATAGGAACAAGATAAATGGCTGCTGGCGAAAAAAAAAGAAATTCGGAACTTATTCCACATCACAAGAGGCGCTCGCTTATTGCAACAAGTTGTGCGCAAATTAAATTAAAAGTTGCTTCTGCTGCAGCTGCAGCTGCTGTTGCTGTTGTTGTCCCAGGACCAAAGAGCGTCGCAAGCGATGGCGTTGCAAGCTGGAGTTGCGCTCCCGCACCGACTGCCGCAAACGCTGGCGACCAACGCCTGCTGCAGCTTCCTTCTCCGCCGCATTCATGACCGCCAGCAAATCGAATGCAGCGCGTTTCTGCTCCTTGCTCCACATGTTCGCCACCGGCAGCTGTTGTTGCTGCTGCTGCTGCAGCTGTTGTTGCTGTTGTTGCTGCTGCTGCTGGTTGGAGGGCAGCTTGACTATTGCCAGCGGCTGACGTCGCGCTGCAGGCGGCTGCTCCACTGCAGCAGCCTTGCCTGCGGATTTGCCTGCGCGACTGAGGCCGAAAAGCGACGACAACAACGATTTGCGACGCGAGCTGGACGCTTGACTGTCGCCGGATTCGTTGCTTGACACGCTCAGCTGCATGGGAACAGCAGCAGCGGGAGGAGGCGGAGGAGCAGCAACCTTGGGCGGCGGCGACTGAAACGTGACCTTGCGATGCAACTGGAGCTGCTTGGGCGCCGTCAACAGCGCCAGATTCAGCTTGGCCACCGTGGGCAGCGTCGCCGTCTCGTTCAGCTCAATGCTGCAGTAGGTGTCATCGAGACGTCGCCGCTGCAGCGCCGGCTTCCTCGGCGGCAACGGAGGCAACTGCTGGCATTGGCATGGCTGCTCCAACTGCGTCTGCTGCTGCTCGAGTTTCTGGCGCAGCTCACGCTCCATTTGCTGCACACGCTGCTCGGCCGCCTGCAGCTCCAGGGCACGGTGCTCCAGCAGCGCTTCCTGCGCTCGAATCGCATGCAAACGCTGCTGCAGCGCCGCATCAAAGATGTGCTGTGTCAGGCGTGCCGGACTCGCGGCCAATTCGCGCTCCCTGCGCACGCTGTCGTAGAGCGCCGGATCCGATCGCTGCCGTTGCTGCTGCTTGGCCGCATAGAAGCCGAGTTCGCTGCGCAAATCCGGCGTAAAGACGCCGCTGACGCTCAGGCGTCGCTGTCCCGCCGAGTCGCCAATGCTGCTCGTGGGCGAGTCCGCAAACAGTTTGCCCGGCAGCTGGAAATCCTCGTCGTCAGCCGGCAGGAGACGCGGAAATTCGCCAGCCAATTGTTGGATGTTGCGTGCCAGCAACGGATGCCGGCTGATCACCTCGATGCTGGGCCGCTGCTCGTGCTCCACGGCGAGCATGAAGCCAATCATCGACTGCAGATCCTCGCCATAAACGCCGGGTATGCTGTTGAACTGTCCCTGCGCAATGTTCTCCGACAGCTGCTGGAAGGCGCGTCCCCGAAACGGCGGACGCAGCGCACACAGCTCATAGATGAGGCAGCCGACGGCCCAGACATCGCTCTTGCGATCGTATTGCCTGCCCTTCACCAGCTCCGGGCTCATGTAGTGCGGTGTGCCCACAAACGAGGCGGCGAAGCTCTGATCCCGACGCAGAACGCGCGCCAATCCAAAGTCGCCCAGCTTCACGTTGCCGGCGGCGTCGAGGAAGATGTTGGCGGGCTTGATGTCGCGATGCAAGATCGTGCCGCTGGGTATCTGATTGTGGCACACTTGGAGTGCCCGGCACAGCTGGCAGAGCACACGCCAGATGTAGGACTCCTCGAAGCGTTGACGCTGCGAGCGCGCCCGCTTGATCAGCTGGGCGAGATCGCCGCCGTCGCAGCACTCCATCACAATGTAGATGGATTTGGCCTCGCGATTGATCAGATGATGATAGTACTGGACGATGTTGGGATGCTGCAGCTGGCGCAGCACGCTGATCTCCGAGATCAGCGAATCGCACTTGTCGTCGTCCAGTTCGTCGTAGTTCATGCCCTTCCACGCGTACAGTTGGCCGGTGGCTTTGTCCTTCACCTTGTAGCAGGTGCCGAAGGCGCCGTTGCCCATCACGGCCAGCACCTCGTAATCCTGCAACGTTTTATGCGCAAACTCGGCGCACATTTTGCTTGTTGTTATTGTTTTTGTTGCTGCCTGAGTGTCGCCTGCACTCATTTGTCCCGTTTTCGGTGTTTTCGCTGCGAGTGCCGAAAACAAACTGATCACGACGCTCCTTCTGCTAACGAGTTTCGGCAAACTCACATACACACACACACACAGAAAAGCAGCACTTCGCGCACACCCACACATACACGCAATCGTTTACCTGCGCCAGCAAAAACACTGCACAGCCTTTGCACACACACACACACCCACACAAACAAAAGAGTGCTGACTCCTGCAGCAGCAAGAGTGAGAGAGCGCAACAAAAAGCATGGCGGCTCTAAAGCTCTCCCGAAAATCACTGCAAAAAGAGAGATAGCGATAAACGGACAGTGCAGCAAATAAATGTCACAACTTAAATTATACATATATGTACATATTTCAATTGCCAGTAATGTTAGTTTTTAACCGGCATTCCAACTATTTTATAAATATATTCAAATATGTATATGTATGTATATATATATTTTAATAAAATAAGAGTTAATAATTTGTTGTCATTTGATAGTAGCAGTTTTGTCAGTCACTGTGACTTTCCCAGTCACAGTGCTGCGCAGCTCTGTCTGCATATCATGTAACGTTCCTAGAATTGTTGTTGTTGTCGCACTCACACACATACAACGTGGCGACGGCGACGCCGACGCACTTGCAAATCTCTTCGACAGCACGCAGCGGGAATGCGCCGTCGCCGTTAACGCTGTGTACAAAATAGAAACCCTTGGACATGTCCTTTACGGCTGCACGCCCGCAATTTGAAACAATTCTATACGAATTGTGTGCGTGTCTGGCTGACCATAAAAATAAATTACTTTTGTTGCATTGGCATTTCAATTTGTGAGCATTCGAATTGTTTGTGTGTGCGTTTCTGCGCCTCAAGCGGATTATGTTACACACACACACACACACACACTCACACAGAGAGAGCACGAAATCATATTTCAGTTGCATATGAATATTGCATTTCATGCCTAGTTATTGTGAATTTGACAGCTGATATTTTCGGTTATTTTCATTCAAAATACTTGCTAATCTCGTGTTGTCTCGCTCGCACCAATGAATGTCCAACTGTGACGTTCAGATCCATGCAAATGCCAGGTAGACAGACCGAGAGAGAGAGAGCAAACGAGTTATCCGCGGCTTATCGTTGTTGTTGATGGTTTTATGGTTGAGTACAAACAATGGTTTCAGGCCAGGTTCAGGCAACAAACCTAATCCTTCGTAAATAAATCAAACTGCCCATTGTTTGTGCAGGCGACCGCAAGATGTGCGTGTTGCTGGAATCTAGAATATGTGGAATTAGCAGGTACAAAAGTATTACTTGTTTTTCACATGTCCATTTTGCAGATTTATTTTCGAAATGACAGTGCGAAAAGCCGTGTGAAGAATTGATGTACGTTCTACGATGCTAATCACCAAGATGGTGGCTTATCCTCACTGCCCGCTGGCCGTCCATAAAGCGCGCTCTTGTCGCGGAACAAGGACATGCGTTCCGTCTCCTTCTTATCCAGATAGTGGCCCAAAGCAAATCCCAGCAGTGGCAACGCCGCCCACATGGCACGTTTATCCAGACCCAGAACCATTTTTATCCGCTGCTGTTCTCGTTGTTGATTTTAACTGTTGGCGCTTCCACGAGCGTGTGTGTGACCAGTCTGCGTAGATGGAGCCGACTGCAACAGTTGGAAAGAATATCACTGCACCGTACTTTCGCGCCAGCTGCGTTATGATGCTACTGCCCATATATGTGGTATGTGGTGTCTTGGTTCGAGTCAATAATGCGTAAGCGACTGTAAACAAACAACGTGAGAACACAATACATGCGAATTTATTATGTTTTTTCTTTTTGTGTGTGTGTGGTTACGTAATGAAAATGCAAGCAGCAGCTGCGTTTATTATATTTATGCTGGTGCACTGCCAACAATCGCTTACTCTGTGTGCCCACGACGCAACGGCGTGTTAACGTGCAGTTATCTTTTAAATATCACAAAATGACCCAATTTGACAGTTTGTTATTATTAAACTTACGCTTATGCAAAAGCCTACTCGACAGCGTGTGACCGTTTCCATGAATTTTCGGCATTTTGGCCGACAGCCGCCAGTGGGGCAGTTCAAATATACCAGCTGGGACAACGAAAAAAAAGTACGAAACAGTAAAGAGTGCACACTGCATAAATATGATATTTAACAACAAATCTTGCAAAATTAAATATATTAAAAAACGCTTTTCGTGCATTTCTGGTAGAGCTGCTTGCTATCGGTATATTCTTATCGTTTCGACTAATTTGAATAGCTGCGATGATTTGGTGTCAATCGATAACAGTTCATTTGCGATACCAATTTGTTTTTACCGGCGGGACGACAACGAACAAATTTAGCCGGCATTTTTTGTTGTTGTTATATTCTCTTAGTCGATTGGACACAATTGGTGCGTTTTAAATTGTGTATGAACAGTGCAAGACCGTTTGCTGGTGCAGCCACTAAATCGCGCAAATCTGGATGCATGCTGGGATGAGATGATTGCCGTCGCAGAGCCGCCACTGGAATTCATTCCTCGCGGTCGTCAGGCGGCAGAGGATCATCCGGGACCCACCCACCAGGAACCGCCGCTGCCCAAATATCTGCCCGCCGAGCATCTGCTGCTGCAGCGCCTGCAGAACGTCAACATCTCAGCGGCGGCCATCAGCAGCAGCGCCGACGAACAACCGACGCCGGAATTCTGGTGCGTACGCGAAATTTACGATGACTACGAATCGAGCTATGCGCGCGCCCAGCGTCGCCAGCAGTTGATTGAGCAGACCAAGAAATGCGGTCCCAATGCGGCGGCGGCCACACAGCTTACATCGCTGCCCCCGGAACTGTTGCATCCGCTGCAGCAGCAGCAGCGACGCGAGGAGCCGATGTGCGACTACATTGTGAACAACGAAGAGGAGCTGTATGTGAACAAGAACACGGTGATTTGGACGCAGGGTCTGCACGATGCCGACGACGATGGCGGTGGGGTGCACAAGCGCATGTGCTTCACCTGCGACACGCCCGTGAAGTTCGCCTGCTTCCTGAATCGTCGTTTTGTGCGCGGCCGCCTTGCGCAGTTGCATGCCTCGATGGCCAGCGACGATGACAATCTGACGGCCATCTGTGTGGTGGATCAGGATGCGTTGCGCGTGTACTGTGACGATGGCGAGGACTTTGTGGCCAATCTCGATTTCCCCATCTCGCATCTGTGGCAAACGGTTCACGGTCTGCTGCTGGAGAAGGACTCGAGCAATGCTCTCGTTTCGCATCTGTCGATACCCATGCCGCGTTTGTTCTCCATGTCGCATCCGCTGCACGAAGCCTGTCCTGTGGTGCTGAAAACCTCGACGAATTCCACGGGCTACATGACGGAACCCGAATATAGTGTGGTGTTCACGGCGGAGGATTCGGATTTGGTGCTGCTGTATGATGCCAAGTTCTTTAAGCATTTTGTGGCACGGCTGCGCAAGGTGACGCCCGAGGAGGTCAACTATGTCAGTCAGCAGCAGGATCTGCTCATGCATCAAACGCTGCCTGGACATCGCGGCACGCCAGGATCCAGCACCATTCACAGCTTCAGCTCCAGCAAGCAAACAGGAGGTGAGCTATAAACTTGTGTGTAGAATGATGACCCATTTTCACTTGTTCCTCCTCAAAGGATATGCCCAATTCCAATTGTTCCTAACAGCCAGCTCCTTATATTACTTTCTAAACTAGCATTTACATGTTCTTTCTCTTCTATTTGGCAGCCACACCCAAGCTGAACACCACATCCTTTGCAATGCCGCAGACGCACAACTTCTCCAAGTTCGGCATGAGTCAATCTCAATCCTTTAGCGGTGTGCTGGGACAATCCAAGTAAGTGAAGATTATTTGGAACTTCTATCTACAAGAAGATAAACTCTCTTTTTTACCTCTGCAGTCGCGCTTCGTTGGGCACACCGCTCAGCCATCTGCAGAACAGCATCAGCCAGCAATCGTTGTCCATCAAGGACATGCGTAAGATGACGCACGTGAAGCCGGCCAAGCCCATTGAGCCAGAGATGTGTCTAGAGCACATCTGGACGGAGAACACCTATGGCACGTAAGTGAATTAAATTAAAAAGTGCGCTAAGCACGCTCTTAGAGCTTCCATTGCACTGCGCGAATTTTTAATATTTATATTAACATTTGCAATTTCTATATATTTATATACATGAATACATTTACGTTCAAGTAGAAAAGATCTTAGGCTTGCAGTGACAACATTAATGCACTCACAATTTGTTTAATAAATAATGTTAAAATGAGCTACAACTGGTTCATGTCTTCGATGAGCATTGGTTGGCATACGTGCTTTGGTTTGTGTCTTAATTTAACGTAAATTAAAATTCAAAGTAACAGCTCTTCTTTTCTAATTTGTAAAATATAGAGTTGGAATTTAGATAAATCTCTTCTTATTGTGCAATCAAATGTCATAAACTATGATGTGTAGAAATTGCAGCTTAAGCTGTGCGTTGAGACAAAGAATTTAAATATATGTATAGCACCAAGAATTGATCAGCTGTTGCTTTGCAGGCAACGCGAATTCTGCGAGATGGCCACGCGAGCTTTTATTCACACAGATCTGGTGGGACAGACGTATCTCTGCTATCTGCTCGCCCGCTCCTGTCGCCTGCAGCTGGTGCTGCTCAATGGCTACGACACCAGCGAGCTGCAGCTCTCCACCTTGGCCTCCACGCTGGCCGCCAAGGATGCGGTGGGACTGCAGCGGTTACGCATGATTGCTGTGCTGGATCCGGGTGGCAATCTAATACTTTACACGGGCACCGTACTCATCTCCAAGGTGCACATAACACCGCTGCTCTCGACGCCCTCAACGACACCAGCAACAGCAGCTGCAGCAGCACCAGCGACGCCCTTTGTTGGGCCAACGGCGGCATCGTCGCAACCGCATACGCCGCTGCCGCTGCACCAGCTGAAGGTGGCCAGCAGCTCGTCGTTTGTGGAGGTGCGTCGCAGCAGTCTGTTGCCCACCAAGGCGGCTGCGGATCTGAGCGCCTTTGACGATGAGCTGGAGCTGCACATGCTGTCGCCGATTCAACCCCAACCGATGTCCTATTCGCAGCGACAGGCGCACAACATCTGCAAGGCGCTGCGCGATCCAGCTGGGAATCGTTTGACGCTGGTTTATGCCACTGGTCGCATGCTGCGCATTGCATTGCCGCTGCTCAACGACACGCGTCTGATCACCCGATGTGTGGGTGCACTGCGTCAGGTGCTGAATCCCACACAGTTTTTGCACTTTGTCATTCGCTGGTATAGCGCACGGAATCCACCCGGGTCCAGGGACTACAGCATTGAGCAGGAGTGGCAATTGTTTCGCATCACCTTGCTGGGCTTGATGGGCTGCATGGCCGCATCGAGTGAACAGCCACTGGATGTGGATGAATCGTATGCTCGCTGTGCCACGCCGCCATTTCAAATGCCCACCATGTGCGATCCGTCGTCGGCAGCGCAGGATGAGCCGAAGAAGCGACGCAAATACAACGATTGCGAGGTGTACACGGACGATGACTGGGAGTTCCTCTTGATGCAGACCACGTTGGCGCCATGTGGCGGCGACGGTTCGCATTCCTATAGTGTTGATGTGACGGCGCCGCTGTTTCGCACGCTGCCCGCCGTCTTTTATGGCTTGCATCTGCTCTACGAGGATCTCAAACTGGATTCGGTATTCAATAGCGGACTGATTTATCTGGGCACGGTAAGTGTTGTTTTTATATGTCCTGTCTGTCCGCTGCTATTGCAGCTAGAACGCTGTCTAAAAATTTGTGCACAACACATTAAAGTGAACACTATCTTTAAATCGGGGAAATTGTTATTCAAGTACCCAGAAGTGGAGTGTGTTAGACATCTACTTGAGTTCCAACACACATCAGAGCTGCATGCTATTTATACTATTACTGTCTCCCATTTTGAGAGCTATAACTTTGACACTCTCTGATCTCTGGTTGGAAAAATCAATGGACAGACGGTCAGACAGCAACTCTTAGTAATTGTATCAATTAATAGTTATATCACTAAGTATTAAAACCTCACTTTTTAACTTTCTTTCACAATTGAAAATAAGAACCACTTGGGAACCGGTGTTAAATAAAACTGTTTTTGCTTGTTGTGTCTTGCAGTTTCTGCATCAGCTGGCGATCGATATGCAGCTGGACAGCTATATATTCCACTATCAGCTGGACTTTCCGGAGCTGACGCACAAGACCACCAAGCTGACGCTGCTGAGCTCGGAGCACGGCGCCCTGATGCTGTACCAGGAGCTGCTGCGCATGCCGGCGCCCAGCATCTATGCGCAACTGGAGCACGTTGTGCTCGGCCGCGAGGAAGTGGCGCCCTACAACTACGTGGAGTGCATCAACGAGCGCAGCCGCAACGTGGTGCAGCTGGTGTCGCTGGTGATGCACGGCCACGAGAAGATCAAGCACTGGTGGCAACTGCTCGAGGTTTACGGTGCCGTCCAACTGAACTATCCGAAGCGGGGCAAGCGCAGCATCACAGCCTCAGCGCCGCGTTGCCATCAGCTGCTGGAACTGCTGCTGTGCATGCAGTTGACGCGTCGCGACATCGAACGTCTGCCGGCCGCCGTGCATCTGATTGTGGCCGAGGCGCTGGAGCAGGCGCGTCTGTCGCCTCCCGTCGGCTGCAGTCAAGCCACATACGAGTTGATATTGCGACCCGAGCTGACGGCGCATGCGCAGCTGCCGTTCCTTGAGGCGACCCTCGGCCAGCCGCATTGTGGTCGCGTCTACAAGGAGGACTCGTTGTCGCCGCGTTGTGCGCCGGCCAGCGGCGAGTGGCCGATGGCGGAGCCGGATGCCGAGCAGCTGCGTCACGACGGCATGGACAACATGGACACGAAACTGTTGCGTCTGCGCTTTCCCGACGACATGCGTGTGGAGGAAGTGCGTCGTCTGCTGAACAGCGCCGATCCGGTGGCCATCGAGGTGCAACAGTCGCCGGGCACCAGCGACCACGAGTTCATCGAGGAGCAGGAGAAGCAGCTGTTTGCGCTCTGCGCTCGCACCATGACCTTGCCGCTGGGACGCGGCATGTTCACGTTGCGCACCCTGTTGCCGCGTCCCAGCGACAACATGCCCATGCCCAAGCTGTGCCTGGTCGGACGCGAGCCCGTCAAGGGCACCACCATTGAGATGCAACAGATTGAGTTCCCAGCCAACATGCACATGTGGCCGTCGTTTCACAATGGCGTCGCCACTGGGCTGAAGATCTCGCCGCAAGCATTGGATATTGATTCCACCTGGATTGTGTACAACAAGCCCAAGACGCAGACGAACAATGCGCTGGAGCATGCGGGTTTCCTCATGGCTCTGGGTCTGAATGGCCACCTCAAGTCGCTGTCGTTTATGAGCGTCTACAAATATCTGGTGAAGTGCGACGAGATGACCAGCGTCGGCCTATTGCTGGGCATTTCGGCGGCGCATCGCGGCAGCATGGACACCAAGACCACCAAATTGCTGAGCGTGCATTTGGAGGCGCTGCTGCCGGCCACAGCCATGGAATTGGATATACCGCAGAGCACTCAGGTGGCGGCGTTGATGGGCATTGGTCTGTTGTATCAGGGCTCGGCCAAGCGGCACATTGCCGAGGTCTTGCTGCAGGAGATTGGACGACCGCCGGGCCCGGAGATGGAGAACAGCGTGGAGCGTGAATCGTATGCCATGACAGCGGGCCTGGCGCTTGGCTTGGTCACCCTTGGCCAGGGAGAAGCGCCGGCTGGCTTGAGGGATCTACAACTGCCGGATACATTGCATTATTATATGGTGGGCGGCGTGAAGCGCGCCATTGGTGGCTCCCAGAAGGAAAAGTTTCGCTTGGCTTCGTTCCAGGTGCGTAATTCAATCTAATTACTAATCACTTATATAGTAGAGGATTCCATATTCCCCTAGTCCCTCAATTTGTAATCAAATATTCATTTTTTCACATCAGTGAAGTTAAAATTGAAATTATTTTAATTATTTACCAATCCCAATTCCTCTAAGCTAAGCTACAAAATAGTAATAACATTAGTTGCACTTTAATTGTTATTTTCCAATCAAATATTTTCTTTGGTTCACATTTAAATCTCCGGCTAATTCAAATTTTTAATTGAATTTGTTAATCATCCTTTTTCTTTTGCATATTTAAAGGTTAATCTGCAGCTTCTCGTGCTATTTTTTAATCAATAAATTTAAGTCAATTAAAAATTTCTTAATTTTGTTTACCAGTTTATGTTTCAACTGCATCTTTTTTTTGTTGATACCAGAGAACTTTCGCGGTGTACGCTAAAATAACATATTCTTTAACTTTTCTTCAGGTGCGCGAAGGCGACAATGTCAACATTGATGTGACAGCTCCTGGTGCAACGCTGGCACTCGGACTCATGTTCTTTGATTCCGGCAATACGGCGATTGCCGAGTGGATGCAGCCGCCGGATTCGCGTTATCTGCTCGACATGGTGCGTCCCGATTTTCTGCTGTTGCGCACCATTGCGCGCGGCTTGATCCTGTGGCAGGATGTGCAGCCCAACAACGAATGGTTCCAGGCACAATTCCCGCATACGCTGCGCACTCATCTGCGTCTGCCGTCACGCGACGACGAACAGCCCGAGGACAACGATGTGGACTACGAGGCCATCACGTGAGTTTGCCACGCTGTCAACTTGTGTAACATTCGTCAGTTATGTTTTTTTTTGCTTTGCAGTCAAGCGTATTGCAACATTTTGGCTGGCGCCGCCTTCTGCATTGGCCTCAAATACGCTGGCACCGAGAATCCCGTCGCCTTTGCCACACTGCGTGCGGTGATCAAGGAGTTCCTCGGCTTCCCCGGCACACCGATGGGCGAATGTGCCGGCCGCACAACCATCGAGAGCTGTCTGATGGTGCTGCTCATCTCCATTTCGCTGGTGTTTGCCGGCTCCGGCAACTGCGAAATCCTCCGCATCATACGCTATTTGCGCTCGCGCGTCGGACCCCAATATCCACACATTACCTATGGCTCCCACATGGCCATACACATGTCGTTGGGTCTGCTGTTCCTTGGCGCCGGTCGCTTCACCATCGCAAAAACACCAGAGTCCATTGCGGCGCTGGTTTGTGCCTTCTTCCCCAAGTTCCCCATACACAGCAACGACAATCGGTACGTCTCCTAGCTATTATAGTAATAATACCATCGTGGAAAGCACTCAATGTCAGGCACTTGCAGTGTTTGTGGGAATCGAACCGCTCGACCTATTTGCTCACTCCATAGCCAGCAAAACAGCCCAACTTTTGGTTGCAATCGGCAACTTGATGCTGCACGTCTATGGCTACAATGCTGTTGGTAGAGAAGCCAATCCACAAACGGATTACTTGAGTCCTGTCACTTACATGCAGTCTTCTCTCACTAGTTACTGGCCTTCTGACGTATCTGTCTATACATATGAGTTATATAATTTACACTTTAAGAACTCGATGAATTGTAGGACACTTTAGCTCGAACCAACAATATAACTTGTGTTGGGGATGCACTGAAAAGTCTATTTATATTTAGACTATCTCGACTATCTGAATCAACTATTACATGCCATTTGTTTGCAGCTATCATCTGCAGGCGCTTCGTCATCTGTATGTTTTGGCGGTGGAACCGCGTCTCTTTCTGCCCCGCGACATTGACACGAATCACCTGTGCCTCTGCAACATCTCGGTGCTGGAAGTGGGCGCCACGCAGCTGCGTCGCCTGCCCATTGCGCCGTGCATTCTCCCGGAGCTGAGCACGCTGCAGCAGGTGATTGTGGACGATGAGAACTATTGGCCGGTGTGCTTTGAGCGGACGCGCAACTGGCATCAGCTGGAGAAGGCGCTGGAATTGTGTGCGCCCATTGACATCAAGAAGCGCACAGGGCGGCTGTCACATCTGGAGGATCCGGATCGTTTGAAGAGCATGCTGGCACAGACGCTGACCACCGAACAGAGCATTTGCTGGCAGGTGGATGTCAATGATTTGCAGCAGTTTGCCAGCGAACGTCTGGTGAGGCCTTTCCTCAGTCGCCTGCTGCAGACCAAGGGCACCATGCTCACCGAGGCGGAGCAGAGCAAGCGACACCAGTTGATGCTGCTCTTCTACAATGCGGTGGTCAAGGATCGCATGCATCTGCTGCCCGTCTACCTGACGCTCTACGATGTAAGTTTGTCCTTGTGCTCGATGAATTCCCCGCAATCCTCAATGAAATCTCGCTCTTTGCTTGCAGCATGTTACGCGTCAGATGGCCAACAACAATGATGTGTGGCAGGTGAAGCTGATTGATGCCTACTTGGGCAAAAGTCCCAATGAGCATACGCTCATCTCGGTGGAGCTCATACAAATGATGCAGGAACTGTTCAAGGTGCAGCTGGAGGCATCCACCAGAGAGTTGTGCGTTCCACTGCGTGAATTCCTCTGCCAGAAGCGTTTGGAGCCGAGCTATGTGGCCTGCATTAATGCCCACGATTTGCAGCGTGTCTATTGCGTCATCAACTATTACAATCTGTTGCCGGATCTCTTGAATGGCGTCGATATGAGCAATGGACCGATTAATTATTTGCGCATCATGTACGAGTTCCAGCAACTGAATCTCAGTCCACACACGATCTTTGGTTTGCTTAAAATATTTCAATCGTTGCGTTGCGCCTTCAATTTGGAATAGTTATTCACGGTATTAACGGTCGCGATGTTACGGCGTTTGTTTCTTTGTTATCGATCGCAGGTGATTCACAGTTGAAAACTCTTTCTTTTCCATTAACTAAATATATACATTATATATAAAAAACCTTTCAGTTGGAGTAATTATTGGCAGAACAAAAAAATATCAATAAGTATAATATAATATTCTTGCCCTGAATCACTGACTGACAAAAAATAAATGAGATTTGATCGTGTAATAGTTATTAAATTAAATTGCTACGAAAAGATTTCAGTGCGTATTTGTTCGTTCAGCTAAGACACAAACCAAATAATGTACTTCAAGCAATGCTTATCATAGACACGAACTAATTCTAGCTCTCTAACATATACAATTTAAAAAATGCTTTGAAAAAATTAATGACGATTGGAACAGTTTAAAATATTCGCTATAAATTGTCAGTAAATGTATAATATATTTATGTATACAATATAATATAACGTACATCTGTAATAACCAATTGCAAAACAATCAACTTGCTAAAATCAAAAAGAACTGGACGCCATGCTGAAGAGCCTCCGGTTGCTTGTTCGTTGCTTCCCCGCCCTCCCTCGCTCGAATACTTCAATAAATATCAGACAATGCGCTGATGCTCGGCCGCAGACGTTTCGCCTATTTTGGCGCCCCGACAACGCTGATAGAGATAAATGCCGAGCAGCGGCAGCGGCGTCATAACCGCCACCGCCACCGGCACCACATTGGTGATATCCGCCTGCGGCTGCGGCAGCGTGGTGCGCAACAGGAAGATGGCAATGCCCGTATTCTGAATGCCTGTCTCAATGGAAATGGCCAGAGCATCGGCGGCATTCTGATGCAACAACTTGGCCGCCAGCCACGCGATGGCATAGCCCAAGGAAGGCAGCGCCAAACCCCCCACAGCAATCTGTAAGTACACAACAAACTGTAGTCAGCAAGAGAGATTAACGAATGATTAACGCCTCACTCACCTGCCAGGAGAACAGCTCGAAGATGTAAAAGTTGGCGACGATGGCGAACACCACAATGAAGATGATGAGACACGCCGAGATGGGCTTGAGCAGGCGGACCAGCACCTGGGCGACGCGTGGCAGCCACCGCTGTATGGCCAGTCCGATGCAGAGCGGTATAATGAGGCCGACACAATAGCTGGCGATCTTGGTGTAGGGCACCTCGAGGCCAGCGCGGTCAAAGATGAGGGCACCCAGCGTGAACGTCCACAAGGGTATCGAACCGAAGGCGACAAAGTTGCTGACCGTTGTCATCAGCACGGACAGATTAATGTTGGCGCCGAGCACTGCGGCCCACGTGTTGGAGGCGCCACCGCTGGGCGCAATCCCTGTGAAGAACAAGCCCAGCTGCAGGGCCGGCGAGTTGGGGAAGAGAAAGACGCCGAGGGCATAGCTGAGCAGCGGCATGCCCACCGTTTGGGTGACGAAGGCAATGCAGGGTCCAATCGGTCGGCTTATCAGACCCTGCAGCACCTGCACATTGAGTGCGGCACCGAAATTAATGTAAATCAGCGACATCAGCAGCACGACGGATCCCACGAATATGTGATCGATCACCCGCTCTCCACGCAACACTTGCGCCAACAGCGCGCTGTCCTTTTGTGCCGCATTCGCGGGCGCCGAACTGTTGTCGTAGAGGGCATCGTGCAGCCGCACCGTGATCTGTGCCTCGCCCAGAAAGTGCCCCTCGATGGCTATGTCACCGCTCCACTTGTTGTCGACCAGCTGGTCGATGGGAATTGTGGCATTCGAGGCCAGCACGGTGGCCAAGTGATCACTGCTGCTCTGCAGCCGGAAACTGTAGCGATCGGTTTGCTGCAGTTGATCGGCGGTAACGCCGCTGAGCTGCAACTGCACCAGGCCTCTGGTGTTCATCTTCAGCTGCAGCTGGGCGGGCGTGAAGTGCGCCTGCCAGCCGCAGCTGGAGGGGATCAGCATCATCGGCAGCAGGAGCATCATCGGCATCCATAGCCAGCTTGTAGCGCACTTCATCAATTTCATCACGTTTTTGCCTCTTTGCAACTGCTTTTGATGTGGATCTTTCTATTTAGATTTGGGGCTTGTTATCTCCTTCGCTGCTGGCAGCGAATCAACAAGTTGACGCATACACAACTCACAAACACGCAACCGAAACAAGTTTCCAAGCCTCACTCGCACGTGTGCTTGACTTTCAGATGCCCGGCAGTCAGAAGATACGATATGATCCGATACGATACGATACGATACGATACGATACGATGATTATCAGACTGTCACACTGAAAGTTGAAAGTTGTTGTTGATGAGGTCATCGACAAATAAGTATGCATTGAAATTCACTCAGGCATTAACAATTACACAAATATTGTTGCTATTATCATATTGTTTTGGTTAGTTGACTAATTCAATGATTATTTTTATGAATCGCAAGTAAATACTCTCGACATTATCATTTATTATTTATTATTACATAAGAAAAATAAACTAATTCTCAAATCCCTGTTGGAATACATTTAAATACTCCACATAATTTTTAATTTACAATTCA
Organism: Drosophila immigrans; assembly: GCA_963583835.1. Classification (NCBI taxonomy): domain Eukaryota; kingdom Metazoa; phylum Arthropoda; class Insecta; order Diptera; family Drosophilidae; genus Drosophila; species Drosophila immigrans. Next base: position 11,928,720 of record OY757144.1, on the reverse strand, counting down.
CGAATTACCGACTTTAATTGAAAATTTATAACCATTAGATAAGATAGTTAATTTAAAGCTTTACAATTTTGGCATGTCATTTAACTTATTAAATTTTGTTTTCAATTTAAAAATAATAAAATTAAAAAAATCACTAAACAAAATAATGATTTTATTAATTCTTATCATAAAAATATAAGATTTATTTTAGATACAAAAGCAACGAAATCAGCTGTTGCGTTTCTGGCTGCCATCAAGATGTTACGCCCCTTCGCCCCCCTTCCAGTGCCGGGTATCACAATAAAATTTTACTGCAATTACATGCAATGAGGAGGGTAGTGCAGCAGAACGAGATAGCTATAGCAACGTGATAGCTACGCTGCTATTGCCACACTGTTCTCGCGTACAGCGTCTCCCACATACATAACAGTTACATTCGCACAGGTTGTCAATTCACATGGCTACGCGACTGGCGACTATGACTGCTGTTGTATGTTTACATATGCTAAGTGTGCCAAGTGGCAAGAGAGAGGGAAAGAGAGAAAGTCAATGAGAGTTTGGGTTCACAATTAACAGAAACTGTTAACTTACAGCACCAGCTTATTTACAGCCCCTGTTAATTAACATAGAATTTGAATCTTCCAATTTGCCGTTTCAAAAAATCCGTAGTTTCAAATGTTGCTCATAATATTTGCTTAATTACAGCCACTCTTTACTAACGAGAATTTTAATTATCAAATTTGACGTTTTTTGCCTTTAACGTATACAATTAATAAGTTCAACACCAGCTCATTCAATGCACATATTTAAGACCCATTAAATTCGTTTTAACGTCAGCTTAAGAAAATTAAATAAACCGTCCGAAATTTTCAATGAACGTCAATGACGTTAAACAAATATTTGAATCCAACCCGCACAACATTTTTAAAATAATAAGATTCCTTATCTCTTCAAATATATAGTATAAATTCAAATTTAAAACCTAGATAAGCATTTTTTCTTGTCAATTGTTGTCTTAGTAAAATTATTCGAAAACATGTAAACAAATTATTTAAAATGTTCTCTGTAAATTAGCTATAGTTATAATAAAATGATCAAATTTCAATCACATCCAATTCGGTTGTATTTATTAAAGCTTAGGAAAATGCGAAATACATGTAGTTAATATATTTTTACAGATTTGTTGTTTTTTGTGGTACCTGTAGTAATCAGGCTTGAACATTAGCAGATTTACGTTGTTTTGGGCTTTTTTGTTTGTTTAGTATCTGTAGTGATCAGGCTTGAAGGGACCCGTCTTCGGCAGACCCAGATAGCTGGCCTGTTTGTCTGTCAGCTTGGTGAGCTTAACGCCCAGCTTCTCCAGATGCAAACTGGCCACCTCCTCGTCGAGAATCTTGGGCAGCACATGCACACCGACCGCATACTGGGACGCCTTGGTCCACAGCTCGATTTGGGCGAGCACTTGATTGGTAAACGAATTGGACATGACGAAACTGGGATGGCCGTGAGCACAGCCCAAATTGACCAGACGACCCTCGGCGAGCACAATAATGTGACGGCCATTGGCCATGGTATAGCGATCCACTTGGGGCTTCACATTCACCTTCTCCTTGGCATTGGTGTTCAGCCAATCGACATCGATTTCGCAATCGAAGTGACCAATGTTGCAGACAATCGCATCGTCGGGCATGTTGAGCAGATGCTCGGGTGTGATGATGTCCCGGCAACCCGTTGTTGTCACAAAGATGGTGGCCTCCTTGCTGGCCTCCTCCATGGTGGTCACCTCATAGCCCTCCATGGCTGCCTGCAGCGCATTGATGGGATCGATTTCGGTGACGATCACACGGCCGCCAAAGCCCTTCAAGGCCTGGGCACAACCCTTGCCCACATCGCCGTAGCCAGCGACGCAGCAAACTTTGCCAGCAATCATCACATCGGTGGCACGCTTGATGCCATCGATGAGCGACTCGCGGCAGCCATAAAGATTATCGAATTTGCTCTAAAGGGGAGAAAAATCCAAAAGGATTCAGTTAGGAAGCTTATTTAAAAAATGTATACATTAATGAATAACAACATTCTTGAACGATTACAACTCATTTAAAGTCAGTCAATAAATTAAAAAAAAAAAAAGAATTTTCAAATTTCTAATTAATAATTTAATTAATCTACTAAAAAGTAATTATTATTTTCTATCTGTGGTAATCTTACCTTGGTCACGGAGTCGTTCACATTGATGGCGGGCACACCCAAGCGACCCTCCTTGAACATCTTGTACAGATTGTGCACTCCCGTGGTCGTCTCCTCGCTGATTCCCTTGATGCCCTTCAGATAATCGGGGAAGCGTTCGTGCACCAAATTGGTCAGATCGCCACCATCATCGAGAATCATGTTCAGGGGCTGGCCATCGGGAAAGACCAAGGTCTGTTCAATGCACCACAAGTATTCCTCGTCGGTCTCGCCCTTCCAGGCATAGACGGGAACACCGGTAGCGGCAATTGCAGCAGCGGCATGATCCTGGGTGCTGAATATGTTGCAGCTGGACCATTGGACCTGGAGAAGATTTGCCCAGATTAGCGGTTGTCAAGTCATTCAATATTTGTGATATGCATTAGGAAGTAAACAGCTTAACATATCAATGGAGCCCAGCCGAGTCTTCTGATGGCCTCGTTGACCTCCCCAAACACGCGAGATTATCGTTATCGGCAGCGCCTTGAACTCGACCCCCAAAGTAGTGGGGAAAAATAGATTTCACTTTTTTGTTGTCACAAACAAAAATGAGCAGATAAATAAGAAAGCTAAAATCAAGTCAAAATCCCTTTGTTGTTTTTTCTATAGTTATGAAATTCTCGATTTTATGTTTACCAAAATTGTAATCTCAGTTCCAAAATTAGATTTACACTAATAAAATTACGATTGCTATACATATTTTAGTTGTTTTTAAAAAACTGCCTGGGGGCGTGGCAAGCTACTCACTCTAGCTTTTAAAGTCTCTGAGATATAACTGAAAAAGGAGGCGGACACACGGACAACCATTTGTATTATAATAATTTTTGAAATCTAAGTTCTAGCGTAGCAACAAAATGAGTATTACCAGCAAATTTTGTGGCTCTAGCAATAATGGTCTACGAGATAAAGCTTTGGTACAAGCAGACAGACAGACAGATATGAATAAAACGTCGTCCGCTTTGGACGCTGACACAGCAAATCCTCTGTAGGCTGGACAACAACTAGATACGATGCAGGTTGTTGAGCACCAACGTATACTACCCTTCTACACACTGACTACCGGGTATGCCTTGAGGATAGAGTACTTTACCTCAGCGCCCAGCTCGACGAGGGTCTCGATGAGCACGGCCGTCTGGATGGTCATGTGGAGGCAGCCGGTGATGCGGGCGCCCTTCAGGATCTTTGATGGTCCGTACTTCTTGCGACACGCCATCAGACCGGGCATCTCATTCTCCGCAATGATGATCGCCTTGCGTCCCCATTCGGCGAGACCGATATCGGCTAAATGGCAAATGGGCGATTAGATTAGTTTGGAAACATAAACAACGATTAGCGAGCAGCATTTTCATGTCATTTCCCACCATGGCACGGCAACAACGTGTTTTAACCTAAGGCAACTACACCACAAAAAAAAACATGTGCGCCATGCATTTGTATGTGTGTGTGTGTGTGAGTGCGCCTCGTTTGTTGCCGGCACAATTAAAGTGTGGGGAGATGCGGCGCTGATTTTATTTATAACTTACCAACTTTGTAAGCAGGCTTCGACATATTGTGCTGGGATTGGAGATTATGCAGAGATATGACAGAGACACGACCGAATGGACGAGGCGCGCAACGTTTAATGCCGAAAGCACAACTTTTGAGTTCGAACGAAAACAAACAATCGATTATCTTCGAATTTCACAGCGTGCCTTTTATCGATGTGTGCACATCAATTTTGTTACATCGATATCACAGGTGATACTAATGCATTTAATGACAAGTTCTAAATTAATAAATAATTTACAATAAAAATATGTATTTATTATAATATATTTACGTTTATATATAAAAATTAAAAAACAAACAAATTACATAAACGGTTTTGCACGGCCGCCGAGTTGCGTTATCGCTACTAAACTTTTAATCGATAACATTTCAAAGTATATAATTTAAGCCGTTTTTTGATATGCTGCTGATGCCAATATATACTTACAACTTTAAACTAAGTTCATTAAATTATATTGCATTGGAATAATTTGAAATAGCTCTGTAGTTGGCAAATAAATGTTAAATGTTGACAAACACTGATGGCGCAGTGCTGGAAAACATTTGAGTGCACACAGAAGATATCGGCGCCATTTTTTTCGTCTCGTTGCTCGCCACTCGCCGCTCGCTGCCTGGCTATCCGCTACTCGTCGCACCTGGCACACACGCGTTTTCCAAATCGTGCTTTTTTCGCCCTCAGTTTATATTTTGTTAATGTGCGAAATTAAAACCAAGTTAAATTAGTCAACCACACACAACAAGTTGAACTCGGAACAAATTGAATCGCATCGAAATCGTCGTCGTCGTCGCCGTGCATCGTGTGTGTGCGTTAGTTATATATATATTTTTTTTTTATAGTTGCCGAATGCAAAGTACGACAATGATAATGATGATGATGATGATGATGATGATGGCGACGCATAGTTCGACCGCAACGCGACGTTGATATGTCAGTTTCACAGTGTGTGTGCGTGTGCTTGTGCGTGCGCGTGTGTTTGTGTGTGTAAAAGCGAATTGCGAAAGAGCAAAAAGACAAGAGACAAAAAAAAAGTTTAAAAAAAACAATTATATACACACATATATATATATATAAAATAAAAGAAAAACTGCGGCCAGGCTGTGGGAGAGGAAAGTGAGCGAGAGAGCGAGCGTAAGCAAGCAAGACAAAAGACGCGCGCGCGGCGTGAAATGCGCTAAAAAAGCAATAACAGCAATAACAGTGGACGGGGTAAGTGTGCGTGTGTGAGCGCGAGTTTGTGTGTGTGTGCGAGTGTGCAAGCGGCTGCCGAAGGTGGCGGCGTGGCTCTGGCTTACACACATACGCGCACACATACATGTACGTGAGTACGTGCATCTGTGTGTGTGTTAGCAATTTGCCAAACCAACTTTAATCAGCAAAATTCATATACATATTCAACTACAAACAACAAAAATTATTGCAGAAATCCAAATTTCAACAGACAGCATACAATTCTTCTTCTTCTTCAGGCAAGGCCGCACACAGCCGCAATTTGAAAAAAAAAACTCCGATCGTGGCGCCAAAGTGCAAATTGCTGTTGGTCCAGCAGCAACATTTTGAGAGCAGCAGCAAAGAGAGCGGAGAGCGAGCGAGCGAGCGCCGCGTGTGTTGGAATCTCTCGCTACACACACACACACACACACACAGAGGCAACAGTGTGGCCGTTTCGCATTTGAATTTGTCGTTTCATTTGAGTGTGTGTGTTTTGTGTGTGCGTTTGCATTGTTGCATTTTCTTCGGTTTTATTTTTTTTTTTGTTTTTTCGCGTTGGTTGCTTGCTTGAAACAGCGACCGGCGCGGCTAAAATCCAATAATGTCCACATTTGAGGATGGCCAACAGCAACTGCAACATGAACAACAGCAACAAACGCCGCCACAATCGCCGGAGCAGCAACAACAACAGCAAGAACAAGAACAGCAACAGCAAACGCCAATAAAACTGGCAAATGAGGCGGCGTCCGGCAACAACAACGTGAGTACAGCAGCTGCTGCAGCTGCATCTTCAGTTCAATCCTCTTCACACACTCTCGTTTATATTATCTCTCCTCGTTGCAGTCGATTATGGGCAAGGTGAAGCTACGCGTCTCCTCCATATTTCCCAGCTCGTTGGGCAAATGGTTTTCACCCACAACCGACGGGTCCGCTGCCCGTCCGGATCAATCACCAACATCCCAACAGCAACCGCAACAACAACAGAATGGCGGCGCATCGTTGACTACGAAACGTAAACGCAGTCGACGTCGCATCGAATTGGATGCGGATGATGCGCCCGATATTATCGATGATGCACAGGATTTGAATGAGGAGGAGGTCCAGCTGGCGGACAACATTGCCGAGCATGATTTGGCCGCCGAAGATGAGCAGACGCGTCGCTGTGAATACAGCAACAGCAGCAACAATATGTTGCAGCGCAGCAGCAACAAAACTGCGCCAAAGGTTTGGGCGCGTCCCTATTACGATGATGACGACGATGAGGAGCTCGATGACGAGGATGACGATGAGCAGCAGCAGGAGCAGGACGATCTACACAACTATCAGCAACAGCAGCTGTCGCGTCGTCCAGCGTTGGGCTTTAAAGTGTCCAGGTCATATGTGCAACAGCCGTTGGCGAAGCGCAAGCGTCTCGAGGTAAGCGCTGCCAGAATTCTCCAAATGAGACCACTTAAAGGGGCAGCAATATTTTTAGGCCACACACATTAAGGGGTTGCATCATTTTCTGTTCTTCAGAACATTCTAAAGATTGTTTATCAAATGACAGCATTAAATTGTTGTTTATAACTAGCCAGTTTGTCAATGTTTGGATAAGCACGGATTGGAGTACATGATATGGTTTGTGTCTTAGCCTAACAAACAATTTCACATTGATAACTATGTTATCGCAACCACTAAACTTTTTAAATTTAAATAGATTTGAAATATTGAACAACCCCTTCTGGTTGCAGCTCCAAAGCTCTTGCCTTTTCGGCGGTGCGTTGATAGTCCAGTCAGTCAGTGAGTCAGCACTTTAAAATAGATTAAGTGTTCTCTATGAAAGCAATAAATGAAATATAAAAGGCACCAATCATTAATCAGCAATTCTGCAAGATGCTCAGTCAGGACAAAGAGTTTTATTTATTTAAATTTATATATAATAAATGTGTCTTCATAAACATATCACTGTACAAATGTTGCAGACAGAATTGAAGTAGCTTTTAATAGTGACTTCCGCAAGAAACAATGAACAACTTCATTTAAGAATATAAAACGCGAGGCAGCTTTTCGCTTCACATTAATTTAGTTTTTAGACAGCACCCCGAAGGAATAGCTAAGAGTAGGAAAGGGTTTGATGGGATTTGATGATTGTTTCGCCAATGTAACAGTGTCCAGTCAAGACTCCCATCAGCATCCATTGTGATGTGTAGTAGCTTGGACATTATAACAAACTTCTTGCATTCGATTAGAGCCTCATCATTATGCATAATTTGAGCTAATGTTAACGTCATTTACAGCAATCGGGAGGGTGGTTTAGTCCGCAGTTTAGCGCCCAACGGCGTCGTCCACCGCTGCACGCCTCCACGCCCGCCGTTGCCAGCGACGCACTGCAGCGCAGTCATGCGCCGCCAATGCGAACGCAACAGCAGCAGCAGCCCTATGGTGGTGGTCAACAGCAGCGTCAGAGTGAGCCCGCCTTTAATTTCTTAGCCGCCGCCGCCGGACCGAGCAACGAGGCAGCTGTCGCCACCAGCGGTGATCTGCCCATGAGGTAAGCTTGCAATCAAGTTGTGACTAAAAGAGAGAGATTACTCACAACACACTTAACATTTTTAATAGCTCGAGACGTTCACTGAACATACCGCCAATGACAGAACAACGCCGCGAAACAACGCTGCCCAGCTACAAGCGTTTGTCACTGCTGGGGCAACAACAGCGCGGCCCCAACTGGCGCGCTTGTTCGCCCATCAGCGAGGTGGACTCGCAACAGCAGCAACAGTCGCAGACAACAACAATCGCACGTCAGGAGACCAACAACAACAATAATACCATTATCAATGCCAAGCGAGCAACGACAGCCGCCGATTCGCATTCCGAATGCGAGAGCAACGAGAGTCAAGGTGGTCTGCGCACGCACAACAACAGCAGCAGCAGCAATGTCAACGTCAACGTCAACAACAACAGCAATCTATTGTTTTATGGCAATCTGCAGAGCCGCAAATCGGTGTTCAACTCAAATGCCGGCACTCCGCCGCATCACAACTCGACGTTGTCGCTGAACTCGCTGAACAATCGCCGGCGCTTCAATGCCTCCATCTATGGCAGCACCTCGGCGCTGAGCGACAGTCGCCTGCTGAGCAGCAGCTGCTCCTCCTCGAACATGGTCGGATCGCCGTTCTACAAGGGACCCACCGCGTTTGGCGGCAGTGCGGCCAACAATCGCTACTTTAGTCAGGGCAATTTGGCCATTATCAATTCGGGCTGCAGCTCGCCGGCGCCCTCGAACAGCGACAGCGTCAGCAGCAGTGCACGCTGCATCAGCAGCCTCAACAACAGCATGAAACCGGTTGAGATGCGGCCCAACAGCAGCAGCGGCGGCAGCAGCAGCAACAACAACAACAATAATGTTGGTGGCATTGCAGGTGATGTGGCCAGCGGTTTGTCGCAGACGGCGCAGCGCATCATTAATCTGCTGGAGAACCACACGACGCCGCTGATGGATGCCAAGAAAATGGGCAGCACGCTGCGTGAGCATCAGCAACAGCGCAGCCGGCACGCCGCCAAGCGCTATTGCTATCCCACGGCCTATGGCAGCTATAAAATGCACAACAACAATAACAATAACCTTAGCAACAACAACAACACCATTAATAATAACTATTATAGTTGCACTACTGCTGAGCAGGATGCCACCACGCGTAATAGTTCCAAGTTGCTGGTGCCAACGATGCTGGATCTGCTCAAGCGTCGACGCATGCAACGCGTGCCGACGACCAGCGGGCGACAACAGCAACAACAGTTGCCACAGCAGCAACAATCAACGCAACAAGCTGTGCGTTTGCTGCCCACCAACAACAGCTCGTCGAGCACAACAACAACAGCAACAACATCGACAGCCAGCTCAACTCCCGCCGTCGCTGCTGTAGCTGCTGTTGCCGCTGCCAAGGGGCATACGAACAAGATGCGCACCAGGTTGTTGCAGCAATCGCGCAAGGATACACGCATCCAGGACGAGGAGTTGCCGCCGCCAGCCATCGATTTGCCTGAAATACGTTTTCCCAGCATGGCCAGTGAGCCGAAATTCGATTTGACTTTTGCGCCGCCACCGAAACCGGCTGTAAACGCAACGCCAACAACCGTTGCTGCCGTCGGCAGCAGCAAAGCAGCCACAAATCCAATCAGCCAGAGCAACAGCAAGCGACAGTTTCAGTTTGAGGCGCCCCTCGAGTTGCAGTGCGGTGTTGGAGTTGGCGGCGACGCCATTCCCAGCAAGCGTCTCAAGCCCAACTTCCGTTTTACGCCGCCAGCAACAGTGGAACTCCAGCATCAGCAGCAGCCACAGCCGACGAAGGAGCAACAATTGAATGGCGATCGCAGCTTAAAGACCAGCGGCAGCGTGCTCGATGTGCTGTTGCCCAAGAAACCAGCGGCAGAAGCAACAACAGTTGCTGCAACAACAGTTGCTGCAACAACTGTGGCGACAACTGCAGCAATAACTGGCTTCGCTGGCTTTGGGGATCAGTTCAAGAAGTCGGCCAGCGAATGGGAATGCGAGGCGTGCATGGTGCGCAACAAGCAGGAGCTCAACAAATGCGTTGCCTGCGACACAGCCAAACCCAAAGCCAAGACATCTGCCCCCACAGCAGCAACACATACTGCTGGAACGCCAGCAGCGTTGTCGGGTTTCAGCGGATTTGCGGATCGCTTCAAGAAGCCCGCCGGCAACTGGGAATGCGATGCCTGCATGTTGTCCAACAAGGCCGATGCCAGCAAATGCGTCGCCTGCGAAACGCCACGCAAAACAGCAACTACGGCAGCAACTAGCGCCAGCAGCAGCAACATTTTTCAAACAGCCAGCGGTTTTGGCGACGCCTTCAAGCCCAAAGCGAACACGTGGAGTTGCGACACTTGCATGGTCAGCAACCAAAGCAGCGCCGCCAAATGTGTCGCCTGCGAGACGCCCAATCCCAAGGCAAGTGCCACCAGCAGCAGCACCACCAGTTTGTTGACCACCACCTCCAGCAGCAGCAGCAGCAGCAATGTTTTCCAGGCGTCCTGCGGCTTCGGCGACGCCTTCAAGCCCAAAGCGAACACGTGGAGTTGCGACACTTGCATGGTCAGCAACCAAAGCAGCGCCTCAAAATGTGTGGCATGTGAAACGCCCAATCCCAAGGCAAGCGCCAGCAGCAACAGCAGCAGCAATTTGTTGACTGCCAGCAGCAGCAGCAGCAACTTCAAGTTTGGCTTTGCCGGCAAAAGCGAAGCAGCAACGGCGGCAGCAGCACCTAAACCCGATGCGGGCTTCAAGCAACTGATTGCCGCCCAAAAGTCGAGCAGCTGGACATGCGAAGTGTGCACGGCCCAAAACGATGTGGCACGCAACAAATGCAATTGCTGCGAGCAACAGAAGCCGGGCACAAGCGCTGAGGAACAAGCCGCGCTCAACGGCAGCAACAAGAGCGCTGCGGCGGCCGTGCCAAAGTTTATGTTTGGCTTTGCCAATAAGCCAGCAACTCCAGCAGCAGCAACATCAACAGCAATTATTGTTCCCGCCGCAGCAATAGCAGCAACAACTGTTGCAGCTGGCGCTCCATTCAGTTTTGGCTTTGCTGCAGCGGGCAAAGATGTGGCCGATAAGCCAGCAGCAACAACAGCAGCAGCAACAAAATCTGCATTAATCACACCAACAACATTAAACACCTCAGCAGCAGCTACAACAACTGCAGCAGCAGCATCGCCAGCAACTGGCTTCAAGTTTGGCGCTGAAACAATGCCTGCCAAAACGGTGAGCTTCAAACTGAGCGAGCCGCAGACAACAGCAGCAGCAGCAGCATCAGCAGCAACAACAGCGGTTGCCACAACTGTGGCAGCAACAAAGCCAGCCGAGGCAGCGGACCTGACTGCGCCGGTTAGCAGCAAGGCACCGGCGGCATCCAGCATCGGCTTGGGACTCTTTGCACCAGCAGCAGCAGTCGCAGCAGCAACGAAACCACCAACATTTGGATTTGGCGCCTCACCAGCAGCTCCAGCAGCGACAACAACAACAACTCCAGCAGCAGCAGCAGCTTCCGCACCAGCAGCAACAACATCAACGTCTGCTGCAGCCTCGACAGGCAACAACCTGTTTAGCTTTGGCTCCTTTACAGCCAGTCCAGCGGTGTCCAGCAGCAACACTAGCAACAGCAGCAGCGGCTTGAAGCCGCCTGCAGCCATCTTTAGTTTCGGCCAACAAAAACAACAATCAACAACGACAACAACTCCAGCTCCAGCAGCAGCAACTCCAGCACCAGCAACATCATTATTTGGTCAGCCGGCGCCAACAGTTGCCGCTGCAGCATCAGCATCAACACCAACAGCATTTCTGTTTGGCAGTCAGCCAGCAACAACACCAGCTGCAGGAACAACAACAACAGCAGCAGCAACAACAACAACGACCAGCAGCTTCTTCTTTGGCACGCCAGCAGCAGCTGCAACCACAACAACAGCAGCAACAAGTGCCAGCAGCAACATATTCAACACCAGCAGCAGCAGCAATACAGCTGCAGCCTCACCAGCAGTGTTTAACTTTGGCAGCAGCACCAGCAACTCGACAACAGCAACACCAACACCATTTGGCGCCAGCAGCACATTTGGTGGCTTTGGCGCCAAACCAGCAGCAACGGTTGCAGCTGCTGCCACAACAACAACCAGCAGCAGCAACAGCAGCTTCAATTGGTCAGCACCAGCAACGGCTGCCGTCAATCAATTCTCCAGCGGTGGCTTTGGCAGCACAGCAGCAGCAACAACAACAGCTCCATCGCCATTTAGCGCAACGACAGCAGCAGCAGCAGCTGGCGGCAACTCGTCGTTGTCGGCGGTGTTCGGCAATGTGAGCAATCCATTTGGCGCTGCGTCTTCTTCAGCTGGAGGAGTGGCGTCCCCACTCACCAACATCTTTAGCAACAACCAGCAGCAGCAGCAGCAGCAACAACAACAACAACAGAACACTGCAGTTCCAGTGGCAGCAACAACACACGATAAGCCGGCGTTTAATTTTGGCGCTGTCACAGCGGCAGCCACGGTAAGTTCTGCTGCTATCGATATATCGATGAATCGATCACTAACTTTCTCTTTCTCTCTCGCTCTGTGTTTGCGTTTGCAGCCGGCAGGAGGCGTTTTCAATTTCGGCGCAGCACCAACGAATGCAGCGCCAGGTGGCGTCGCGAAGCCAGCGTTTAATTTCACAGCAAGCGGCACAACGCCACAGACGGCAGCATTTAATTTCACAGCCAATGCGGCGACAAGAGCGACGTCGGCAGTTGCGCCCATAGGCAATGTTGGCCACGACGTAAGTATTGGTGTAATGCGACGATTTCAACAAAACATACGCGCGCGCATGAAGCCAGAAACGAAAAGATGAATATTGATCTCTCAAGTCAAACCGAAGACAATTGCAATTTATCGATAATCGCCTATCGATGTCTTTTAGCAGCTGTGTTCGTTTTGTGTTTCGATTTCTTTCCGTCGTCTTCCCATTTTTGTATTGCATGCGAATTTCTATTGGCAATTTTCGAATAATATTTCGAATCGAAATACAGTTGCAATTCAAATGTTTATTAGTGTATGTAGTATAACGTATTTCTATATATTTAATAACATTATTTTTTTCTGTTTCTCTTTTTCGTTGATCTCTCTTATACACAAATACATGTGTTGATTGTTGTCCGGCTCTCTCTCACTATCTGTCTCTTTCTTACTGTCTAATACGCCATCTACTATTGGAAACCACACAACACAAATAACTGTATATTGCGTAAATATTTTATATTGTTGTACTACTTACTCTCTCTTATATTATTGATGTAACTGGGCACGGGTCACGAATGCGATTTATTGCTTTTTCTTACTTATTATTACTACTACTATAACTACAAATTATGCTGTGTTGGGTTCGGTTGGTTCAACAAAGTTATTTTCACCCCCGCCGGAACGACTTTTTCAATTTGGCGGCCTGGGGAGCACAGCTGATAACGTGAATGTTGCTGGCAGCGCTGCTGCCGCATCAACGATAAGTCAACAGCAACAACAACAACAACCAGCTCAAGTGTTCAATTTTACGGGCTCAGCGCAGCAAATGCAGGTAAAAGAAAACAAAAACAATGAATGGACACCCACATAGAAATATCTATCACATTTTATTCAGTTAACATTTCTCACCTACTTAGCGCATGCATTTAAATACTAATCCAAACATGTAATTTGAATTCGGTGTTGTGACCTAATAATTCCTTTAAGTATTCGCATGCAGAGAGAGACAGAGAGCGCCAGAGTCGCCATCTTAAGTCGTGCACTCAATTTGCAATTTTCTCTCTCTCTCTCTCTCTTGATTAGCTCTCATTAGTCAGTAGTTTGCAATTAACACCAACACACACACACATCTTTCTCTCTCTTATATTACTCTCTTATATTTGATCAATTCACATCACCATTGCAATCACATGCATTTGCACAATAATATAAGAGTAGCAGTTTACCCCCGTCATCCTCATCGTCTCGCCTCTCATTTCACCAATACATACAAACATACATATGTACACCGAAATACCAACAACGAGCGCAGCAGCAGCAATTACAAAAAAAAAATAAAACAAAGAGTTATGCGAATTTCGTAGCATATATTCTTGCTTTTCTCTTCAGTTTGTTGTGTGCGCTGGCGACAAAATACCAAAAAACAAAAAAAAAAACAAAACAAAATTGAAAATCAAGCAAAAATTGTGAAACACTAAAAACAAAAACCCAAAAATGTCTTTTGCAGTCAACGCCAAACGCCGCCGCTCCGTTCCAATTTAATGCTGGCGCAGCGCCTGCGCAAACCAATATATTCGCGTAAGTAGAGTGCCAAAAAGAGATGGCACTAGCAGCAGCAGCAGCAGCAGCAGCAGCAACGATCGCTGCTGCTCCTTCCTGGCTGTGTGCTGCTCTCTCGAATACGAGTGAGCCGGGAGAGTGTGAGAGTGAGAGGGAACTAAAGACAGATAAGTCTTGCGAGTTGTTTTTGTTTAATTTGGCCCCCCCACAAAGAATGCGAAATTCAAAACAAACAGACGAGACACAAACACACACACACACACACACACACACGCAAGCACAACAATAACAAAATGCATTTCCTAAACGTTTTAATGACAACTTGATATAATTATGTGATTATGATTATTATTAATTGTTTCTATGATGCATCGTTTATTTATTGTTTATGTTCTGACATTCTTCATTTTGAATATAAATACAAAAACACACACACACGCAGACACAATCCAACCACACACACACACATTACATGTATGTTCATATCTTCATGTTTCGTTGTGCCATTTACATATCTCTCTGTGTGTGGGTGTGTATGTACGTGTGTTCCTCTACCGCCCCCCCCTGTGCGTGTGTGTGTGTGCCGAGTGCGTGTGCGTGTGCGAGTGAGTGTCTGTGTAGATGTAAGTCATTGAGATGAGAAAGCTTTCGTTAATACAAAATGTGTTGCTATGAACTTTGCTATTCTCTCTCTCTCTCTCTCTCTCGCTCTTTTTGTTTATGTTACTGCATGTGTGTGTGTGCGATGTATTTTAATTGTATATCTTTTTTCGGATAAATGATTTTCACAGCTTCAATCCGCCGCCGAATGCTGGCAACAATATGCAGAATCCACGCCGCAAAATGCGCACCTCAATGCGTCGTCTGCCGCCGCGGTAGAAACAGCAATGGCGTCTGCTGCCGCTGCTGCTGCCGCCGACGACGACGCCGACGAAGGAGAAACAACTCGACAGAAATGGACGAATATGGGACTGGGACTTGGACTTGGAGCAGGAGCAGGAACGATGCCGATGCCGATAACGCGGCCATGGCAGAAATCGATATCGCTATCGATGCCGATACCTGTACTGCACACCGAACCGTATCTGGAACTGGAACTGCAATCGGAATCGGTTGCGGTTCCGCTTCCGGTTCCGGTTGTGAATGCCGATTCCGAAGAAGAAGCATTGAGGACGACAACAACAACAAAAACAAAGACAACATGGACAACAACACTCCAATGGACGCCAATGCAACCAGCGCAGGCGAACGAAGAGGAAGAGGAGCAAGAGCAAGAGGAGGAGCAAGAGGAGGAGCAAGAGGAAGAGCAAGAGGAAGAGGAACTGAAAGATGAAGGATCACCGGCAATTGTATTGCAACGTCGCAGTTGCCGTCTGCAGGAGCACTTGCAAAATGAGCTGCAACAATTGCAGCAGCAGCAGCGGCGGCGACGGCTGCAGCAACACCAAAAACATCAGCAACAACAACTCAACAAATATCGATTTGTGCGTGCCAACAGCAACAAGAACTACAGCAGAAATGCAAGTCTGGCCACTACTGAGCCCAGCAGAGTTGCCAGACCGTCGC
Organism: Drosophila immigrans; assembly: GCA_963583835.1. NCBI lineage: Eukaryota > Metazoa > Arthropoda > Insecta > Diptera > Drosophilidae > Drosophila > Drosophila immigrans. Next base: position 11,913,365 of record OY757144.1, on the reverse strand, counting down.
GCTATAGCTTTCATGTGCGCAAAAGAATTAACACCAACAACAACAACGAAGCCGGCGCAGCGAGCGACGCCAGCGGCGCAGCAGCAGCGACGTCGACTCCAACATCGCCTGTGCTGCGCAGTCGCTACAAGCTGGTGCGACAGCGCAGTGCCCATTGACTGAAGCATAGCTCCCCCTACCAGCAGCACCCCCTACCGGCACAGTGGAGAACTACAACGACAGCAACAGGAAGAGAGAGCGAGAGAAGCTTTTGATGACTGCAACAACTACAACTACAACTACAACAAGAACTACTACTACAACTACAACTACAACTGCAACTGCACGGATTGAGAGAGCGACACACACACACACACACACACACACACCCACACCCACACATTAACACATTTGGAAATCATCTTTAATATAACAACACACACACTCACACACACAAATACATATAAGTTTTGTTGTTTTTTTTTTTTGGTTTGTTTGTTTTTATTTACGCGCAGAATCCCGAATTAACAACAAACAACAACAACAAGAACGCAAATCTTAAATGCATTTTAGTTAACTTGTTTCTCAATAAAATACTTTTTTTTTTGTTTAATTTAAATTAATTTGTTGATTTGTCAAATTTTAGATGCGAAACAAACAAAATACACATAATATAATTATATATAAATAAAACTATATAAAGTCGAGAAATTTGTACTATGAACCGTAAATTACAAGCAACAACAGCAACAAAACAACGTCAACACTAAACATTGTAAATTGGAAAACAATTTTTTGTTTTATATTTTTATTATTGATGAATGCTAGCGCTATTATAAACATAAATAAATATATATATATTAAATTGCGTACACACACATATTGATAAAAATAATACGAAACAAGAAAAAAGGAGAAAAACATTGAAAACGATAATTATGTAATAATTATGTTGTGAATTTGTAAAGAAAGTGTTAAAAAAAATGAATATAGCGCAAAACAAAATGATAAGAAAAAGAAAGATAAAACGAACATATACATATACATATAATATATTATATTATTATTATTATTATTAAATTGAATCATTTGTTTAGACAATTTTTAAGTGCAACACACGCTGACTATATAGAAATATGACGGGGACGTTTTTTTAGGGAAAACATGAATGAAACTAAACTATGAACGCATTATACATATACAACAAATATATACGTATATATATATTTATATTGATATTTATATATGTATGCCACAGTTGTTTTTTGTTGTTGTGTTATTCAGTTAATAATCATACACTTCCGTTTTGCGTGCTCTGGATTGAACATAAAGTCAAAAACAAAAACAGGAAACAAATTGAGCCTCCTAACAAAAATACAATTTAAAAGAATAACAACAACAAACAACACTATATAGTTAAGATATAACAACAAAACAACAACAACTACAATTATGATATGTGCGTATTTTTTATATACATACATACTGAAAACAGATAACATAAGATTGAAAACAAAAAAACAACAACAGTAAAAACAAAATAAACTGATGCCCGAAGTCTTAGTTTTAAGTTACTCAAGAAACAAAAAAAGAAAAGAAAACCAACAGCAGTTGTCAAATTGAAATCATAATGTAAATAAGTAAATATAAACGATATGATAATTTAAAACGTGACAAAAATAAATTCTTGTCTTTGAATTTCGGTTAAAGGCGCCAAAAAGCTGATGAACTTCAGCGGTTATAAGTGTTGGAAATCGAATTGTGCAACTTATCGATATCGCAATTATTCGATACACAAAAACTGGATTTATTCTAGACATTTTATTGCATTGTATCAATATTTAGAATGTGGAAATTGTCAGCATTTACAATAATTCAAAATTGAGGGTCAACAAGCATTAATTTCATTAATATAATTTAAATGGGCAACAAATTCATCTGTCCAACATATGGTCACATTGAACGGCTCAACAATAGTGAGATACATGTATGTATATATCATTTGAAAAGGAAATACCTTGAGTCAATTTTAATTTTAATTTTACCAATAAAAATATTAATTCGTCGATGTCGAGATTTAAAAAAAAACACGCAATAGACAAGATGTTTTAACTGACGCGCCTTAATAAAAAAATACCATTATTCCATTCGCAGTGTAACCAGGTGGCAATTATATATGTATGTATATATTATATTTAAAATGTCCCAAATTTCCCTTGTCCAATAAGAATTTAATTTGCCTATTTGTTTTTTTATTAGTTTGCGCAGTAGTTAAAAGTTAAAAGAAAATAGAAGAAACCTTTTACCAAACAAAGACACAATTCAATTTTTGACCGCAAAAAAAGAGTCGATTAAAATCGATTTCGACGCAAATCCTGAGATGCTGTATTGGGAATATTCGGAGTTCGCGCTACGGTCACACTGCCCAACAAACATAAATTCGTGGAAATTACGCACGGGTGTCGGGTGTTGTTTTTTCGTAGCTCAATAGTACTATTTGTTTATTTTTTTCGGTTCTCACATAAATGAAACGCACATTGCAATTGCAAGTGATATGAATTAGTGTAAATTGTGTTCGTTTCCGATACACATATGGCAAATGCAATTCGTTCGATTTTAAGATGGATATCATCAGATGCAATCAGCGCAGCAGCAGCGCAGCAGCAGCAGTAATTACAACAACAGCAACATGAAGTACAACAACAAAAAAGGCTGACTGATTGACTGACTACACCCAAAAAAACAAAAAAATTAAAAGAAAAGACAATAAGTAAAGAGGAAACAATTGCAGGCGACAGGAAAAATGAAGTAAAAGCTACGGTACTTCCAGTTGCAGTTGTAGTAGTGGAGTACACACACACACAAACGCAAAGAAACACAGCACACAAAGAGACATTTGCATGCATGTGTGTGTGGGTGTAACAGCAGCAGCAGCCAGCGGCTAAAGTTCGTGTGTTCGTTCGGCAGGCAGTGTTCGGCAGTCGTCGTGTGGCGTTCGTTCGTCGTTCGTTCGTTTGTCGTCGTTGTTTTCGTTTCGTTTCGTTTCGTTCTTGTTGGATTCGCCTACGCAGCAGCAGCAGCAGCAGCAGCAAAGGAAGCGGTTTAAGAGATGCATGGACAAAAGTCCGACGACGTCGCGACGTCGAAACACGAAATGCGAGAAATGCAAATTTAACACACAAATTGCGAAAATACTAAAGTGCAATTCAAAACGCAGTCGCACAATTCATTTTTGTTTCATTTTGCTTGTTTGATCAACGGATCAACTGCACGACAACGACAACGACAACGGGAGCGAGAGAGGGAGAGAGAGAGAGAGCGAGGAGAGAGCAACGAATCAGATCACGTCCATTTCAGCTACAGTTGCAGTTCCTTTGTTGTTGGATTTCCTTCCCTCCCCCCTCCCCACAATTGGTCCTCGTAATATGGATTGTGGTGCTCTTGCCGCGCAGCAGCAGCAACAACAACAACTAATATTACAGCAACATCAACAGCTACTACAGCAACAACAACTGCACTCCCGACAACAGCAACAAAAACAACAACATCACACGCTCAATTGCCTTGAGGAAACAGCAACAACAAATGTAAGTTTGTCTCTTTCTCTTTCTCTTCTTTACTTCCACTTGGCATTCGCCCCCACACAAAACACAAGCAATGCATGCGTTGCGCTGCCTGCGTCGCAGTCGCTGTCAGCAGCGCTGCTTTTCTTGCAGTTTATTGGTTTTCTTATTAGATATTTTTCATATGAGTAACTTTGACAGCGACGTCGCTGCGTATATGTATGTATATATGTGTGTGTGTTTCTCTTTGACTGCGTGTGGGCGGGGGGCGTGGCCGGTAGCCATGTGCATAAATAATTTAAGGCAAATACAAAGTTCATGCCACAAAAAACTGGAAACGCGCTCTTGCAACACACATTATCTATTTACTTTATTTCATTTTGTGTTGCTTTGTCGCGTTGTTGCGTTGTTGCGTTGTTAACTTGGCCAAGTTCGCGAAACGCAAACTAGGCAACCGAATGAGTCAAAGGCTATTTAGCCAGCTGATGATTAATCTCCCGACAGCTGCTGCTCTGCAGCAACTACAACAACAGCAGCAACAAAACCTCAAATCAAAGAAATACACGTCAGAGTAGAGCAGTTGTAACGACGCGACTAATTGCATACCCTGCAATTGTAACCTTGACATTTTTGACTTCTAAGTGCTTGTCAATAAATGATTAATTACAATTTGAACAAATTTATTTCGACTTTAAAAAAAGTAAAATGTTGACATGAATACACTAAATGCTAATGTTGTACTAAATTGTTGAAGTTATTAAGATTTCAAAGTAACAATTTAAATACGAATTTATAGGAAAAGAATATTATTCGGATATTACAGTAGTGATTGCAATTGGAAATGTAGTAAATTATTAGATTTCTTACTATTTTAAATTTATTGTGACTTCATCAAAAAAGACATTAAAGACTGAGATGTATTTAGTAATTGCAATTGAAAATCGATAGGTTAATAATGTTTTAGTAAATTAAATTATTATTTATTATAATTTATTTCGACTTCATTGAATGAGTGACTTAAATCGAGTATACAGGTATTAGGTTTTGCCAAAAGGATTCGCCAAACAAGAAAATCCTATTTTATTTCCTTATGATTTAAAATTGGGGTTTGGTTCTTACGTATTTACTCAAATGGCTTGTTTTGGTACGATTAATTTAATTATTAATTATTATTTATTATTGAATTGGTTCCATTTTAAAATTTATTCCGACTTTACTGAATAGAAATGATAGAAGTTAAATAAATAAATTATTAGCTTAAATTTTAAAAAAGTAATTTACTAAATAATTAAATTATAACATATGTATGAAACACAAATATATGTATTTCATCTACGTTTGATGACTAGAGGGTATCGATAACAATGGCAATCGAGCAGTTTGAACGCTTAATTACCGTTTCGTACATGTTACGAACTTTTGCCCGTTACTTTCACCATGCACAAATTCTAAAGCAAAGCAGAAACAACACAACAACAACAACAACAACTACGAAATGGGAAAGAGCGAAAGAAGTTCGAAATGAAATTGTTTATACAACGACAACAACAAGAGCAAGTACAAGAGGCCAAAGCCGTTGGCGTTGACGGACATGATGAAGGGACAAGAAGCAGAAGAAGAACAAAAACAACTAAACGCTGTTGCTTCTCGTTGTTCGCGTTCTTTGTTTTTGCCGCAGCAGCAGCGCTCTCCGCATGCCTCCTCCCTCCCTCTCCCTCTGCCGCTCCCCTTGGGCTACGCTACGTGACTGCAATAAAATTTAACTGCAATTACGTGTCGCATGTTTGTTGTTGTGTGTGGTGTGTGTGTGCCGAAAATGGCCAAAAAGTGTAAGAGCCGAAACGAAATGGTCAAGAGCAATGCTAAAATTGTTGCCAAGGATGATGCACAACAACAATAAGAACAACAACAGTTACGCACAGCATGCGACTAACAAAACGGGACATGCTCTCCAATACAATTGCACAAAGTCCTGTGCGTGCGTGTGCGTGTGCGTGTGTGTATGAGTAATTGCCAGTGTTGCCAATGCAATTGAGCCTATGGGCAGCACTTGCCGCCGTCGTCAAGAATACACAAAGAAGGTAACGGCAAAGAGTATTTAGTCACTCTACATTTAAAAATATAATTATTATATATTATTTATTTTCTTTATTTATAAATTACTTCTTGAGCTTAATATACATTTGCATTAGTTGAAATGGAAAAACATAAATTGCAATTTGACGCATGTGTTTTGCCTTGCAAGTGCATTCTGACGTCACAGACGCTCGCAGGCGACGAAGCGAGCATTACCTTCTCGCAGTTGCGTCGCCATGCAGAGAGCGAGAGCGAGAGCACGACCGTGAGAGAGCCATTGAGCCACCGAATATTAGTGAGCGAGTCGTCGCCGTTGCTTCGCATTTATATTTCGACCGATGCGCGACGACGACGGCAAAGCGCAGCACGAAACGAACGGCAAAAAAAAAAGAAATAAATTTCAAAAAAAGCGAGCAGAAAAAAATTGTTCAATTCAGTTGTAAAATTTGGTGAACGAAAGAGCGCGCGCGGCAATCTTGATAGAAACAACAAAAAGTCAGTTAAAGTTTTGTTTAATTATCGCGCAGCCGAGCTAAATATTGTTTTCTTACCGCCGCAATTGTTGTTGTTAATATTGTTGTTTTTTTAAAATATTTTTTGGTGTGTGCGTGTTTTATGAAGTTCCTGCAGCAGCAGCAAAACAACAAAAACGATTAAGTCCAGTTGCTTTTGTTTATACAACAGCAACACGCGGCAAATGAAGCAATAATTAAAAGTGCCTTTTTTAATTGAAGAGCTGCACAACAACAACAGCAACAAGAGCAACGAAGTTGCTGCTTCTTCTTCTTCGCTGCTGGCAATCGAAATCAAATTGACGTTAACATTGACGCGGTAAGAGAGCATCACACCAATACATTCAAACATTGCCTACACACACACACATATACACATGTATGTGAGACAACCCCGTTAACGGACTCCCCCCACAGGAGTGAAAGAGCGAGAGAGAGAGAGAGAGCGTGATAGAGAGAGCTTCCGCGTGTGTGTTTGTTTTTGTTTTTTGGCAGTTAATGTTAATGCGTTTCGCTTTTGTGTTTTGTCTTTTACTGCGGGGGCGGGCGGCTGCACATCGATGCCAGTCTATTTGCTTTTATATTCGAATCGTCATTTCGAGACAGACAGCGAGATGAGCTTGCTTTTGTTATTGTTTACTCCAGTTCACATTATGTGCCTTATCTTCATCTCACCCACACACACACACGGAGACAGTTGTGTGCGTAGTTTCATTCAACTTTTCTGCAAGCCGAAGCTAAATCTCTTTTTCCGATGTGGCAACGCCGCCAAGTTTAGTCTCTTGTTTTTGCCGGTATTTTTTTTTTTGCAAGTCATATGTTGTCAGCCTGTACGTCACCCGTATTCATTAGTCTCCTGTTTGTAACGGGGCACCCGCATCTCTCTTTCCTTCGCTCTCTTTTATCTTCTCTTCCAATCACCATCTCCTTCTCTCCCTATTGTTGTTGTTGTTGTTATTAGTGGTGTGGCCGTTTAATTGCTTCTGCACGTTCGTCAAATATTTGCTCAACTCTTTTTAATTACATTGCCCACTACTCACACTAATGCACGCATACATGTATGTGTAAGCACATGTGTGTGTGTTTTACCCTTTCATACGCACGCGATTTCAAAGGAAGTCATGCGTTGGTGTGAGTGTGCGAAACGATGACTGAGGGCACAGTGTGACACTTCATAGTGGTTCACAATGCATTTGCGTTGACCGAAATGGACAATCCCATTATGTGTATGGATGTTGTCCATATTGAAAGGTCAGCTTTTAAAGAATTGCATTTATTTCATATTTACAATATTTCAACGTGTCTGAAAAGCACTTTCATATTTAAGCTGTTCGCATTTGGAATCTATGACCACACATTTAAAAACCTTATACGAATATTAAAGTAATAACAATTGAAGAGGAAGTAATGATAGAAATAGTTCATGCCTGTATGTTAGACGAGCGACTTAACGTTAAAGCTTTAAGTTGTAGCGCTAGGAATAGTATCCAATAAACTTTATACATTAAAAAAAACACAAATTGGGGGTAATTAAAAAAATATATTCATATATCGGATCTCAGCGCCAACACTTAGCTCTCTCGTTTTTGACTAGATAGGTTGAGTCTTACGCACATGTTTTTCTACGCATTAATCGACAATTTTGCAATTTGCGTTTCACATGTTCCTTCTTTTCCACTCACATTTGACTACAAATAACAGTTTACTTTGTTTATTCAGCCAAAAGAATGGTTGGTCATCCACCCCTGCTTGAAATGCCCAATAATCTTGAAGAACAATACATTCGAAGTAATTCATTCGACTGCAATTAATCTGTAGGCTTCTTCTATTTTGGTCGAGATAAAGAAAATTTGATTTTGGGGAAGTTCCACAGTGTTTGCTTTTAACTTCTCCCCCCCATTTAAAAGTGTGTACAGTACAGAGCATAGCAAGATTGGAATAAAAGCAATATGTTAGATGAATTTCTTATGACTGCGCCTCGCTCAAGATCTAAACATGTAGCCTTGCACTAATCAAATAGAACAATTACCAAACAAAAACTCCACTTGAAGTTTTAATTCAATTTGTGTGTGTATATATTTTTGTGTGCTCTTTTCGAGTGATTTTATTGTAATGTACAAACGATCAAGACTTTTTTCTACGCCTCTTTTATAGCTTGTTGACAAGATACATACATACAGACAGCATATTGTGTACATATTCACATGTGTTGTATACAAAGAGTAAGCTTATATGTAGCCTTGCAGGGAACTTAATTGATACTCTATTGCCCTGAACTGTACTGAGCTGGAAAAAAAGATATCATATTTTTAGACTTCTAATGCACTGGCCACATTCTTTTGCTGTGTTGTGCAGACAATAAGCCAATAATTTTGTACGATTCGATTTGTTTGTTGATTTATAATTTGTCTCACACAAGTCTCTTTGTGTGTACACTGTACAGTTTATATTCATTATGCTTTTATGAGGCACTTCCCAGTTATAATTAGAGTAGATTTCATAATCGCAAGCATGAAATTACAGCGGCATCCAGTTCGTCCCCACAAGGCCGTGCCTTGGCCCACTGTGCGCTGTGGATGTTGCCAAAGCAAGAAGTAAAATCGCTCATATTGCAGTCGCAGTCGCAGTCGACGTAGGGCCGGGCAGCGCAGCAGCAGCAGCAGCACCAGCACAGCAACCATATGACTTTTGCACATGGCTGTGCTGTGTACTTGTTGTTGTAGTAATTGTTCTTGTTGTTGTTGTTGGTGCTTTACTTTATATTTTTCACTTCACTTCTCGCTGACAGAGCGACAGCGACGTTGGCTGAGCTCGTCTTTTGAATATTTATGCGGCTACTGCGGACGATGCGACAGCGCGACAAAACTGCTGCTGTCGCGCTGTTCATTTAAATTTTGTCGTTGTGCGTTGCTGTTGTTGTTGTTGTAAATATTTTATTATCGCTTGTTTCCGTTTAGGAACCAAAATGGGGAAAACTGCCTGTGTGCGTGTGTGTGTGTGTGTGTGTGAGCTAACGCATACATATTTAAAATTCTTTTGTCGCCATATTCATTTCGAAATTATGTACTTGGCTTGTTGCTTCACACGACGCTCCGTTGCGCATCGCTCACTGTCCCCCTTCCCTCTTCCCTCTTCCCCCCCACACACACACACTCACTCTCTTGTCAATTTAGCTATCTGTACGTCTATCTATCTGTGTGTGCGTGCGTGTGCGTGTAGATGTTCTGTTCTCCATGCCATTCCATTTAAATTCCGCTCTCTTTTCGTTTGCCTGTCGTTGTGTGTTGTTGTTGTGTAGCTTCGCCGCTGACCCTGTGCTGTGTGCATTTCTTGTAATTTCATTCGTGATAGTGGGAGGAAGACAGACCGCAAAAAGTATTCAAGAAAGCACGTTGGCGTCGAGTTTGCCCGACTTGAAAATACCCATCTAAGAAATTGTGGATAGGTATATTGTTTCTTCTCTGATTAATTCGACAAGAATAAAGAACAGTAAAATGTCAGAAATTGCTTCTAAGTAATAGGTATGATTTTTAATTGAATTGCACATTGCATTTATTGAACGTTCCTTTTTGGTGCTAGTAAATTTGCTAGTTAATGAATATACCCTGCTAGTCGATGTCTACCGGGTGAAGCTATCTTGTACTTTGGTCTTTTACATGCGTGCATATCTTCCCCACTCGCACTCTCACTCTCTGCCTTTGTCGCTCTTTCGCTGCGTCGCCCTACTCCGCCTACTCCTTCCTATCTTTCTTCATTCCGTCTGTCGCTTTGCATTACAAAATTAGCGCAATATTTTGTATTTTGTATTTGTCTTGTATTTTTAGCTGTGGTTTTTTGTAATTTATATTTAAACACGATTCGTGCGTTGTTGTTGTTGTTGTTGCTGTTGATCAGATCGAAATGAAACGTTTTGCGGCGTGACGCGACATGATGTGTTTGTGTGCGTGTGTGTGTGCGTGTGCGTGTGTGTTACCAATGTGGGCGTGCAGTGACCCAATTTCTCTAATAGATTGCATTTTGCTGCAGCCAACACACACACACACACACACGCACAGCGAGACTTGCATTTGGTTGTCTCGTTGCTTTTCGGTATTATTTAGCGCATTGAACTCGCTGCTTGCCCGGTTTTGCCCGGTCTAAGGCAGCATCTCGTTGTCTCGCTCACTCTCACTCACTCGCTCGCAGTCGCTGTCTCAGTCTCTTTCTATGCTTGGTCTGCTTGGCTGTTTAATCTCTGCCGTCCATTGGAAGCATTTTGCGCTTGCCATTTCCTGCCTGCCAAATCTTACATAAACAACAACAAAAAAAACCCCAAATTTGTCGCAGTATGCACACACACACACACACACACACGGACACTGCACTGCACTGCACGTGAGTGCTGTCAACGGCTTCGGACGAAAAAAGCTGCTTTTAGCAGAAAATTAATTAGAAAAGGCTAAATTTGTGCTAACAGCTGATCAAATACAGCTGCAATTTTTTTTAACAGTTTTTTTGACAGTCAGTCTTGTTGAGGCGATCAGTACCAAATTATGCAATCCATTTAAGTTTACGATTTTATGCCAATTATTCTAGATGTGACATTATATGTGAGTGCAACAATTATGGACATTATACAGTATAATTTATGACATTGCAATATCGATAGATCAATCATTAAATAGGCTAGATTTGAGGAACAAAAAAAAACCCAAATTGACAACACTGTTGCACGTTGAGCATCGAAGTTGCCATTGGAGTCGCAGTTGAGCAGCCTGTGTTCCTGTGTCCCATTTCGTTCCGTTCCCATTCCCATTCCCATTTCCATTCGTAATCGTTTGTCGCTGTCGCTGTCGCAGTCGAGTTCCCAGGCCGCCTTTAGCTAATTAAGTGCAGCACTTGACTTCGTCTAAAGCCAGCAATAAACCATTAGCAAATTGAGCACACAAAAACTCACACACTCGCAGAGTAGAATGATTATATACATAGTTGTATTGTGTATAGCATGTTAAATTTATATGGTCTTTTAGCACATTTTTGTGTTCCGCATTCCACGCCTAATTAGTTTATGCTCGCATTTATACTATGCGCCATCAAAAACAAAAAAATAAACTCATCTCGATTTTATTTTAGATCAAATTGTGCACATAAATATAGGTTTGGTATAAAACTCGAGATCTCTTGAGTGGAAAAGCTGCCCACACTTTTGTGTCTAATGTCCGGTCAAAAACTAATCTATTACATAATTGATTTTCCGATTGAGCGTATTTGGCATAAGGTACAAATTTTATGCGAGTTTCCAAGAATATCCAAGAAGAAATTGCGCTTTTCAAGATACTATTAAATTCTGTGTTTACAGCGGGTTTTTCCTTTGAAAATTGACTGCATTTTTAAACTGTTTTTGAATACCAAAAGAAAACGTAAAAATATTTCTGTAATTTTAATGACTGCTGATATTTGAGATCAGCATTTTCAAAACGGAAATTTGGTTTTGGTTTTGTGGCGTGGTGCGGAAAACTTTCACAGTAAAAAGTTTATGGGATACTCGCAAATGTTGTTGCCAATTCGATAGCGAACTGTGTTTATTTGTGCATTCTTTCAACAAAAGTTGGATGCAAACAGATCTACAAAATACTTGGAAGCATATTTACGATTACTCGTATTATCGCCACACACACACACACACACACATGTCTTTTTTGGTCTAATTTCGCTGCTGGCCTATAAAGGAATGGTTAATGTTAATGTTAGTTTGTCGCAGCTGGAACTGCTGACTCAGTAGCTCGTTTCACTTGCCTCTCATTTTCCACTCTCCCCAGAGACAATCGTGCCATGCAAAGCGCAAACAAAAAAAATAAATATACATATGTATATATATACGTATGTGTTTATTTCCCCCTGTTACGCTCGCTGCTGTGTGCAACGTATAATAAAAGGCGACTTGTAATTTGATTGAGCTGCAATAAAAATTTGTCAGCCTAGCAATAAAGAGGGGTGTGATGGCGTCGGGGAGTGACTGATTTTCCTATTGGAGCGTATAATCATCATGTGTAGGCTTTCATTTTCATTTTCATTTTCCATTTTCCATTCTCCTTTAGTTTTGTATTTTTATGATTTATAATGCAGCGAGTCTCTGAAATGTTTATAACAAATGCATGCGTGCTCTCCCTTGTCCCCCTTTTGTTGTTCATCAAATCAACAAGTGATTGATGACGCCCAGCACAGAACCAATGATCATCTCCGGGACAGAGAGGGCGGAGAGGTACAAATATTCGAGTGCAGTGGAAGTAACCCCTAAGACAACGTCACGGTGTCAAATTACACAATAGGCAGCTACTTAAGACTGATTACACTGCAAGAAACGTGGAGTTGGCATTGCCAAATGGCTCTCATTAATAATGCATGCATGACGAATGACTCCCCAAAATGATTTTAATACATTTCCCCATAAAACTAGCTACATCTATTTGTGTTCGTTTAGCTTCTGCTTGACTGCGACAGCAATATAAAATATTTCTAATTGTAATGTGCCATAAAACTGTAGTTGAATTGATGATGGGACTTGAAGATAATCCTAATGTTGGAATAGATGAAAGATTTTGTTGTTTATTTTAAAAATTAAAAATTCTAAACGAATTGTTGCGAGTACTTAAAAATAATCTAGTGTCCAGTGTTTAGTATAGTTTTCCATTTTCATACGAAGTAAATTAAATTCTATACACTTCAAAAAACCATAATTACGTATAACATCGAAATCGAAACTTTTATATACAATTATGGTGGTCATTATAAAACAAATACAAGCTGAGTAAACTGGCTTCATTTAGAGAGAAACGTTGCTTAGGGAAATGTTATACCTTGAATTCTTTGTTTGTTCAATTCGACGAAACAGCTGTGAACTGATTGAAATGATATCGTTCTGGCTTGTAAGTGGATCCTTTGCGGCCTTCTCAACTGTACTTCTTGAGTGTCCACATTCTTCAAGTGTAGCTGCAACCAGCTGTAACCACACGCACACCACCGACATACACTCAAATACAGATGCAGATACTTTTACTCATTGTCGTTGTCCCTGGCACAACCAAGAATGCATCTGTTGCCGACAATTGCTGACGTTGATGACGCTGCCGATGACGCTTATCTTGATCTCGTAATCACACAGCGAGTGCGAGAGAGAGAGTGAGAGAGTGAGGAGGTAGGCATGCAGGGTATCTGCTTAAGTTGGTAGCGAGTGAGCAATAAGCAGACTGCAATGAGCAAGGAACGCGCGTCATTTTACCATTTTCAGTGTTGCTTGATTCTTTTTTTGAGGCTCGGTCTCGAGATCTGGAGATCTCGACATTGTTTGAGCAAGTGGCAGGTGCAACACGCAGCCGGTGCCCTCTTTTGTCTCTGCCAGTGTGTGTGTGCAAGATTGCGAGTGTAGATACACGTATCCTTAAGATACTTCTTATGCATTTATGCATTTTAACCCTAAAAACCTTGCTCCGATTTGCTGTTGTTACTGTTGTGGACACGCGTCGCTTACCGCTTACCGCTTGCTGCACGCGTCCTACGAACAACAACAAGAACTACCCCAACCCTTGCCCCTCTTTGTGTCCCCTGTCTCTGCTCCGAGTCCGCCTTCGTGTCCGCCTCCGTCGCCGTCTCCGAATTCGATGCCGCTTTCGTTGTTGAAACCAAAGATTTGCGCTGCAGATTTCTTTCATTATTTCCAGCTAGCAGTTTTTTTTTTTCAGTCTTCCCTTTTTCTTTTTTTTTTTTCGGGTTGGGTTCTTAAAGCGGCGACAGATGTTTTTGCTAAGGGTCGTTCGTCTCAACGACGGTCGCGTGTTGCTTTAATGGGTTTCCTTGTTGTCGTCTCCGTCTCCGTCTCCGTCGCTGTCTGCGTCTGTGTTTGTGTTTATATACGTCTCATTTGGTTTTCTTTTTGAATTCGAGTTGAGTTGGAGTTGGAGTTTTAGTGTCCCCCTAAACAGCAACTTTGTTATTCGATTGCGATTTGCCAAAAACAACAAATGCTAAATTTACATGCTACACTCGCACAACTCCCAGAAAGTAGCCGAAGAAAGCAGCAGCTGTGTGTCATCGAAATCAAAACAGAAAACACTCAGTTGCTATAATCAAGTTGACATAGTTATCTAAACAGAAAGTTAAAGTCCTGAAAAAGTTACAATTTAAAGATTTCATAGAAGTAAAAGTCAATTTACCAGTATTCATTTTCTAATTTCATTTAGACTTAGTATGTCTACAGAATATAAAAAAAACACTAGGAATGTTTTACTATTTTGTTTAGCATTAGCATTTGTTTAAAATGATACCACTACATTTTGGTAAAAGTAATAGTGATTTAAAGATCATATCAGAAATAAACCAAATCTTTAAAATAATGTTTCTACATTTTCGTAAAAGTACAAATTATTTATATTATTGAATCGTGAATTTAAGTTATGTAACAGTTTTCAATTCAAAGATTAGACCAGGAATAAACAATTTATTAATTTCGTTGTCATACATATAGTCAGTATTTATAATTGTATTTGTTGTAGAACTGGGACGATGCTTGATTCTCACTTCAGTTGCTTGAATCTGCTGTCTTTTAAGTGTTGCATCTTGCGTGACAATATTTCACTACCTGCAGCAATGGCTTCGCATGATGAGACTTTAATCTTTCAGCAGTTGTCAACTGCAAAGTGAATTCTCCTCGTTGTGGCAGCAATCTGAAAAGAGCAAAATATATGTCTGCATGTTATAATATGGAAAATACTGATATCTGTATCTGCATTTGCAGAATCGTAGCTATGAATTTGTGATGGAATTCAGTGTTCTGGCTGTGTTGCAACAAGTTGAAAGAGATTAATAATGGAATGCTGTGCATGATGATATAGTATTTATACATTTCCAGCTGCTCTTGCGATGCGTGACAAAAAGCGAAGGCAACTCAAGCGAACGCAACTTCGGCTTCTTGTGTTGTCAATGGTTTCTCATTTCTTGAGATTGTGCTCGCAACGACGTTTGTTTCTTGAGGGTTTCTTAAGGTTGTTCTGAGTTGTTGCCGCCGTTCTTGTAGTTGTTGTTGCTGCTGTTGCTGCTTGTGGTGATTAGGAAGCAGCAGCGTACTTGGCCTGTTTGACAATTAAGCTGCTTAACGAGGCAGCAACAAGAACTCGACTCGACACAACTCGACTCACATCACGCATTTAACTTTAAATTTGAATAAAGTCGGTTTTATGGGGCGACAAATTTGCACAAGATAAAAAACCCAAGTACAAAGGAATGCTCGACGGCAAGATATGCTCTGTTTACCGATAGCAACATTTATTAACATTCCATTTATTGCGTTTTCGCCTTTTCTTGCATCCCTTTTGAGAGCAGTTTGTTGAATTGAGATCGTTAAATAATA
This sequence comes from Drosophila immigrans, assembly GCA_963583835.1. NCBI lineage: Eukaryota > Metazoa > Arthropoda > Insecta > Diptera > Drosophilidae > Drosophila > Drosophila immigrans. Next base: position 11,897,853 of record OY757144.1, on the reverse strand, counting down.
AATATAAATACATACGAAACAGCTTCAATAATAATAATAATAATAATAATATATAGATAATATATTTCATTCTGCTGTACGTCTGCATAGCCTTTTTACTTGGGCTTTAATGAGTATCGCGTTAAAGTCGAGAGGCGCATAAAGAGCTGAGCTGAGCTGAGGATTCGCTTTATAAGGCAGCAGCGTAGCTTGAGCGGTGCCAAATTTAATGTATTAATTTAGTTTCTGTTTTTATATTTATTTTTCGTAATTTTGTTTGTTGGTTTTTTTGGTCAAGCGCTTTGCACACGCACCGCACTTGCCCCACACACAAAATTTGGCGTTGTTTTCGTAGCTTCGTTTGTTGTTTTTATTAATTGACTACGGAAGTTGCTGTAAATGTCCACAAACATGAAATTATTTATATGCTTTTTATTATTATATATGTACATATGTATGCAGAATAGACAGGCCGCGAGACCGACAGCGAGACAATATATTATAGTATAAATATAAATATGTTATTTTATAGGCAGAGGAAATGGCGACAGACAGACAGACAGACTGACGGTCCCTTAACAAGCACAATTCCCTCGTGCTGCCCACTCTCCTGACACTGGCGCTGTCCACTCTCCCCTTCCGCTCCATCCACCACTCTGCAGAGCACATGACGTCAACTTTGCACGCTCGTTAGTTAGTCAAGTGTAGTAAAAGTAGTAGCAATATTTATTGTTGTTGCTAGTTTGCTGGTTTAGTTAATGACAGCTTTTACTTAGTTGATGATTATATAGTGTGGAGTGTGGAGGCAAGCTAAAAGTGAACTACAACTAAAGTAAAAGTAATTACAGTTAGCATTACGATGTTGCTGCCTGCAACATGCGGCCAATTAGCTAAAAGTAAAAACAACCTGCCGCACACAAAGATACACAAAGATACATTCACGCTGCTCCATTTGGGTGCGCGCTCAAACCATGACAAAGCGATGATCTTGAAGCATGCAATAATTGTTTGTTGTTGCGGGTCAGGATTGCCTAGAAGGGGGTGGCAACTCTGCCCAGCCCAGCCCAGCCCAGCTAATTATGCTGGCAAATGGAGTCACAGCTGCTAGGTAATGGGTGTGCTTAGATTCCTGCTCAAGCTGACAGCAATTGAGCCAGCAGTTGAGACCCAACCTAGCTCAACAATAAGCCTGTGTGAGCTCATGCTCCACTCTCGAGGAGGGGGCGTCAAAGAAATCAGGCTGGGTGGTGATAAGCGAAGGTCGCCACGACTTTGGAGTTGTGACCAATCCATTATCAAGTCTAATTAGTCGCCGGCATAGAAAATGCGACTTGGCATTGGGCGAGATCACGACGAAGGTAAACAACTGAAACTGGAACTGCAACTAGACTAGACTAGACTATATAGAGAGACGATCTGCTTGGAATTGCAATAACGATAACTAACTAACAAACTGGCAGTCACGTGCATGCTCGACTCGAGAATACTCGCAGTCGATAGTAAACAAATCAATGCCAGATCTTTGCAAATTGAGCAAATATTTTCAACAGCCACATTCACTAGCGATAGATCTTTGACTTTCTCCCCCAGCTGCCCAAGTGCAATACTAACAACAACATTATTATTATTATTATTGTTGTTGTTGTTGTTGTTGTTGTTGTTGTTGGCACTTAGCTGCTAGAATGTGAGAGCAAACGAGCTGCAGACACGATCTACACGATCGCAGACCCAACAACAACAGACTCCGACAATGCAAATAGCAGCTCGTAAACCAACAAGAGATCGCTGTAACTGAGAATTCTGCGGCGTCAATAGCCTCGAAGCCTCAAAGCCTCAATGTGTGTGGCACGCTGGGCCATTTGTTGTACCCTGTGCACCTTTAAGGGGTATATATATATAGAGAAATATTTGGATTTAGTAAATTTAAAGTACAGATTTCTGAGAATTATGTCTGAAAATTCAAATAATGCGACTTTATGTATAAAATACAATAATGCACATTTTAAATTGTTTAAACAGTTTCTGTGGTAGCTAGAAATCATATAATGCTGCAATGTTCATTTGTATCTCTATAGTATTAGCTTTAAAGTTGGCAGCTGTAGTTGTAATAGATCTAAGATACAGACAAGTCAGACTCTTTTCTATACTGTTGAAGTGAAGTTAATTTATATACGGGGCTGCAATATTCTGAATTCTATTGCCTCAAAGCTTCTCTTCGCCAATGGCTTTTGTAGAGTAGATAGCTTAGAGGCGAGGGTATCTTTCAGTTGGGTCTCCAAACCTGGCTTTGTTAATGTTATTCTATTTGTCAATGCAACTCAATTAGAATTGCTGCCAGTTGTTGTTGTTGTCGATGTTGTTGTAGCAGCTGTCATTGAACTTTGTACAAGCAGCAGGCAGGGTCGACATTTCGTTGGCGTGGCGAAGGGGCGAAGAGGGGGACGCGAACGAACCCATTCGAAATTGAAGTTGGATAATGGCAAAATAGTCAAAGCAAATGCCACTAAAATACACACAAACACACACAAGCACACACAAACACACACACACACACAGAGAGTCGGTTGTAGAGTCGCTTAGTTTATGGCACTTGAACCCATAAATCAACGCAGTTGTCGGCGGGGAGAAGAAGGAGGGCAACTGATCCATTGTGTGGTTGGCGACCTCATCAACTTCCCTCCTCCGTCCGTCCGTCCGTCCGCTTATCCCCATTTTGTGTTCCATTTCATGCGTCCCTCACAGTTATCAGCTGTCTCTGTCGCTGTCGCTGCCCTTCGTGGTGCAATGCGCACTCGGCGGCTAGAGAGATGAATGATGTGCGGAGAGGGAAGCTGAAGTTGACATCGTCGTCGTCGTCGTCGTCGTCGTCGGCAAGTGCCAATTACCGTTAAGCCGCCAAAATAACAAAAAAAATACAATAAAAATCTTGTGTGAGTCATTCGAGCGTTAAAAGCCGCCGCGTAACTCTCGAATGTCATTTTAGGCCAAGTTACCACTGTAGTTAACGCTGTCTGTCGTCGTCGTCGTCGTCGTCGTCGTCGCTCTTTACCTGCCCAACCAATCAAGCTCGACGACAAACAGCATTTACTCCCCGTCTCACTCTCTTTGTCTGTCTCTCGGTCTCTCGGTCTGTCTGTCTGTCTGTAACCCATCAATTAGACAAAGTTGAAGTTCAGGCAACAAAATACGCCGCTTGGGGGGAAATGGGAAACTCGGAATCGCAGTTGGGAGTCGGCCACCGAATCCGCCTTAACCCTGACTCTAGCTGCCAACTCTTGTGTTGCCTGCAAACCCGCAATTATTGTCTGTTGTCTGTTGTCTGTTTTATGGGATGCAAATCGCCAGCAGCGTGACCCACTTTGAAAGCTACTCCAAAATGGGCAACTCTGTGTCGTCGAGTACATACATATATTGTCTATATTATATATCGTAATGAATTGCGCACTTTGAGTACTTGTAGAACTACTATATTGCTTGTAGTTAAAACAGTTACTGTCCTAATTTATTATTATTATTATATCCAAGTTGCTGCTGCTTATTACTCATTTAATATGTTAGATAAAGCTTACCTTTACAACGGCATTGTTTAAATTTGTTTTCCATTAGAATTCTGGTTAAATGGCCAGCTTTTATTTATACTTTTTTCCTTGAATTACATTCATATTGCTTTCGTGACGATTTGCATTACGTTAGCTCGAAAAGTCAGAAACCAGCTGTAAAGTAATTAAACAAAATAATAAATAAATTAGACATATCGGTTAAATGCAAATTATGAATATATATGAGAGTGTTGCCATTTCTAGGCAATTTCGAATAAACTAAATGCAGCTCAATTATTGATCAATTCAAACTGTAGAAGTGATAATTATTGCAGCTTAAAAAACACGTTTTGCTATGAACTCTGATCTATAATAACTGCAAATTGATATTGCTATATAAGTGGACACAGGGCGACTCATTTAACTGGCAACAACACAGCTTCAGAGAAAACTCTGTGATTTACGATTACCGTTTCCCTCTCGCTGTTTTCCTTGGGTTTATCTTCTTGACTGGAAAGTAACAACTGCATAAATATTATTTTATGCTGCATGTTGTTATTGGAACGTGTTGAAAGGCGGTAAGGCAGCCAAAATTGTTTGCGGCTCCTTTTTCTAGCGAGTCGACTTCGCACTCGACTTCCTCTCTCTTTAGTCGCTGGCTGTTGGCCAGTTGTTGTTGTTGTTGCTAGTACGTGACTTATGCATTGAAGAATTACTTAACAACAGCAACAACAGCAACAGCTGTAGTGACTAAAGCGACAACTTTGGGGCGATAAAATGCGCTCAACTATCAGCGACAACAGCAACAACAATCGACAGCTGGAATAATGCCAATCAACTGGCCAAGGGGGTAAAGAGGGGTTAACTAGCAACGGGGTGAACAGAGCTAGGGGGAGCAGACGGAGATGGAGGGAGGGAGGGAAGCAGTTGGTTCGTAGCCGCGGCACAGCTTTGATTTGATTACATTGAGCAGTTGCCAAACGGAAATGTGCAACGTGTTTGAAGCTCGATTCCAAGACCCAGGCTCGATTCAACTCAACTCAACTCAACTCAACTGAGCTGAATGCGAACCGATTCGATGTCGATGGCGATGTCGATGTCGTTAATGCAGCTGCGATCGAGCGACGATCGAGGTCTGAGCACGTTCCAAAAGCGAGTGCTGATTAACCCAACAGCAACAAGAGCGGCGGCAGGGGGCAGGGGGCAGAGGTTATTTAACTACTACTCACTAGATTCAATGTGTTTGCGGCGTTGTTGCTACGCCCGCCTTCGAGATGCATTTCCCTTTCATTGCAGCAATCAATTTGCTAAACGCTGTGCACAGCATGCGCTGAACCACGCTCGAACCACGTTTGTACCATGTTTGAACCGCACCAGAGCGGCTATTAAAGTAGTTGGAAAAAGAGTGTGATTATGAGTTTTGTCTTAACTGCTCTTTGTGCGTCCAATAGGAGAGCATAGAGCAGGCTTTAATACCACATTTGCCATTCCTCTATGCAAACCAATTATCCCTTTTACTGTAGTATGCAGAATATTCTGACAATGTAACACTTTCCTATTCAACTTGTTCCATGCCTCATGAAACAGAATCAACTTTAAACCCGTTCAGCGTTTGCTATCAGCTCTTTAGCTAATGTAACTGTTTTAGCAGTCAACTTGATTAAATTGCACTTGCTTTTCCAATTATGACACTGAACCAATTTTGTAATTGATTCAGCGAGTCGTTAATTAGATGCTTTTACTTTTAAAATTATGAATTTAGTTGAACTCACGCAACTTTGTTTTGTTTCGCCTTGCAGATTAGCCAGCTAGCCAGCCAGGGGATCATCGTTGGCGGCATTGCCAGCGAAGGATCGGAGGCACCAGGGGCTGGAGCAGGAGGAGGAGCAGGAGGAGGCAGTCCACAGCACAAGTTGCTGGGCATTGGGGAGCCAAGTTTAAGCGGCGCTGGCGCCGTCAAACTGCGCAAGCACAACGAACGGCAGACGTCGTCATCGACATCATCGACGCCAGACGCCGCCGTTGCCGCCAAATCGCACGCCTCCTATCGCATCTCCATGGCCAATCTGGAGGATACACAAGAGTCCGAACTGGATCTGATACTCGGCGAGCTGAGCTTGCTCGAGGCACAGATCACCTATGGCGAGGCCAGCTTTCTGCCCGGCGTCGTGGCAGCCGCAGCAGCAGCAGCAGCGGCGGCCAACAATGCAACAACTAATCTGCAGCAACAGCAACAGCAACAGCAGCCGCCTCCACCTCCTCCGGCACTGGCGTCCGTCTCGGTGTCGGCGGCCTCGTCGCGCACACATTCACGCACAAACAGCAGCATCTCGGCGGACGTGAGCAGCGCCTCCTCCTCGTCGGGCATCTCCGAGAACGGCAACGGGCTGAGCCACGGCATGGGCCCCGTTGGCATTGCGGGTATGCCGGGCATGACACTTGGATCAGCTGGCGGCGCAGGTAACGTCATGGGGCACAACATGACGATGGGCATCACGCTGGGCGTGGTGACGCCACGCGAACCGCGCACCGAGTCGCCCGACAATGATTCAGCGTTCAGTGACACTGTCTCGCTGCTGTCCAGCGAATCCTCCGCCTCGTCCAACACCTCCACACAGCAGCAGCAGCAGCAGCAGCAGTTGCAGCTGCAGCAGCAGCAGTTGCAGCAGAAACTATTGCTGCAGCAACAGCACCATCAGCATCAGTCGTCTGGTGGCACAACTGCCGGCAACGTGGGCATCTCGAAGGCGGCCAAAATTCAGCTGGCGCTGCACAAGCTGGAGAGCGCGTCGATCCGGCGACTCTTTGTCAAGGCCTTCACAGCGGACGGCGCCTCCAAGTCGCTGCTGGTGGACGAGCGCATGGTCTGTGGCCATGTGACCCGGCTGCTCGCCGACAAGAATCACGTGCAGATGCAGCCCACGTGGGCGCTCATCGAGCATCTGGGCGACCTGCAAATGGGTGAGTAGACAGACGATTCTCTGGGGGACATCTAATGAGTTGAATCTGTTTCGGTTTTTTTAGAGCGCCTCTTTGAGGACCACGAGCTGCTGGTGGACAATCTGATGGCGTGGAACTCGGATGCCGGCAATCGCGTGCTCTTCCAGCAGCGACCCGACAAGCTGTCGCTCTTCGCCAAGCCCGAACTGTATTTGCCCGGTCCGCAGATGGCGCCCGGCTGCCAGCACGACGACCAGACGCGTCACATGCTGCTCGAGGAGTTCTTCGAGACGCACGCGAACCTGCAGCTGGAGGGACCGCTGTACATGAAGGCGGATCCCAAGAAGGGCTGGAAGCGACACCATTTCGTGCTGCGCTCCTCGGGCCTCTACTATTTCCCCAAGGAGAAGACGAAGAACACCCGTGATCTGTTGTGTCTGACGCTGTTCAGCGGCCACAACGTCTACACGGGCATCGGCTGGCGCAAGAAGTGGAAATCGCCGACGGATCACACGTTTGGCTTCAAGTCCGCCGTGGATTCGTCGCTGGGCAAGTCGTGTCGCTCCCTCAAGATGCTCTGCGCCGAGGATGCGGCGACTCTGGAGCGCTGGCTGACTGCCGTCCGCATCTGCAAATACGGCAAGCAGCTGTGGCACAATCACAAGCTGCTCATGGAGGAGTTGACGGCCGGAGGTGGAGCAGGTGGAGCAGGAGCAGGAGCAGGAGCCGGAACTGGAACGGCTGGCATCGCTGGTGGCGGCGTTGCCGGCAGCTTTGCTGTGTCGATGCGCAGCGAATCGATCAGCAGCATTTCCTCGGCGGTGCCGTCGCAATGCGGCAGCGTCTCCTCGGCCATCAGCAGCATGTCCAACTCGAGCGGCCGCATCTCGCGTGCCTCCAGCTCCAGTTCCAGCGGCTGTCTGTCCGACGAGAACAACGCCTTCGACTCGGAGTTCACAACGGGCACCATCAAACGCAAACCCTCCATGAAACCCAATCTGCCGCTGACCACGATGACGCGCCAGCTGAAGGAGGTGGGCGAAATCACCACCGGACCCGTCGCCTCATCGGCCACAGCTGCCTCAGTGGATGCAGCTGCCTCGCCCGAGCGCAGCGGCACCTTGACGCGTCGCCACAGCCGACGCAAGTCGCAGGAGAGCAACGGCAGCAGCGGCGGCACCTTGAAGCGACGTCCCGTCGTCGTCGTCGTGCCCGCCGTCGTAAAGCGTGAGGTGGCCGCAGCAGTCGATAATGGCGGCGGCGGCAACTCATCCTCGTCAAGCAACTCGACGCCAACGCCCACGCCGAGCATTTGTGCCAAGCCGCCGCCGGGCCTGACAGACGTCGAGCTGATGTGCTCGTCCACGTTGTCGCTGGACTCGCTGCCACCGCCGCCGCCACCGCCAGCGCTGCACGCCGACGAACAGGATGTGTACGGCTCCCAGTTGTCGCTGGCCTCGTTGCCGCCACCGCCGCCGCCCGAGGAGGTGCTGGCCTACGCCGATCCGCCCGGCACACCGCTGACGCCCACGCCCATGTCCATGGGCATGGGCATGGCGCTGAACCTGGGCATGCCGCTGCCCCATCCGCTGAGCCTGGCCAACAGCAACGGCACGCTGCCGCCCGCTGTGCCCGCCAAGCCCATCAAGCCGGCGGTCAAGCAGACGTTGAAGGCGGCGCCGCCATACAAAGCGCCGCCCGACTATGTGGGACCAGCTGGAGCTGCTGCCGGCGGCGGTGGTGGCGGCCCCGTGCTCGCGCCACCAGGCGTGGCCGCTACCGGCGTCGTTGTTGGCCTGCCCGCCCAGCAGCTGCCGCCGCCGCCGGCGCCCGTGCAGAAGAAGGTGTCGTTTGCCGATTCGCCGGTGCTGCTGCGTCGCAAGATGTGCTCGCCGGAACCGCAGCTGCCGCAGCGTTCGCCCAGCACCACGCTCAGCTCGGGCTCGAGCAGCTGCAGCTACCATCAGCCACAGCAGCATCAACAGCAGCCGCAACCGATTTACTCGCCGGGTCCGCTGCTGCCGCCACGCAGCGATCTGTCGCGCCTCTCGAACGGCAGCGATGTGATGCTGGGATCGACGACCACGTCGCCCAAGCGACTGCAGGAGTCGGCATCGAATCCGCCGCGCGACTTCCTCAAGGATCTGCAGCGTGTGATGCGCAAGAAGTGGCAGGTGGCACAGAAATGCAAACTGGAGCCGGCCACAACGCCGCACGAGGTGCTCGGCTTTCGGGACTTCAACAACGACGATCTGCTCGCCGCCCACAATCTGAATTCGGGCGCGAACTCGTCGCATTACTACCGCGAGACGGCCAACGTCAGCCATTGGGTGCAGGAGCACTGCGAGTATGCCCACAACGACTATGCGCTCTACGAGAATGTGCATGCCCAGAATGGCAACGGCAATGGCAACGGCAATGGCAATGCCACTGCGAACGGACAGGCTGTTGTTGTTGTGGCTGGCGGAGCTGCGGCGGCTGCGACGACAGCGACGGACGGTCCGCCGCCAGTGCCGCCGCCTGCTGCGGTGGCGGATGCAACCGCAGCGCTGCGCAAGAAGCGGCCACCGCCGCCGCCGCCGAAGCGCAGCGACTCGACGCATCTGACGCATCGCGTCTAGACACCAACGGACTGCGATTCCGTCAGTTTGTCGCCAGTGCCAGCAGTAAGTGACATCAATCAATCAATCAATCAATCAATTAAACAATCATCTGACCATTTACTATTTTGCTTTGCAGCACATACGCTCTACCCCTCGAACTGGATCTCGTGCTTCAATGGATCCAAACACACACACACACACACACACAAAACGAATATAGAAAATAAAAGAAGCGAATGCTGGATGGATTTGGGTAGTTGGAAAATGGAGAACCACATTTGCATCCAATCTGCTGCATTCTGCGTTTCTGCAATTTCTACGCGTCTAAACTTAAGTGCAAAAACAAACAGAAATTCCTATCGAAGAGCAAAAAACAAACCCTAAATTCTAGATTATAAGGCATAGGCGTGGCCACGCCCACTTCTCAAGTATTATATCAATCAGTTCAGTTTACTAGTTGTTTTCTTTATCCACTATGTAAGCGGCAAATGTTCGTTTCTTAAGATTGTGCAACTAAGGTTTAGTTACTAAACAATTATATATGCAACGGTGCTTACAATGCTGTGCACTTCAATAGATACAACTAAATTATTACATCTTTCGCGAATATTGTTTTATTAATTGCATTCTAACTGCAACCTTACTAATAAAATTAACTTTTATTTCAAATTCGAAACTGTATCATGAAAAATTCTATTTATTGAGCGTAATTTTTAATTTCTGATATTTAGCTAAGTAATTAAACAATTTATTTAAATTGTTTATGTTACGAGATGTTTTTTAAATTTTTAACTGATTAAAAAATGATCGAAAGAATTTTATATGCTTTGAACTAACTGACAAAAAATCAGATTTTTAATGTAATCGAATATTTTTTTAAGTTTAACTGGTTTTGAAAATTCTGTAAATTTTATTCATGTTTAACTGATCAAAATATCGACAAAATCTGGTAAAAACTGAAATTTTTGAAAACGTATCAATTCAACTGCACAGCATGTTATATTATATAATTGCACAAATTAAATTACTTCTGTATATTTCCATTATTTTTTGTTATTTTTTTATGTTTCAAACTGTTGAAAAAAACATTTGCCGCACATAATTCGAATATTTCGAGTATTTTGAAATGCAATTACAAATTTCGTCAAATTGAAATTTAAATAAATTAAGAAAAATTGTAGACTTTAAGAATCGAGCCACAATGTTTTTGTTTTTTTTTTTTTGTATTATATAAATATATGCAAATAATATTTTTTTTAAATAGAATTTTGTCTAATTTGCAAATTATTAAATTTTTGTAGCGTTTTTTTTTTATTGTATTATCGTAGTGAACATTTTTTTGAATGTGACGCATGAAATGCGCTGAGAAATGAGAAAAACTACGTTGCAAGCAAGCCTTATACAACTATTAATCAATTAATGCATTAAACATAATAATAATAACTATAATTAAGTCAATATACAACTACGTAAACTAAGCGCATATATACGTATACATATACTATACTATATATAGATTTGTAAGCCATAAACACATAGAGAATGTCATTAAATTTGCTTTCGCTTTGAATAATACGCTGCCTTTATGTTTTGGAATTGTAATTGTAATTGTACTTACTGCAAATCGAATACAGATACTGCAGCTGGATAACTACACTTAGAATATCAATAGTTGTGCATATATATATATATCTATATAGTGATCTAAGTACTATTTGCAATGCATCTATGCGCTAAATGGAATTTTTGTTGACTTACTTTTGTTTTTAATCGCTTAGCAGGCGTTCCTAATGGTTCTATCTGAATGTTCAGCAATCAGCATAGATAGATAGATCACACACACACACACATATAGAGACGACACACACAATACGAAACAGAGCCAAAATCAATTGTAAATCATAATGCATAATTGTAATCGTAACTCATTTGCCATGTTTAGTTTCACATTTTGTTGTATAATTTTAAAAAGATCGAGCGAACCGAATCAGAGCAGAGCAGACCATACACATGGGCATATACTGTATGTATGTAGAGGGCCATTAATCGAAGAAGATGAATATAACACCCATATGGACATATAAAGTATACTAATATATATATATATATAGAGATAAATCATGTTATCATGTTATGTTTAAGACAATGCTTAAAATAGACTACAAATGGCAGTGCAGTCGAATCACATCCATGTTTCTACATAGATATTTACATTTATTGACTTTCTTGTAGTTATTGGATAACGATATTTGCATTGGGAGTGCTGCCTGATAATAAAGTAAAAGCTCTTGAGTAGCTATAGTAAAGCACAATGCCAACTCTTTGATATAATTCGATACTACATATAAACGATTTGTCAGACGATAATCCCAAAGGGAATTTTAAAAATCCGATGAAAGCGATCTGATCCGTTGGAAACTAAAAATGTTATCAAAATTAAGCAACTGTATCAAATTCCAGCCACAAAGCTCAAGTAAGATAGATCTAATCTATAGAAATTATATATGCATCCATCTTTATCTCAAGGATTGTGGGCAGTACTCTCAAAGGCAATTGATTCGATATGGATTGTTAGCGACCATTTGGGCCATGTGATGCCCGCTGTCTAATCAAATCAAAATATGGACGTCTTTACTACATTATATCTGATAATATAAATACCTATAATTATATAGAATTGATTTTTGTATTATTTGCTTTAATGCTCCGATTTGATTTGTTTGCTATTATGGAAAGTAATATATATATATATATAATAAATGCTATTTATCATCATCTTTCGAGTTTCTGTTTCTTTTTCAATCTCGTGTTGTTTCTTTTTTCATTAATCATTACAAACTAAAAGTAAGTGTAATGTGTATGTGTAAATGTATGTGTATGCATAAAATAACTAATGAAAATGCCAATTTTAAAGCTTGCATAAAAAAACAAATAATTATTGAATTTATATAAATACATGAAGCTATTTTTTAGATACTATTATTATTACAATTATATAGAATACAGTAAAAATGAGTAAATAAAGAATCTAAATAAATTAAATATGAATAAAGTAAATGCTATGCTTGATCAAATTAAAAATGTGCCATAGGCGCCAGCGTGACAAAATTAAAAAAAATTATGAAAAAAATAAAACAAAAGCGAAAGAGAACGCGAACGCGAACGTAAGGATAGAAGTTGATGGTAAAACTTTGCTAAATCAATGTACTACAAATAAATATAAATACTAGCATAAGTTATACTAATTGAATCAAAACGGCAACAACAACAATTTTTTTAGCATAATATGAGAACGTAACTAAAACAGAAATAGTAATTTCGAATACTTTAAGTATGTGCTAACTAAATGGTTTTTATGGAAATGAAAAACTTATACAAAATACAGCTTGGTATCAACGAAACTGTTTCGAGATGCAATCAAACATTCTAAACGATTTCCAGAGAGAGAAATATTGAATTTTGAAACAGTTTCAATCATTTGAAAGAGGTTTTTCTTTTACCCTTGAGGTGGGTGATGGAACTGAACCGTTATAGCGTTGTCTGAATATCCCTAAGTTGTCACTAACTAACCGAACTCAGACGATTTGTGACAGCTCACTATATCATCCAAATGCCTTGCATAATATTTGAAAGTCTAGAATCAAAACTATAACACTGCATTATAGCATACTACAAGGGTATTTAATATTTGGCAAAAGCCAATGCCAACTGTATGTTATCTGTCTTTTTTACGCTTTTTGTACCAAAATGGAATTTTTGATATGTCAACCTCAATGGAAATCGAACAAGATGCAATATTCACAGCAAATCCTAAGTGAGATAAGGTCATAATAAAATGAAAGATAATCGATAAACAAATGCAGCCACAGACAACAAAGAAGAGACTTCAAACAAAACTTTAATTAAAAGAATACAAATAAACCACTTCATTATTAATATCTAAAAGCTAAGAAAAAATATTCTATAAATATGTATGCTATAACTACAAATTTACAAAACCAAACAAAAACAAAAATACAATAACAAGACGATGAACAAACACAACTACAACTACTATAACTAATTAAACGTAAAAGAAGAGAAAGCAAATACAAGAAATTTTTTGCAGGTCTATTATATAGTGAACAATGTTGCCATTTGATACGATTTTTTTCCAACAAAACATTTGATATATATACATAAATATATACCTTATACTCCGATTAAAATGGAATTTTTGTAATTTTGATAGAAACATTAAAAATATATAAAAAAAAAAAATCAAACAAAAGTATGGAAAGCACAAACAAGGAAAAAAACTGAAATGGAAATGTGTTACAAAAAAATGAACAACAAACAAACAAAAGAAAATTGAAAATTCAATGAGAAATAAATGCAACAAATGCCTAAAATCCAACAAGCATAAGAAATACATTTAATTGCATTTTTTTTCGGTTCTGAAATATGTTTTCAGAGTGGGTAAATTGTTATAGAAATCGGGGAAAAACTTTCAATCGATCTATGAATATTCCTGGGAATAATATTTTGAAGACAACATTAGCAACATTTTAAATTATATTCATTGAATTCGCATTGATCGCCATGTGTTTAAAGAGAGTTCGAGAGTTTTAGTGAAAAGGCGAACCAACATAAAATATGCGGTATGCAGAAGCTGTTGAGGAAGCCCTTCGCCACTTGTCCTTCGGGCACCTGCGTCGAATTAGGCAAATCCAAAAGGCGCAACCGGCAATCAGCTAGCCCATAACAATTCAGCCGGATAGACGGACCAGTAAATCATATTACTGCAGCCGTTGGAGTAGGAGAAGCAAAAGGAGTCACTGTTGGAGTTGGAGTTGGAGTTGGAGAGATCTGCCTGATTGACAAACGGGGATTCGGGGTCGAGGGAGGGGGGAGGAGAGTAACTAGGACGCAAATCCAGTCAAGCGCATCCCCCGCAGTCGAAAGTAATAAAGAAGTGAAAAGGCATAATGCGAGACGCGAAGGGGTAGCGAGAGAAGCGAGACAGGGTGAAGGGTGCACAACATATGCAGTTGAATCGAATGTGGGACGCGCGATTGCTTCATGTGTGGCATAACACACACACACACAGATACAATACACACACACACACACACACACATACATATATTTGGAATACACTCGCACATGCAACGCACGCAGTGCCACCAATCATTTGGCCCGTTGCTTGAGATGTCCCCTGGCGAGTCTCAACTCGTTTTCACTTTCACTTGACAGTGGCACAAACACCAAAAGATAGCGTTCAAAAAAGCAAGCTTCGTTTCGCACTGACATATGATGTTATTCAACTGGTATTTATACTTAAATCTGCTGCAATTACACACATACTTCACTAAGCGGAAAATCCCAACTTTCACCCTATTTAGTTTTATTCGCTTAGCGGCATATAATACCCGCTTAACGGCCACACAAAATGCACAGAAGACACAGAAAAATTTACTAAATTACCTAGTAAAATTGATATCCACGGAAAGCATTTTCCCATTTTGCCACAAAATTTTTTTTGGCAGTTTGAAATGTTTTCATATTTTTTAAATTTTGACTAAATTTGATTAGTTATTCTGTTTCTACTACATTTTTTTATAAGCAATCTTCAAGTTTAAATAATTTGATTGGTTTTGAACTCGTCGCTTTAAATTGATATTGTCTAACTTGTCCAAATATTGCACAGACAGCAGAGAAACCAAACCAACTTTTTGCTTGCTAATTGAAGCCTTTCGACCACAGTGACGAGGAAGATAGCAACAAACACACACACACAGACACACAAGAGCCTTGCAAATTTACGCATTTTAATGTCCACGCACTGACCAACGACCAGGCGCAGACAAGGCCCGAAGCCTGACGAGGAGAGGAGGCACGAGATTGGGAACGAGAGCATCGGATGCAGAGAACGACAAGGATAACTGCCCAAATGGCGCGAACGAAGCAGAAGCAGAAGCAGAAGCAGAGCAGCCAGCGACAGGGACAACGATGACGACGACGACGACGACGACGGCGAAGGCGACTCCATAATTTTGAATTTCTTTCTCTAGGTGGACACGACACGACGACAAGGACAACGATGAGAATGGGGCTGAGGATGCGAATGAGAATACGAATGCGAATGAGGAGCAGAAGCAGGACTCCAGCTGGCCAAAAGGGTTGCTTATGTTTGCTTTTTATTTAGCTTGGCATTTTATTTATGCTGCGTGGCCGTTTCGTTGCCAATCGCTACGTTTTCGTTGCTTTGATACACTATCACTACAATGGAGTATATTCGCTAGTCGATCACCTATGTATGCAGATGTCCAATCAAGTTTGTAAGTTTTTTAAACTTGCTTCGCTTGGCCCTCAAACATTCAAGTAACAGAAATAAAATTCACGTATCAATTATAATGAAAAATTATGATTCTAAAAAATTAGAATGTATATAACTCTTTCCTATCAACTTTAGATTTAACTAAATTTTTCCATATGTAATCATAGTTTCAAAATTCTAAAATGTTGAAAAACAACTGCAATTTATAGCATACAAATAGTTGCAATTCACAAATACATTATAATGATAATTGACGTGGTAATGGAAATAGTTTAGTCACAGGATTTCATGTTTTTCTATAACGATTTGAATTGTTTCCATATTCGATCATATCTATTTTTTTTTGGTTTTCTGCTACTTAGAAAGGGCATTCGTTGTGCGTCTCGCATTTGTTCAATTATTTTGTTCATTTTTTGTTGGTTTTTTTGCTTTTGTTGTGCTTTTTAAATTGGCAAGCGCCAGCGGGCAGCTCAGCAGCCATCAAAACGCAGCACCACCCCGTCCATTAGCCACCCACCACCACCAGCGACTGGACGACGCTGCAGAGGCAGGCTCATCAGGAGGCTGCATTGGAGGGGGAGGAAGGGAGGAAGGGAGGTCGCCCCGATCTGGACCTTAACCCGTTCGTGCGTTGCGCTGGCTGCTTCGTGCGTGCGTTGTCCAGTGGTTGGTGGATTGCCGAGTGGGTGGCAATGGTGGCAATGGTGGTGGTGGTGACGGTGGTGGTGGGCAGCCGGTGGGCTTAATTTAAGCGGGTTTTATTTTTTCTCAATTTTGCGTTCTTTTTTTTTTACGTTTTTACATGCTTTTCGTTTCGTGTTTTTTATTTGATTTCGCCTCGTATACATATATATATATATATATATATATATATATATATATATATATATATAAATATATATATAAGGGGTGGCTTTTTACCGACTGGACTATGCGTGTGTGTGTGTGTGTGTGTGTGTGTGTGAATCTCGTTATGTTGTCTGTTGTTTGAAATGACCGCTGCTGCAGCGACGCAGCGTCGCAGTCGCCGTCGACTGCGGCTGCTGTAACTCTTTTCTTTTTTTTTTTTTTTTACTCATTTTCTTCATCTTGTGCTCTGCTTGTTATTGTTGTTGTACAATACAATTTGATATATATATATAATGTATTTTTCCTGCTTTTTTTTTTTTGCTATTTTGTGCGAGTCGGCAACTTTTTCGCCTAAGCTAAACAATTTTAATTGAATTTTTAACAAAAATACAAATCCATTTATTTAGTTTTTTTCTCCATCTAGCCGTAGGCAAATGACGGCCAAGGAATGGGCGATTGTTGTTACAATGTATTTGCATTTGCAAAACACACACACACACACACACAGAGCGAAGCAAAACAATAACAAGCAATTTTAATCGTCGAGCAAAAAACTGTTGCCTACTTTTCAGAGTATGCAAATTAAAACAACAAACGCAGACGCTGTCAAGTTGGCCATAACGACGATGCAACAAAAATATTGTTTCAAAGCCAAATTAATCAAGAATCTCAATTATAAAATATGCTAATAGAGGATGCTTCAAAAACTTGCTTATTGTTTAATTAATGAAAAACTACAAGAACCTTGCTTTAAAGTGTTAACTGAAAAGAAAACATATATAAAATAGTATAGTGAAAAGTATTAGTTTTTAATTGCTAAAACAATAGTTTAAGATTTCCATGTAAAATTCTATCTTAGTTATTGATTTCAATCATTTCTACAATGAAATAAGTAAAATCACATTTTTAATGTATTTTTATGAATGCTGTTTCTTTCTTCTTCTTGATTGTTAAAATAAATTTGCAATAAAAAACACTGCGATTAGAATTTATTTCTAAATTTTTTTTAAATTGTAACCAACGAGATTTTCATATGGAATCATTCAGGACTTGATGGTGGAATAAAGTGCCCATAGGGAACAATTTGAAAATTAAATGCGGAAAGGAAACATAAGTAAACATGTTGTGAGAACAATTGTAAAATAAATATGTGATATTTGCACATATGATTAATGGCATGAATCATTAAACAATGACAACACTTCCTAAAAATGAAAGTTCAAAGATAGATTGTTAAAGAACTGATTAAATCGCAGAGTGTTGGGCGATCAAGACATTTGTGGAATTGGGCAGATGGTAAATGAAAGAGAATTCAAGAAAAGATTAAGATGGAGTGTGGCCAGCAGATGGAGATGGAGTTGGAGCTGGTATCAAATGACATGCGTTGGCATGGCAAATGATGCAAATTTAATTGGCAATGCGACGCGAAACATCATCAATGAAACGATTGATAAACGAGAATCCGAAATCAAATTGAAAATTGGCAGAAAATGAAAGGAAAATGTCTTTGATATTTAATATGTTTAAATATGCGAATCCTTTGAAGCGAGTCCGAAAAAAGAGAGCAAAAAAAAAAAAAAGGAAAAGCTGAAACAAAAAACTCACACACGCGCCGGACACACCAAATGGGTGTAATAGTGTGTGTGTGTGTGTGTGTGAGTTGGTTGGATATATGTATATATATATATGCTGATATAGTAGTCGAAAGAAACATCAGCAAAAGGGCAAGTGAAATTCATTCAAACGAAACGAAATGAAACGAATTCAATTGAGATGACGACGACAAGGACGAGGACGAGATTGAGGACGCAACGACGACGACGACGACGACGACGACGACGACGTGAAACGAGAACGCCGGAATAATGCCAATGAAGAGTAAAAAGTAGATCGATAGATAGCGGCCACTACACACACACTCACACACACACACATAAACGCACACATGGCCAGCATGTGTGACCAGCCAGCTGAGTGAGAGCGAGAGGGCGAGATCGTAATGCAAACTGTCAGAATGCGTAACTCAATTTACAATTTTGCTTTTACTTTCGCTCGCTCTGCTTCTTCTGCATCTGTTCCTCTGTTCCTCTTTTCTCTTTTTTTTTTGCACAAAAGAAAGTGCGTGTGTGTGTGCGAGAGAGGGAGAAAGCGAAGCTGAGGGCTGAATTAAAAGAAAATGGAAAATGCTAAAAAACGAACGACTGGACAGGACACGAGGCAGCGCAGTCGAGGGTTGAGGCGGCTTCCTCAGCTGCTTTTTTGGTCCTTGCTCCTTGCCCATGATAAAGTCAGCCAAAATGTGCGTGGCGTGTGCCAGGCTGCCAAAGTCCAACACGAGAGGTGGTTGGGGCGAGGGGGGAAGGCTGGTCAACTGGACAGAGGCTTTTTTGTTTCGCACGAATCCTTTCGCCTGCGCCAACGACGCCTTCCCCCCCCCCCCCACCTTCCACCTGAAGCCAACAAAAATTGTCCGAGTGTGTGTGTGTGCATAAAAAGCGAGTGAAATTGATACAGTGCAGCATGCTCGACCAGCGAACACCCTGCACACAATAAAAGCTTGATAGGTAACTAAAAACATTAGTCAAAATACAAGCAGTAACAAAATGAATAGTTGTAAAAATTAACGATTGGAAGATAGTCTACAGATAAGTGGCTGTAAGCTACAAGATACAAACAATGATGGTTTCTAACTACTTAACACAAATCATAAATTATATATGTTCATATATGTTTATATTAATAGTGTTATACCTAAACATACTGTTGTTTATCTACGGCTATCCAATATCTTCTAAGCTCTCTATGCTTATATATTTACCTTATTATATGTATTTATTACTTGTTTAATGTGCATTAATTGATTAGGCAAGACTTGCAGATCCCTTAACATTTCAATTAAACATTTCAATACACTTTTAATATGGCTAAATTGAGTGGCATACAGCAGAAGAATCTTGGGTTTTATAGAATTATATAAATTTTTCCACTTACCAATTTCCTCCGTCAAATTATGCGTCCTCTTTGTTCATCCCACTACCGTGTGAACTATTCGGTACAGAACACTCCGATCGAAACTCATTTAAGATACTACATTCCGATGCTAAAACTTGTGTTGAACTTGTTTCAAATCGTGGTTTTACGCGAGTGCCAAAAACCGTTGCTAAAAAAGCGCGAATTTCACATAAACAATTCTGAAAAATACAAAATTAAATAATATCAATTAATAAAGCGTAAATGTCATTTTAAAAATAAAACAAAATCAATATAATTTAATAAGTATTTTTGAACATTTTTGATTGCAATTTAGTTAATAAGATTAACGATTAATAGCATATCTAAGAAAAAGAAGACTAATATACTTTGTAATAACGTATTGTTTTATAGTGTGTAATTAATCCTTTGTATAGATACGATACATTTAATTTTGTGTAATTGCTAGTTATATAAAATATTGAATATTGAAATAGTTAACAAGAATTGACATTAGATTTGTCGTATGAGATGTATAACTCCTTGCGGTCCTCTGCCTACTTACAGGGTATACAAATTGTAACAAAAGCTGATGCTGCGTAGGCGTTCGAAGGGGGTAAGACGGGGGGAGTGAGTTTGGTTGTTAGGTAAGACCCAAAGAATGGGTTGCTGCTTCTTCTGCCACAGCGAGAAAAGGAGGAAAAATGGAAAATGCCACACACACACACAGAGACAGAGCGACAGAGAGACAGACGCAGTGTGTACGCTCGTTTGGACAATTGGCCATGGCTTTCATTTCTTTTTGGCAAAAGTCGCCCCCCTGTCAACTTTCCCCTTTTTCCTGAGCGTTTTTGCGTTTGCGTTGCTGCCTGTTTGCCAAGCGTGCAGAAAAGCTGACCAGCACAAAAAAAAAAATGAAAAAAAATGAAAAAAATGAGGCAGAAGCGAAAGCAAACGCACCAAATTACATAGAAAATGTACAACAACTACAACTACAACAATGCACATAAAAAAGGAAGAAAAGAAAATACAACAACAACGAGGAAGAAAGCGGGCAAAATCTCTGAGCAAAATAGAAAGCAGCAGCAGCAGCAACAAAAAACGTGGTAAAAAAAAAAAGGGTTACGAAATTACGTTAACGTCGCTGCCGACGCCGACGCCGACGCCAAAGTCGCTGTCAACGTCGTCGTCCAAGTAAAGAAATGTAAAGAAAATTACAAAATCACCCCCTTTGGCCAGGCTTACATGCTTACAGTTATTACCGCGATAAGGTGAGGGTGTCCACAGGGCCAGACGACGACCAGGAGAGGGAAGCGGATAAGGGGGCAGATGTGTGGGGGGGGGGGGGGGGATATGGGTAGTGTGGAGGACAGTTACTTTTGGCCAGCCGTGGGCTTATCACAGTTCCGGAAATGAGTTGTGTAAGTTGCAAGTTTATGTTAACTGCTGCTGCTTCTGCTTTCACTCTTACTTTCACTTCCACTTCCACTTCCACTTCCTCCTCTTCCGTTTCCTGTTCCCCCCCCCCCCCCCCCCCCCCCTTTGACGCTGTTACCCACTTTATGGCG
Source organism: Drosophila immigrans (assembly GCA_963583835.1). NCBI lineage: Eukaryota > Metazoa > Arthropoda > Insecta > Diptera > Drosophilidae > Drosophila > Drosophila immigrans. The sequence continues at coordinate 11,877,086 of OY757144.1, read as the reverse complement.
CCATCTCGGGCGATAAGATTGAAAACTATTTCAGCTAATAGATTAAAGTAGCGTGATCAAAGCAAAAGAAGCGACGTCACTTTTCCATTGCAACTCAATGGAATTTCCTGACTCTTAATATCCAGCCTGTCCATTGAAAGGACGTTTGGGAATATTCGTTCCACAGGATTGACCATCATTAACAAATTTATAAGAAAGCAAAAAAACGATTGCAAAAATATAATCGAAATTCACAGCTAAATTTATTCTACTGCAATGTGACCTTTATTATTAACTGCATTGCAACTATAGCTATTGGAGTGATAATTATAAAGGCATAGATTATAGATTGATTACTTTATAGCATACATAGCCGATGCTGTAAGTCATAATAAATAAGATTCAGCTTTTGGCAGTATGCATAATATAAATACAGTTTAAAATCAACTAATCCTTTTTTTTATTGTTTAAAATACTTTATACTTTATAAACCAGTTTAGTGCTATTTATATGACAGCTCAATCTAGTTGAAAATTAACAAAACCCATTATAGTTTTCAATTTCAATTGAATAGCAACTGGCAGATAATTAGTTATATGAGAAAATGAAAGGTGTAAAATGATTGACATCAACCTTATTTTTTTTTAAATTAAATCCGAAACTAAATGAGAATTATTATATACAAAAATTGTAAATTGATTTCTGTTCCTCTGTTCCTTTGCTAACTTGTGAAAACTTTGTATTATTTTGTAGTCTAAAATATATTATAATAAATATGTGTTCGAGTGCAGATAGCAAAAGAGTTGCAGGCCAAAGGGTTTTCAGCTAGTATACAAGTTTGCCAAAAACTATTCATCGTGCAGGGAATATGAACAATTTGGTGAGCTAAATCAATTTGCTTGCCCATAACTATTAAATAATATTGGAAATAAAATGAAAGTTGTGTGTCCACTGCTCGAAATATGTTACAACTTTACGCAGCTGTCGCAGCAAGCGAAAGTCGTAGATGTTGTTGTTGCTGTTGTTGTTGCTGTTGTTCTTGTTTGTGCACATTAATAAACAGCTAGCAAAAGTGCTGCTGCCCATGCCACGCACACCCAGGCAGCTAGAGCGAGAGAGAGAGAGAGAGAGAGAGCGAGGGAAAGGAGGAGAGAGTGGGAGAGAGCGTCGCACATGTTCATGCATATGCATATACATTATAAAATGTGGTACAGACATCAGCAACAACAACAACAACAGCAGCAGCATCAACCCTCCCACACTCACACACACTCACACACACACACACACTCACACACTCACACACACACACGCACACTTACGCACGCTGGTCAAGCAAATACGGCAAATCAAACGCAGTCATCACTGGGCCCAACTACCATAACTCCCACACACACACACACACACACACACACACACACACACACACACACATACGCAGCTGCCTTTTACTTTGCGCGCCAAAGTATGCTACAAAAAAATTAGGCAAAAAAAAAAAACAAGCAGCAGTCGCTGACCAAACAGCAACAACGGCGACGGCAGCGTCGCTGTCAACGTCGACAGCGGCAGCAAATGAAAAATTACATAAAAACCAAATTTATATACGCATACACACACACACAGCACACACACACACACACACACACACATGCATGTGCATATGCACGAAAAAAAGTGAAAATAAAATACAAATACAAAAAAAAAAAAAAAAAAAAAAGCGAACGGAAAACGAAAACGAGAACGTAGCAAAATCTTCCCTTAACTTTTCATTTCAATGTTATGTAGTTGACAGTCAGACGCCCCCCGCCCCCTGCCAACTGTCCGCCCCCTTTGCCAATTGTTGTTGTTGCTGCTGCTGCTGCTGCTGTTTTTAAGTAGGAAATTGTGTCCGAGCGAGCTGCTCATCGTTTGTCCTTCTGCTCGCTCGCTGCTCGATCTCTCTGTCGCTCTCTCTCTCTCTGGCTGCGCATTCGCCGTCTCGCTTGCGCATTGTTATCAAATGATTTTCTTTTGTAAACTTGGCTGCCCGTCAAGGCGAAACAGAAGGACACGACAGACAGGACAGCACAGACAGGACAACAGACAACCCTTTTAAGTTCTCTGTGTGCCATGATGGACGACAAGGGGCGGCGAGGGGGAGGCGAAGGCAGAGGCGGAGGGGGGGGGAGGGGGACTAATGCTAATGTCGCATACGCTTGTCATTCGCATTGCTGAATGTTCCGAAAATGTTGTTTGTCCCCCCTTCCCCCCACACACACACACACACACATAGTGTTTGCTTTTGTTTTTTAGCGTGATTTTGCATTCGCTTGTGCTTTCGCTTTTTTTTTTTCAGGTTTTTTCCCCCATTTTTTTGTGTGCGTTTTTTATTTGTTGTTGGCTGGCCGATTTAAAAGGCGTCGAGAGTTTAACCCAAATTCAGCAGCGACTCTGCGACTGTGGGAACTAAGTCAGTGTGTCTGCTGCCCAAACTAACCAGCAAGTGTGTGTGTGTGTGCGAGTGTGTGTGTAGTTGTTGTGGCTATAAATTAAACATGCAGCTGAAGCTGGCGCTTTTTGCTCGCCGCTCAAAAGTATGCTACGGCGATGCGACGAACCGTGCAAATGCCACGCAATCAAAAACTTTCGCTATCGCCACACACTCTCTCTCTCCCTCTCTCTCTCTCTCGCTCGGTTGCCATCGCTATCTCACTCTCACTCGCCGCTGTCCATTGCTGTTACCTATATGTGTTGTGTGGATGTCGAGAGCAAACTATGCGGTCGCAAAACTTGAAAACTAGTTTGCATAAGACAACAACATGCGAATCGCTTACTCTACATACAAACATACATATATCTATTCTATATGTATTTGTTTATGTGTGTGTGTGTGTGTGTGAGTGATTTGGAGTGTGGCCAGTTTGCCAGAAGGGGGAAGGGGGGGAAGGGGGGCGTCTGCCTTATGTACAACAACTTAGGCCTGAGTTAGCCCCAACAACTGCCTTGATTATAAATTTCAACTTAATTACATAAACAGAATTTAATCCTTTCAAACTGTGTCGCACACACACACACACACATTTATATATATATATATATACTTGTGTGTGTGTGTGTATGCTAATGTGTATTTTGTATCAGCATAAGAATCTATGGATGTGTGTGTGTGTGTGTGCACTAATTTATGGCCAGCATAACTATCGCAATACAAACACAAAACGTCTGCACAGTGTCCTGCAATCTGTTGTAAATACAGCTTCCGAAAGGGGTGCATAAAACTAAGTATTTTACCAGGCAACCTTAGACTGTGTGAAAACAAATGTGCAAGTGAGAAAATATATAAATTATTATCTGTGTCCATCATACTTTAAATAAATTTACTTAAATTTCAATTATATTATTATTTAAATAACTTAAGGCAATAACACTACAACTATATGGTTAGACACGCGTTGAAACGATCCCATTATTTTTGAAACTTTTATAAATTCGATTTATTTAAAAAATATATTTTTGCATGAATTAGTTTAGTTCAACTTTTATAAATTTAGCTTCATCATCGTTCTGATAATCTTGCATCTCTTTTAATAAAGCAAAATGTAACATAGCAAAACCATAATTACTTATAGTTGTGAAGTTGGAAATATATTCAGAGATACGCGTCAACCCTAATTTTGATTGGATATTTTAATTCATTGATCATATATACACAGCTATTACACTTTTACTGTGCATCGTTGTCAAAGATATCGTGCAGTATTTATTCATATAATTCCTTTGAATTGCCAAATTGTGGACATCTCACACCAGTGTGCCACAAGCGAAGGACAACGGAGGACGAACTTGCCCATGATGAATATTCCAAACTTGTGCATTAGTTGTGGCCCATCCCCCACCACAGTTCACAGTCCACACCAGACACACACACACACACACACACACACACACATGGATACACAAAGGTGTGCGAGTGGGAGCGAGAGTCACATAGTTTAGAGTTGTGTTAAGTGTAGCATACAGAAAGGCGTTAAAACGCATGCTGCCGTTGCTGCTGCTGCTTTTACTTCTGCCCTTGCTCCGTGTATTGGGCCTATGCTATATATTATTTGTCAGCCCGGGCTGATCGGCATGACATACACCTGCCCCTCACCCACACCCACACGCACACACACCCACACACACTAAAAGAGAGAGACGGATATAGAGATAGAGCGAGAGAGGGAGCGCGCAATGCTAAACCAATTTCCACACACAAAAATTTTAAATTTCCGACACACGCAGGACGCAGGACAAAGATTTGCGAATGCCAAATTGAAGACCGACCTGGCCTGAAGCGAGCTCCAACCCCTCACACACACACTCACACACACACGCACACACGCACACACACACACACATGCGCGCACCTAGCCTTAACTTAACTTACAATAAAAGCCATTGGCATTGCCATTGCCAGCGTCGCCTGCCTTCCACCTCCTGCCCCAGAATGCGTTGTTGTTGTTGTTGTTGTTGCTGTGTAAAGTGCGTAAGTTGTGCCACATTTTGGGGTTGGGGTCTCCATGCGTGTGTGTGTGTGTGTGTGCGATTGGACGCACTATTTTACATACGTAATGCCAACTTCATGGCGCTTTTGGTAAAGCTCATAAGCGCCGCTGGCTACAGCATCGAAATTAGCGTTTGGACCTTGTCATGGGCATTGGGGAGTTTCTCGGTCCGAACAGGGGATTGTTCCACACCCACACACACACACACACACACACACACACACTTTCACAGACACTCTATATGTATACACATTTGTATGTGTGTTTTGCATATGTACTTAAATTCTTAGATGTTGCTACAAGTATTTTAGAAGACGCGTCCAACTAACTTTACAATAACTTTGGAGTCGTCGAGCGACAAGCCAAAAGCTTCAAGATTCCATACGATATCAATAGCAGAAAATTTCAATTATTTCTAACAAAAAATATATTATGACAATTGTTTAACTTGTTTAAGCAAACAATTCACTTACTAGCAACATTAAATAATTGTTGGAAGTATACATTTTTTCAGAAAATAGTTTTTTCAATACATATTTTAAAATAGTTTTCTTCTAATCTTTTTTTCTCACAACAATATAAGTCATAAATTCCTTAGCAATTTTCGATGCCAATAGAAAAACAATTTGCAAAGAATTTGCTTACTAAATATTTGTTCTACAAATTTAATTTATGTCAAATTGTATTAAAGTAATTCATTTTCTTTGAACATTAGAAAATTCCTAGCAAGTGTCGCTTCTTTTCTTATGCAAATAGAAAACTAAGCAACAAAGAATTTGCTTGATGAACGACTGTCAAACAATGTGAATTTATTTTGTGCAGTTGTCACATTAAATTAAATTCATCTAAGCTAAAATAATACTGCGAAATCGTGAATTTCAATGGAAAAAAACACAATTTAATAATAAATGGTGTATTATCTAAAATTCAGTGGCGCATTCGATTGATCAATAAAAACGCTCAAGCATTCAGCAGTCACTCAATCAATTGGCACTCTATATAGTATAACTATATTTCTCTATTCGGGTTGACAATAGAACAATTGGGTGTTTTGTAATATTGTCATTTCATTCATTTCATTTTATTATAATTAACTCAACTTGTGCCGCATTCGATTCTGCTCACAGTTGGCATCTAGTTTTGGGGCCAAACTGTTTGTTATTCAATTCGCAGGCATAATCGAATCCAATTTGAAGTTGAACTCGCAGGCAATGTGCAAATCAGTTAGTTGAGCCTGTTCTTTTTTGTATTTTTTTGTATTTTTTTCTGTCGTGTTGTCGCCGAAATCGTGGCAGGAATTGCCAGCAGCTGTCCAGGCAAAAAGCGAAAAGAAATCAAACGCACACACGCTCACATGTGGACGACTTGCAGACTCGCAACAGAAGGCGGCTGACTCTGGATGTGGATATGGATCTGCCTCAGTCTCAGTCGCAGTCTCTGCCTGTGCCACAGACTCTGGTGGCAAATGCGTGCGTTCGACCGTGTGGCGCGCTCGTTGAGCCGTTGCGTCAGGACGCACAAACACGCATGAATTTTTTACAGGACTAGAAACAGCCGCAACACAGCCTGAGACGACGAGACCGCCAGACGGACACCGACACGGACACGGATGCGGAGATGGCAATGGAGATGGAGATGCGGGACGCAGAGACGGAGACAGAGGCAGCATCAGCATCAGCATCAGAAGGCAGCTTCCTGTTTTCGATTTGGTTTACAGTTTAAATACCCTGCACACACGATTGCCAAGCGCATGATATGCAACTTTAGACCAAACTCGATTTAGCCAAGTTAGCTTTGAAGCTGAGTTTATCACTAAAGATGTGTTTTCAAATTTTCATATTTAAACTAAAATGTATAAAATACTGTTCAGGCAAAAGCTTCCAAAGTTTTGTTACTAATATTGCATTGTCTGAAGTCAAAATTGATTTAAAATTTATTGTACAAATAGAGTTGCACTAATAACTAGATTTTGGTAGAACGCTGAAATATTTTGCAACCAATTAAAATGCTGTGAAATATATATTTAAAATGCTTGATAATAGACCAACATGGTGTTTAGTGCCGTAACTATTTTTTTTTTTGCTCTACATATATTTAAAACTTTATATAATTTTTCAATTTCATTTAGTTAGTTGGTCAGTTTGATAGATTCAAATCAAATAGTTTTCTTCACTTGTTTCCTAGGGTATCTTGCAGTCGTTCGCTTGCTTTGCTTGTTGCTTTTTGCATTTTTTACTGGACGCCACGACTTACGTGCGATTACGTTCTTTAGATTGTAAGCATGTGTGTGTGAGTGAGCGTGTGTGTGTGTGTGTGTGTGTGGGAGTGGAAGTGTGGGAGTGGAAGTGTGTGAGTTTGCTGCTGCTGCTGCTGCTGCTGCTTTGCTACCCCCATTTGACTTTCACATACGTCTGGACGTCTAAGTCCTCCTTCTACCGCCATCGCCATCGCCATCGCCTTCGCCCCCTTCTGCTGCCTGCTGACTGTGCGTTTCTCCCCCCCCCCCCCCCCCCCCCACCCCTATCACTTATTTCTCTATCATTTCCCCTTTGCCCGCTGGCCAAAAAGCTGAAAGCGAAATGCGTTTGTCTGTCCCGCTGTCTATTTGTTTATTTGACAACATTTTAGAGCACATGTGTATTTCGACTGTGTCTCCGTGTGTGTGTGTACGCGTGTGTGTGTGTGTGTGTGTGTGTGTGTGTGTGTGTGTGTGTGTGTGTGTGTGTGTTATTTATGCGCCAAGTCTGTGGGCTTTTTAATTTTTCATTCGCCTCTATTTGCTGTGCGCTGGCTGCCAATTGAAATTAGGCTTAAACTGAAAGTCAAACTGAGCGCTGCTCTTCTCTTCTCGTCTCGTCTCGCGTCTTCGTTCAATCGCTGGACAACAGATGGCGCTGGCGTTGGCAATTAAGACCCCCAAACGCTTAACCCTTTCTCGGCTGGCCTTTTGTGGCCAACTGTACTTTCAGTTGGCAACCGAGCGAGCCAAGCGTCGAGCGACGCATTAGCGAAATGACATTGAAATATTACAAAAATTTAAAAACCATTATAAACAGACAAGAAAGCTTCTTCCCCTTCCCCTTCCTCCTGCTCCCTCCTCCCCCTGGCACTCAGCACTTGATACACCCTACCCCCCTTCCTCCCCTCCCCTCCCCTACCCGTCCATCCACGCATTCAACTCCTTCTCGCTCGCTTATTTTTGTGATTCTCGCCTTCTATACATAAATATCTTATGTAGACTCGACTCTACCTCTATATAGCATGCTCGAAGGTGGAGGTCGAGGTGGCGGGGAGATGCGAGGGGTGTGGGGCAGTCTTAACAGCGAAAATTGCGCGCGAATAAAAAATAAGCGAACAACAACAAAAAATTGTATATAAATAAAAAAGGAAAATCAACAGCAGCCAAAGGAAAAAACATGCAAAACAACAACAAAAAAAAACCATCCACTTTTCCACTTTTTGTTTTCGTCCTTGTCGTGTCGTTGTCGACGGTTGGTCCTGCTCCAGGTCCGCCTCATCCAACTCCTTCTTGTCTTCTTCCTGTAACCTCCGCCAAGCCGGACTATGCGGGGAAGCGGGAAGCGCCATCGCAGCGTTCTACCAATTTGGCTAGTGACCATAATCAACCCCTTTTTTTTTTCTTGATTTTTTCGCTGTTGTTGTTGGTATGCAAAAAAAGTGCGTAAGGCGATTGCTGATGGACGTAAAAAGGGGATGGGGGGGGCGGTAAGGAAATAAGACGCAAGTGGCGGGAGTAACGAGTGCCAAGTACAAATCAAAGAAGCGGGGGCGAGACCCAGGAGAATCAACAAAGCAGTCGAAATTGGCCAGCCGAAGGGGAGAACGAAGCAAATATCTATTAATGCTATAGCTAAACTTTGATCTCGAAGGATCTCTGCGACCATCTGTTAGTTAACTGCTACTATCTCTCTCGATCTCTCTGTTAACATCCTTTAAACAAAATTACAGGGAAATATTGATAGCTTCTAATCTAATACTGTGATTATTATTAATGGATACAACATAATGTCGATCATAGCACACTCAATTTTTCCACAAACAAGTTGATCACTTAAATTTAAAATTAAACTATTTTTATTTATAGTGTATCTTTATTTATGATATTATCTCGAATGTGCAATTAAATGTAGTTTCAAATATCCACATTATGCTGTTTATATTTTGTTGCTGCTCTTTCATTTAAGAACAAAACATTTATATAGCAAATGTATGATCACTGAAATATTAGCTTTATTAACATTTATATTTCCTTATTTTTTTATAATTGCAAGGTTTCTGTATTCGATCATATTAGTCGACTAAGAAAACCTACAAAAACAAAGAAGAGGAATCGATTTAGCTTCCATTTGAAATGTAAAGGATATACTGAAACAATTGCCACATGATTCGAGTATTCCATAGGATCAAGACACTCGAATTGGTAACGAAGACTTGAAATAAAAAGCAAAAGACATGCACATAATTTATCCAAGCACTTGCTAGATTCTATCACACATAAATCCTTCTTCCATTATGCTATTATAGTAATCCTTGCATAACTTTTAGTTCTCCCCCTCCCATCTCTTATGTGATATTTGAGCGAAGATTATTCGTATTTTATTATTGCCTTGCAAATCAATTGAATTTGATTTGGAAACTAAACTAACCCTTTTTTTTTTTTGCATTTGGCTGTAACCCTTTTTCCCTTGGCCAAGCACTTGCCAACTGCCCAACTGCCCAACTCCAGACCGCCTCCCCTCCCCCCACTGCTCGAGCTGCTGCTGCTTATCATATTTGGTCAGTGTCTACGCACGTGGCATGCAGCACAAAGCGTTGTAACAACGTTCCATGCATATTCAAATTGCCACGGCCCAAAAGACGGAGACGGAGATGGAGATGGAGACGGAGACGAAGCAGAAATCACAGCAAACGCAAATCAAGCCCACGCACTTAAGTGCCACCAAAAAACGTGGCCGCCCCAATCAGAGCACTTGGCCCTTTACCCCGCCTCCCCACAGCCCCCCGGCCTTTTCCAGGCCATAAAACGCGACAAAAAAGAAAACGAGCGCAACAAAAAAATGAGAGAGAAGAAAAATTAAAATACGCACAAAGTTTTGACAGCTGAATTGGCATAATGATGGGGTTAGTGACGCTCCAGAGATGGGGTAATAGTAGAGGGGGGGGGGAGGAGGGTGGCCAGCCATTGTCACTGGGCTTTGGTCGTCCAGTGTCGGTCGCGTAATCCTCCACCAAACTCTGCTTTGCTTCCTTGCCGTTTACAATTTCTTTCTCACTGGTTTTTTCTTCGCCATCATCGTTAATTTTATCTACGCAAATGCAAAATAATTACTTTACTTTTTCTTTGGTTTTCCGTTACCCCCGCCCCCCCCACGAGGCCGCGCTTTTCCCCCCCTCCGATGCGATGCTTTGCATAACCCTTTTTCGGGGCAGCGTCTGTCGAAATTTATGTACTTTTCCTTCGTCTTTTCTATTTCTTCTTTTCACTTTTTCTGCGTTTTTTTCTCCATTTTTTGGTATTGAAAAGCATTTTAAAATTCAGCGCCAGCTGTCCTCTCCTATACATAGATATATATTCCCTATATACATACATATATATATTACTCCACAAAAATATACATATTTATATATATATATAGTCATTTTCGTCGCTTTTTTTGTTGTTGTGTTTTTTAATTAAACAAAAGGGTTAAAAAGTTTTGCAGCGTCGCGAAGAGCGCGAGCGAGAGAGAGAGAGAGAGAGAGAGAGGGAGACAGGGAGAATATAGTCGTCCTGCAGGGACCGGGGATGGGGAAGGCAAGTGAAACGGGGTTAAAATCAAAATTTTTGCCCTCAGTTCGGCCCGCGTTTTCACTTTTCTATTTAGTTTTCATTTATTTTTAAAAGGAAAATTTTAATAACAAAGATAGGGTTGGACTCGGATTCGGACTCAACTCAACTCAACTCGAGTCGACTCGGCCTCATTACCCATCCACCTAGCCCGCCATCCTCGTCATCGCATTCGTGCTGCGTCCTTGCATCGTCTTGGGGTTAGTCGCACACAACTCAGAAACAACACACACAAAAAAAAAAAGAAAGCAACCAAGTAACTAAGTTTGCTCTGTGGCGGGGTGATCGACCAAAAGATATGCAGCACTTATCAAAATTATTTGATAAATTCAAGACATGCTAAAAGATGTCAATGTTTTTTTTATGGAAAAAAAGGCAATCAATCACACCATTTCCATAATGCAGATTTATCGGGTTTGGCCCTTGATCATTGCACTCTAATATTTAACCCATTTTCGTTACAGTTTCTGTAATTCTCTTTTACCTCTTTTTAATGAAAAAAAAAAAAAACCAAAACTAATCCATCTGAAGAGCTATTTTGCCAGGTAGCAAGCGCATCCGTTGTTTTTATTAAATTAAAAATAACATCGTTGATCAAGTTGAAAGTCAGTGGCAACATTTTACTTTACTTTTAATAGTTTCTCCTATAATTGGTAACCCTTTTTTTTATCCTAAAAACCATAACTTCCATTATTTTTAACCAATTCAATCAGCATGTAAAGCCGCTACATTCAACTACCTTTTTCTGTCTGCACCATAATTTATATACCCTCTTGGTTAATTTTTAATGGCGTGCAGGGTATTCAAAAAAAAAAAAAAGCAGCACATTAATGTAATTTTTCTGCAGCGTTTCATTTTTCTCTTTAGCCAAAGAACTTGCTACAGTCGGAGTTGGAGTTGTAGATGGAATTGGAGCTGGCGAGTGTTGTCCCAACAGTCAGGCCATCCTCCTCCTCCTCCTCTCCCTCCCCCTCCCGCAGCCCCTTTCCACTGTCCAGCATCTCTTTCGTTGTATTTGTTCAGTTCTTTTTTTAAATGCCCTTTTCTTCATACTCTGCCGGCTCGCTTTGCCTTTCACTTTTTGGGGCATGTGTTTATCTTCACGTCTCAGTTGTCCAATTTTCACTGGGGGGCTTTCCTTTGACTTAACTCACTGGACAGCAAATGGAAATTGTATAAATGTTTCATTACATTAATTTCACTTTGAAGCGGCCATAAAACAGGAGCAAACTTTGACAAGAAGAGTGTGCATTGAAATCGCCCGTTGAAACTTAAGATAGTTCTTTGTTTTCCCCTGGTAATTAAGTTGATGCTGTATTGAATGCCAGCTTAAAAAGCGACAGCAATTGTTGAACAACTTGATTCAATCAAGTGACCCAAGGTATTTTGAAATAAAGTGGATCACTTTTGTCCACAAGAAAAGCACTTATCTGTGAATTGTTAACATCGAAAGATCATAAGTGCATGCACACATAAACTCTTTAAATGTGAGCTTAAGCATTGTCATTAATATATTTATTTGAGATTGAACATTTTTGTTAAGTTTGTATGACAAATAAAGCATTTCTAGCAGATCCTGATGTGATCATTATAAAAGAGTAGAGCAATTAATCGATAAATGATATATTTAGAAGCAAATTAGCCTTGTACATAATTATAGTTAATCCAAGCATCAAAGGGATTAGGCTAAGTTTGTAATGCTCCATTTATTGCCTTTAATAATTGCGATTTCAAAATGTAGACTGCTGATCGGGGAACAAAAATAGAAACCTACTATCGAATAATCGATAATTTGTATCTATAGTTATTTATAATATTCACTCGTATCTCAATCACATGTCTTCTTCAGATCTAGCCAACTTGAGCTCCCCTTCCTGTATGCGCTAATGCGGCTTGTTAGTGGCCTCGGCTAGCAACAAGTTTGGGGTAGTGCTCCCATTAGCCAGCTTTCACTTTTCTCCATCCCTTGGTTCAACTACTCCCCAGAAATCATTCGCTGCCCCTTGCGCGGTGCTGGCACAATTTAAACTCACATGCAGTCGCATTTATTTCTATTCAATTTGATAATAACCCTGTGTGTGTGCGTGGCTCTCGCAGGACCTCAGGTCCTTGCGGACCTGCTGCGAGTGTGAGGTTGTGTGTGGAGTGTGTGTGTGTGGAGTGTGTGTGTGTGGAGTGTGTGTGTGTGGAGTGGTGGGGGTTAAGGGGAGGCAAGAGCAGCAGCAGCTGCTTGGGCGGCCACAGTGGAGCATTTAGAGTGGACGCAATGTATCAACGGCTGCTGCTTCTCCGCCTCCTCCATCTGCTTCTCTTTAGCGCTGCCTCTGATGTCTTCTTCTGCCTCAGCACGCACTTTCACTTTCACTTTCGCTTTTACTTTCACTTTGAGCCGCAAAAAAAAGCCTTTCTCCCGCTCGCCAGCAAAAGTGAAACTCATTTTCCCCTTTTTTCACTTTAGGCCACAGCAACGCCTACCAAAAAGAAAAAAAAAAAACCCAAAAGAGGAAGACGTCCAAGAAGCAGCAGCAGCAGAAGAGAAAATACCCCCTTGAGTTTATAACTTAAAAATTCAAAGCACGAACAAAGTTCTAATTTAAACACCGAAAGAAAGCAAAAAAAAAAAAAAAAAAAAAAACGAAGCACGCGGCGAATACATGTCGAAAAAAATTGGACATAAAGTGCACGGCGGGCGAGGCGAGTAAATAAAAAACAGCAAGAAGAAGCAGACAAGGAAGACGAAGCGGACACACAAGAAAGCCAAAGCCAAAGCCCGAGACCCGGACACAACGAGCCTTGCGTCCTGTCCTGGCCCGCCGCCTCCTGCGACTCCCGCATCATCTCCTTCGGGTTCGCTGCGGACAACGGTCCGCACACACACACACTCATACGCACACACACACACACACACACACGCACGCTCTTAAAAAAAAAAAGTAAAGTAAAGGGGTGGCAATCGCAAGTTCTTGTGCGAATATAAAGCAAAAACTGCGTAAAAAGCGCCAAGAAACAGCAACCAAAAAAAGAATAAAATAAAATAAAATAAAAATACTCGAGCAAGTAATGCGCTACTTACAAGTGATTGACTAGCAGGATGCCCTATAAACAAATAATATAAATGACTAGCTGGATCTGAATCGGGACAATCATTAAATAATTACTTTTGAGCGTAAAAACATGAATATCAAAAGTACTTTTAATAAAAGTATGCTTGTAAATAGAATACAAGGAAAAATTGCAGCTTAATTCATTTACAGTTTGAGCAGTGCGCGGATAGTTCAGTCAGTAAACTATATATGGATTGATTGAAGTGCAATTGTTAGCATAACGTTGGCAAAAATATCTTACAATATAATTGAAGGTTTATAAATCACGCGAATAATAAAAATGTATTAAAAAATAATTATAAATACACATTTTGTTTACATTTGCAAGAGGACAACAGCACTAAATATTTTCTAGATTTCTTCTCATAGACTTTGTTCTTGTCAAGTGTTTTTGTACAACGTTTACGAATGTCACCCAAAGAGGCTTTGAAGTATCAACTAATCAATCAAGCCTAGAGGCAAATGTCATTGCTGACCCAGAACGCGGCTATTGCACTCAAAACTTAATTGCTGCTCGACCACAGCCCGAAAGTAGGCAATGCTAACATAAATGAATGATATAGACTGAGGAAAGGATTGTGAGACAGCAAGGGACAGAGTTGGGTGATTCTTTTACAAAACTAAGTGGATGTAATAGCTGTACTTATGATTTTATTCATCACTACAGCTCCTCTGCAACTCTAGCCGTCCATTGACTTGAATCTCGCCCCTAGACCATTCTTCTAGATCGCTTTATTTTGGGCTGCGCAACTTTGTGTCTGCCCAATGACAAGACTCGAGACTCGACCATGCCCCCTTATTAATTAATGTGCTTAGCGCTATATACATGCGATTTCATTTATTTCCATCATCTCCCTATACACTTCTGCTCCGCTCTCTTTGTTTTTCTTTTCAACGCTTGTCGACATTTTTTATTTTTTAATGTATATAAATGTCGATTTTCATTGGCCCCACAGCCAACCCTTGCTTTGCGATTTGCGACTCTGAATGCGGATGCAGCGAAAGAACTGCGGCGAGTCTAGGAGTTTAGGAGACAAGGGGGACAGCTCATTATGTCCATCGTCGAAGCTCACTTATTTACTGGGCATCGCCTTATTGCAACGGTTGGGGGTTGGGGGGGTCAAAAGGGCAAGCGCGGACTTATTTGCCCTTTTATACCCCGCAGAAGAAGACGGGTCAAGCGAGTTGTTTGACAACAGCACTTGAACTCGGCCTGGGTATATTTATAGATTGAAATATATATTTTTCAGCTGCCTCTATAGATAGCGTAACATGAAGTTGCGAAGATATTTACATATATGATAATTTTATTTCTAATTAAAACGATGTTACTAAAAGTAATTCTATTTGAAAAATATATGTATTACTATATTAATATTCAAAAGAACATTTTCTGAAAAAAGTATTTCTTTCAGTAACATACTTTTAGTTGGAAATAAATTAATAATTGACATGTCTTCATAACTTCATGCTACATTTTCTTACTTTATCTATAGATGCTGCTAACAAATAAATCGTTTAATATAAATAAATAATAATTTCAGTATTTATTCAACATTCTGGCATTAATCTATTAGTCATTAAATTATATGTTTTGCTCACTGCGAAGAGCATCGCCAAGTCGAGCATTATTTTTATCGCATTCTACTTTCTTTTTTTTTTATAAGAAGGGCAATAACTTTTGCGCAACTTTATTTTTTTTTTTTGAGCTGCGTGGGCTTTGCATGGATGGGCGGGACGACTGCAGCAAAGGGGCGGCTACGCAATTATGTTTAATTGGACCTCGTGGGCCTTGTCTTTTGTTTTTTTTTTCTCTCCTTTTTTTAAGGATTTTTGTTGTTGTTGTGCTGGGGACTTGAAAGCAGAGCTTAGATGTTTTTTAAGACGTATATAGAGTGCTTATAAGAGGCTTCAGTATGATATAAATGTGATGGACAGCAGA
This sequence comes from Drosophila immigrans, assembly GCA_963583835.1. Taxonomy (NCBI): domain Eukaryota; kingdom Metazoa; phylum Arthropoda; class Insecta; order Diptera; family Drosophilidae; genus Drosophila; species Drosophila immigrans. Next base: position 11,861,690 of record OY757144.1, on the reverse strand, counting down.
AGGCTGGATGGATGGATGGATGGATGGAGAAGGGACTGCTGTAATAATAACAATTCGAAATCACTTAATGATGTCTCAACTTTGATATTCTATTGTATGCAAATTGACGACATTTCTAAGGGTTTCAGTATGCCCCGAATAGCAATTAATATAGCTAAAAAACTCAAGTTAATTAACAAAAGTTGGGAAGAAAAGAAGTAAGAGTTAATTCAAATAGGATCGCCGCTGAGACTATGATCAATTGTTCATGGCAACCAAACAAGTAAATTCTATATTAAATGTAAAGTAACAAATCATTTGTCTGATGTATCATTTGTTTTTAAACCAACTTCTATGAAAACTGCATAAGATTCAAAATAAATAACATATTTAAAAAAAAAAACATTGTTTCAAAATTGGCATTTAATTTATTTTATAAATTGTAATATTACAAGAGGTTGAAAGGGATTGATAAAGAGCTGCTGAAGTGCAGGAAACATTTTAAATAAATGAAGTTCTAGCTGAAATTAGTTTCACATTTAAATAGTTTTTTTGGAATAATATCAAGTGTTAATTGCAAACGTTAATAATCTCTGTGTTTGTTGTAGAAATTATAAAAACCCAAACTTGATTCGTTGGCTCAATTAATTTGATGTGAGCTCAAGAGTGTTTTAGGATTACCTACAAAATTTTGTTATTCTCCTATTTTTGTTGTTTTGTATTTGCAACTCTCATTTGGCTCATTACGGTTTAACTATTCAAATTAAGCGCAACAAATTGTGTTGGCCATTTAAATGAAATGACAACAACAGAGCTGAAACAACTACATACATATAGTATGTATATCCATGCAGAGAATGACAATCGAAGTGCAAAACTGTTTTCCACCAAAACTTTTTGATGTCTCCGACGCTGGCAGAGAAACAACAACAAATACAACAAGTTGAACAGCGACGGCAACAATGATGGCAAACAAATAGCTGAAACTATGTAGAAATGCCACATTTACGTCACTTAAGCTGCACGTTTAGTGGCAGCTAACACAACAACAACAACAACACACACACACACACACATTTGCAGTTACAGCATAAATTAAGTTATTTTGATAATCAAAACTGAAAAGCGAATGTTTTTGTTAGACAAGCAGCGGGGAGGGGCGGGGCAGCGAGGGCGGGCGACACAACACGGAACATGGGCATTCATTTGTAGTTTATAGTTGTAGTTAGTTCGTCAGTGATAGGGAGAGTGGGGGGCGAAAAGGGGAGGCGGGGAAATGGGGAAATGGTCTCGGGTCTTGTAGCCAGCTGTGTGTGTGTGTTGTAAGGGTTGTTGCTGTGCTGCCGTGTGTCCATTGTTGTAGACGTTTTGCATTTTACAATGCCAACGGGCAACACTCACACACACACACACACACACACTCACTCACACACTCACACACGCAATCACTTGGCCGTAACCCCATCAGGCCAGCCCCAGTTCCCCTCCCCACTGTTCCCCTGCTGCTCAACAGGCAGCCAACATAGTTAGCACAATTGTGTTGCATACTTTCTCGGGCATGCGTCAAAGCGAGATGCCAAATATGCCAGTGTGTGTGTGTGTGAGTGTGTGTGTGTGTGTGTCCAACAACTGCCCAACACAAGGACAACACACACTCAGCCACCCAGCCACAGCCTCTCAATTCACACACACACTCTCACAGAACTTACAATTTTAAAGGCAGCGCGCACCACCTTCACACACACACACACACGCATACTCACACACACACACACACACACACACATGCCAACTAATTTACCTACGCCAGCAGTTTTCTCACACACACACACATGTATGCAAATTTTGCAATGCTTTATTTGGGGGTTGGCCGCATGTGTGTGTGTGTGTGTGTGTGCGTGTGTGAGGAGAGGGGGCGGAGACGGGGTAATAGGCGTGTTGGTCTGCCTCTTCTTGGCATCCGCCCCATTCCCATCCCCTCGGCATCCCCATCCCCTCAGCATCCCCTCGCACCCCTTCGCTTACTTATTGCCGCTGCTCGCCATTCTCCAAGTCGTTAGGCTGCCTTTTGGCCATTGTTGGACTTGCGTTGTGCGCTCGCCGCTTTCCCTTTCCCTTGTGCACTCGCTGCGCCATCAAGTTACAACACCCCAGCCTCTCGCCTCGCCCTTGCCGCAGCCACCTAGCGCTGCCAATGTCCATTAAGAGGCAACAACAAAAAAGAAAACCACCGCATGCTGCATACATTTTAATCTTTAATTTATGGCTTATTCAAAACTAATGACACTGAAAGTGTCCACGTCGCCGCCTGTCGCCCGTCGCCCAATGCCCCGTTGATTGTGCCGCCTTTTGTTGCAAGCCACAACCAGTTCTGGTGGGTGGGCGGTCAAAAGGATTGACTACCACATGAAAGGCTTGGACAACACTTTGGGCCATTGTTCTTCTCGCTGGCAAGAGAGAGACAGAGAGAGAGAGAGAGGGGCAGAGAGCAAGGACACCGCATCTAACCAGACGCAACTCACACTAAAGTTGCAGTTCTTGGAGATCTAATGCCGTGACTTCCCTGCAACCAGATACTTGTACAACGAACGTGAAGATACTTATAATTAATCCTTGCAACATTTTCCAATTAAGAATTACGCATTAAATTGCAAGCATTAAATGATTTTCGAATTTGAAGTCTTCTAGTCACGATCTTTCTTTCGAAATAAATAATTATATGACACTCGACAAAATTAAATGCGTTCTAAATTAAAATTATAAGACTGAATTAATGGACTGAATTTTGCAATAGATTATATAATTTTTCTTGAAGAAAATTATTATTTTAAGCAATTATTTTTTTAAATCCATAACTATTTAAACTGCTTTTCCCAAATCGGTTTATAATTAAATAAAGTAATTATCTTCAAGTATTTTAATTGCTTGCTTAAATCTTTTCCGTGATATTAACATAATTTTAAGCAAGAAAATGTATTTTACTACATTGTACATCTATTTATAAAATATAATATCATTTAATCAATCATGACTTCATCAGATTAATTAGTGAATTTAATATCCTCTTAGAATATATCGCATTTATTGTAAAAAATTATCATCTCAAATATATCAATATTTCGACTTTCTTGCCCAAATGTCTTTAGTGATATTTTAAATATGCAAGTCCATTTCGTTCAATGCTGTATTATTTAATCAATCATCACTTCCTCAAAGTGTTCACAATTTTATTTAAATTCAAGATTATTTACTCTATTCATTTCTGATTTAACAATAATTTTAAAGTCTTTTAACAAATATGGTATTTTCTGCCCATCTTATTTCAATTTGTGTTTAGTTAACTATTTCAGTAATTTCCCTGCATTGTTTCTTAGTTTCTGCTCTGATTATTTTAGGGTTATTAAGTTTTAAGCTTTGCTGACTGAAATTGTAGCTGCGTTCACTTGACCGCCGCTTGACGTTGGATTCAGAGCAAGACGAGGAAGGACCAGCAAATAGATAAATACAGGATGCGAGTAGTTGGCTGTCATTAGATATGCCTGGCAACCCTTAAACCCTATGCAAAAGCATATCTCACTGCGTGAGTCTGTATCTGTGTGTGTGTGTGTGTGTGTGAGTGTGTGTGAGTGTGTGTGAGTGTGTGTGTGTGGTGTGTCTCAAATTGTTTGCCATTTGTAAGCGTTGTATGTTTTAGGCCTTTGCTCGTTTGCTGTTGTTTTAAAATTAAAATGAATGCCCGCAAGCAATAACTACGACAAGCCTCAGCCCCAGCTTCAGCTTCAGCCCCATCCTGTCGCCCACTTTCTCTGCCCCTTCGCCTGCCCCTGCCCCTGCCCCCGCTCTACCCCTTGCCCAGAGCTAGAGCAATCACCCACTACTCTGCTGCTGCTGCTGTCCAAGACAAGCCAACATCATTATGCGTAGCTGTGTGTCCATGTGTGCCTTTCCCTCTCTCTCTCTCTGTCTCTCTCTCGCTGTCTTGCTCACTCACTGCATGTGTGTGTGTGTGTGTGTGTGCGAAATAATCTCGTAAATTACGCAAAAAAGGAAACACGCCGCCAGGAAGACACAGCCCAGGAAGCAGCAACGACCAGAGCCGAAGCCGAAGCCAAAGTCGAGTCGAGTCGAGTCGAGTAGTTGTCGTGTCTATGGCCGGTGGTTGGCCGCTGCTGCTGCTGCTGCTGATTGTTGCCAGACGACGACCATAGACCACACACATACTGGGCACACACACACACACACAAAAACTACACACACAGCAACCACCAGCTGAAGCCAGAAGAACGTCTGCTGCTGGAGCCGCTTAAATAGTTGAAAATCTCATTTTAAACTCCACTCTCAGTCTCTGCCACAAGTTTATGCAAGTTTTTTGGCTTAAGCAGAACTTTCAGCAAGTTGTTGCCGCTCCAACAACGCTTAAGCCACAGCTCAAAACATAATGTACACAAGAAAAAAATACTCCAAAAAGTTATTTCACTTTTGTGCAACTAACATTTTTAACATTTCCTTAACATAGTTTTAAATATATTTCATTTGTTGTTTACTCTTTTACTAGCAGCTAATAAAACCTCGAAGAGTTGCTTCGTGAACCTTTTTCAAGAAAAATAATATCGACGAAAGCTTTGACACAGCAGCTGTAATTTATTCACACATGATATTTATATTGAACGAAAAGTTCAAGTAATTCAATACATTTTAGAATATAATTTATATTTTTGAGCAAAACAAATAGAACTCAAAAATAACGATCAACATTTTTCATTATCATATACTATATAACATAATTAAAGCAATAACATAACTATTTGAATATATTTACATATTTAAACAAGTTGAGCAGACATACAACTGATACAGACTGCTGATTGATATAATGTAAATCTAGTGGCTTTTAGCTCTGATCAAGCTTTGAACTTCTCTTAAACATTGCAGCCAAGCAACTTAAATAAGCTGATCAGTTGAATATAAAGGCAATTAACATTGCTGTCAATTAACGCTGCTGTCACAATGTACAGTATTAAATTCTTGTTAACATGTTTCTGCTATGCCAATGTTAGAAAGTCATTTTAAGGTGATTCCACAATTGAAAACGACGCAATTGAAATGAAGCTGCCCTCGCAAGAGTCACACACACACACACACACCCACACACACACACTTATCTATAGTATGTATTTGTGTATTGTACATATGCGTATGCAGCACATTGTAAAATCCGTTCCGTTTTGGAGGCCCAACTCCGACTCCGACTTCAACTGCTGGCAGCAGCCAGCAATTTTGACAGCGCCCAGCTTCAGCCACAGCCTCCATCTCAGCCCAAGCATCGTGTGTCCATTCACAACACTTGCGACGCACAATGTTGCCTACCTCAGTTACCCTCACCCTCCCTCCCTCCCCCTCCAAACACTCACACACACACACATTAAGGACGTCTGCGTTAGTCCTTTCGGCCGCACACTCTGGTCCACTTATGATGAGTTTACATTTTGCACAAGCGAGACATGAAAATGAAAATTGGGCAAGGAAACTTGCCAGCAGCAGCAGCAGCAACAACAACAGCAACAACAACAACAGCAACAACAACAAAAGAAAATCGCCCTTAACTCGCACGCATCTCTCATAGTAGTCATAGTCCTTGTTATACCCGGTCTGCACAGCATAGAAGGGAGTAAGAATTAAATCAAAATAAATAATAGAACAAGATATTTTTTAACAAATATTTTGAAGCTTTTTAGACGAGGATTCTTTGGTAGCGATCCTGCTATACGCAAAACTATGTCTGTATAGAAAAAATGTCGACGAAACATTGAAATACAATTTTTAATTAAAAGCTTCTCAAAGTTCTAAAACCAAAAACTAATAACATACAAAAATAGTTATAATAATGAACAAAGTATAGCCATATATGTATGTCTGTCAGTCTTTCTGTATGTCCTTCACATATGATCACCTCGATTTCAGTGACTATACAAAATAGAACTAACCAATTTAACCAATTTTATCTCACAGTTATTTAATCAACAATTTTTTAAATGCAATAATCCAGACATCAGTTGAATTAATCAATTTGCAAAAATGTTGTAGCTTTAGCTAAAAGTGTGCAGCGGGTATTCTGCAGTCGAGCACACTCCACAGTGGCTTGCTTACTTGTTGTCGTTGTCGCTGTCGTTGTAGGCGTGGCAGTGGGCGGCTGTCACACATTCAAAACAGCTCAAAGCTGCTTGAGCAGCTGCTGCGGGGCCAGCGGGCAGCAGGCAGAGTCCAGGGGGGAGGGGGAGGGGGAAGGGGAAGGTGGCATACAGGAAGCCAAATGTGGCCCGTCGTTGTCTGCACCCCTTGCTACCCCCGCGCCCCCCCCCCCCCCCCCCGTTCTTCCGCTCTTTGGCTGCCCGTTACGTATGCATATTTTGCGAATGCTGTGGCGAAGAAAGGGAGCCAGAAGCTGAAGCCGATGCTGCGGCCAGACGACAAGGAAGTGGCAAGAGGCAAGTGGCAAGAGGCGAGAGGCAAGAGGGGAGGCGACGTACAAATGAGCTTGAGCAAGGACGCAAGATGTATGTGCATGTGTGCGGCATGTGTGTGTGGCAGCCAGAAGCGCAGACGATGGCCAGGCAGCCCAACTGACTGGAGAGTGGAGAGTAGCGGGTGGAGAGTAGCGGGTGGAGAGTGGCGGGTGGAGAGTAGCGGGTGGAGAGTAGCGGGTGGAGAGTGGCGAGAGCCAAGTGAAAGTGAAGTGTAGTAAGGGGTGCGCTAGAGCGGTGGACGGACGTCGTGTGGACGACGGCGATGGCGATGCTGACTTTGAATGTCCATGTAGACATTTTGCAATTTTGAAATACATGCGCAGTCACACACACGCCTCACACACACACACACACACATATACTACACACACACACACACACGATTTACGCACACTTGTGCGAAATGCTTTTAACATTTTCTAAGATTCAAATTTCGTAAATTATCCCTTTGCGAGCTGCTTTTTCGGCCTAGCCGCGTATGTGTGTTTGCGTGTGTGTATGTATGTGTGTGTGCGTTTGCGTGTGTGTGTGTGCGTGTGTGTGTGTGTCGCTGTTGTTGTGCCTCGCAGCTTGGGTTATCGATGGGCGGCTCGTGTAGCGTCCATTGGCCAAAAACTAAACATGCACAAGTCACGACGTCGCCTTCTGAATTCCACATGCTGGGCAGGACTTCATGCTACCCTCCCTACCATCCCTCCTCCGCCCCGCTCTCCTCCCACACCATTCCATCGGTGTGAGTACAGACCAACCCCAACCCCAACCCCATCATGCTGGCTTTAAAATACAGCATCCACCTCTCGGTGGCGTCGTAATTTGCCGCCTTAGTCAGGTAAACGAAAGTACAACAATATTTTCGACAGCGACCAGGAAATTTCCATTGCATATTCGCAGGCGTCGCTGGGAAGACGCGTCTATGCGGCGTATACGTGATGCAACGTGCAACATGCGGCATGCACCTTCCAGCTGCCAGCGAGTAACTTCGAGTTTCTTGCAAATTATATGCGCAAATGTTGATTTCATTGACTTTAAAAACTGAACAAATTGTGCACACACAGCATCAGCATCAATAATAATAACATTTATGAACACGCTTACATTAACAATTAATGCACAATTTATTCTAATTTAAAGACAAATTTCTATTAAGTAACGTCTTTCTTAACATTTTGTGCAAAGTTGAGCTACGCTTATTTTCAGGTTCCAAACTGTAGAAAACTGGCTTGTAAAAATAAAATATGCAAAAACAGTTTGGCTTTAATCTTGGAATGAATTCTAATGGTACTATTTTAATGAAATATTTTTTTTTTTTTAATTTTAATTTAATAATATATTTATGTAGCATAATTATAATAAATCTGCTGCTTCTTCCGATTCAATCTCTTGATAAATATGGAAATCAATCTGACAATTCCTGTATCAAATATCAAATAGTTTAAGCGCAAATAAGTTGAGCAGTAAAAACTCAAAGAGCAGAGCTTGAGTTGCAGGTTACGTATTAATTTGAATTAAGGATCATTTTAATCTACTCCAATTGATATTATGCTCTGTGTAATCGACAGTTTCAACTTTTTTTTTTAAGATTTCATTTCCCATTTCTAATATTGATTTCTATTTAATTCTTCATTATAGCATGAGCCTAAGTTTGAAGTAAGCTTCTAGGAATTCCTTGGTATTTGTTTAGCAATAGAGTCTGTTCTTTATGTCTGTTCAACTGCTGTCTGCCTAGCCTGTGGTTGATTAACCTCCTCCCTCCTCCCTTCGCCACTTCACCACTTTGACGTCGCTGCTGCTGCTGTTATTGTATTGGCCACTCTCTGCTACTGTGTGTGTGTGTGTGTGTGCGTTGAGTAGTTCAAATTGTATTTACTGTGTGCGCTGGCACTTTGCATACTCGCAGCAGCTTTACGTTTGAAATTAATTTATTTTGCCAAAGCGCGACACACACACACACACACACACACACACACACACACATGCTGAGAATTGTATGTATGCGTGTGTGTGTGTATGCGTGTGTGTGTGTATGTGTGCATTTGTAGATACTATTGGCCATTGGCAAAGTGAAAGTGTTGGACGACGACGTCGACGTTCGCCGCTCATCTTTGTGCCTTTTGCCTCAATGTCCGCGCTTTTGGTTGGCTGCCAACTGAACTTTACGCTGTCATCCGGCATGTGAGTGTGAGTGCGAGTGTGAGTGTGCGAGTGTGAGTGCGAGTGTGCTTGTGTGGGTGTCGAGTGAGTGTGTGCGTGTGTGTAGTTGCCATGCGGTTAAAAAGGTATCTCAAAGATACTAAATACTTTATGCATGAATGTGCCAAATAGATTTACGAGAAACCAGAAACGAGCACAAGAAGCGAGAAAGCAACACAGCCCTTGGCCACTCCATCTGCCCTCTCCCTCTCTCTCTCACTCCACACGAGATGTGTATGTGTGTGTTTGTGTGTGTAAGCCACCACCACACACACACACACAACACACACACGCGCGCGTCGATATTAAATTTAAATTGGCGCCTGGATATTTTAGAGTCAGCAGCAGCGATAAAGAGAGGGAGGGGGAGGAGGAAGAGAGGGGGCAGCACAACGGTCACGATGCCTTGCAATTAAGCTTTATGTGAGCGCTTCATGTGTGTGTGTGTGTGTGTGTGTGTGTGTGTGTGTGTGTGATATGTGGCATGGTTAGTTGCCCATTTGCTTATGAGCGTGTATGTGTGTGTTATGTAAAGCCTTAAATATTAATAAGAGTTACAATTTTTAATGATTAAAAGTTGGCGCATGTGTGTGTGTGTGTGTGGCTCTCTTCACTGAGCCGAGTGAGCTTAGGCAAAAGTACAGTCTGACAAAAGTGTCCGTCACATTTTGACAAGTGTCGTTCGCCGAAAAAGAGTTAAAGCAGACAGACGGACAGACATAGAGAGAGAGAGAGAGAGCAAGAGCAAGAGAGTGCACTAATTAAAGAGAGCGCAGCTAATTGGCGAACAGCGCAGTCAACGGCCACTGTTAAAGTTAACAGCGTGCACGAGAGCTGCTGCAATTAACAGTGGACAAAAGGCGAGCTTGATTAATTAACAGCAACAACAGCAACAACAGCAACAAAGGCTGTGCAGAATGCACTTGTTGCACATGCAGCGACATGTCTGCTGACGTTCGATTCATAAATACGCCATAAAACGCCAAAACGTGCAAAAAGGCAAGCGGGGGGAAATAGACAAAAAGCAGACGAAACACATTGTGTTTGAATTTGTGTTTGTATTTCCATTTGTGTGAGGCATGCAACACACGTGTTGCACAAACCACACTGCACATTTGCCAAAGCAGCAGCAGCAAAAGTACTTTGTGCGAGTGTGTGTGTATTGTAGACTGCAGATTAGACACGCACAGCGGGTCAGCGACGACGCGACGTCGACAGCGCTGCTCTGCTGCTGCTGCTGCATTTCTATACATACTACATACATACATATATTTTACAACCCCTCACACACACTCGCTGTCCCTCTCACTCTCACTCTGTCGCTGCTCATTTAGCAGACGTTTCATTGCCATTTTGTTGCAGTTGGCGCGCAATGCGTTGGCATGTTTAACAGCGTCTGCATGTGTATGCCTGTGTGTGTGCGTGTGCTCATGTGTGGCTCTCTTGCATTGTTTGCATTTCAAATTGAATTCCTTTAAACTTCAATTCCTGCCCCTATGCATGTGTGTGTGTGTGTGTGTGTGTGTGTGTGTGTGTGCGTGTGCGTGTGCGTGTGCGTGTGTTGGCATTTTTGTGCGTTGTGCATCTGCTGTTTTTTCTGTCTCTCTGCGTTTTGTTATTTTTCCCATTGCTTTTGCGTGTTACGTCTGCTCAGTTGATGTTGTTGTTGTTGTTGTTGTTGTCGACGTGCATTTTTCAATTATGATTGAGCGGCATTTGTCGTTCGTTTTGTTGTTTTGGTTTGCCTTAGTTCTTTTGTCCGCATATTTGTGTGTGTGTGTGTGTGTGTGTGTGTATTTTAATGTCTGTTTTCTCACTTTTCTCTATTTTTTTTTCGTCTACATTTTTGTTGGCTTCTGTGTGTGGTTCAATGTTATTTACAACAAGCGAGAGCTGAAAATGATCCAGCTAAAAATCATAGCAAAATCTCTAGAAATATGCAAATGAGCGAACGAAGTGTTAAGAAAACAAAAAAGCGGCAAGAAATACAACAAACAATGCCAGCAAACTAACTGTACACTGCAAGAACGGCAACTCCCCAAAATATGCGTGTAACATTACCTATGCTAAATAATATTCATAATTTAATTGCATGCTCTATTATTGGTGTATACAGCTAGATTATGTTGCTAGTTAAAAACATAAATCAATGTAAATGATTTTCACTTACTTCGTTTTCGCGCTGTGCATTTTTCACAATTGTCGCCGTGTGAAGAGCAAATAGATTTTACACAAGATATTCAGCACATAGAAAAAAATGAAAAAAAAACACACACAAATACATGCATACATTTGTATGCATGTGTGTCGGTAAACACATGACACATACACATGTACACTCGAACAAAAAAAAAAAGAAAAGAACAAAAATTTCACTTGCGCACAACGGGAGCGAGCAGAGCACTCTTATCTTGATCTTGATCTTGATCTTATCTGCACATCGCGGACGTCACTAAACTGAGCTTACGCGAAGGCGCGTGCTCAAAGCTCTCGCTGCCCTTTTGCATTCACTTGAGCTTGGCGCCGAAGAGAGCGCTGCAAAGCTCTCTCTCTCTCTCTCTCTTTGATGCCTGTTGACCTAATATCAGTGCCAGGCTGCTGCAAAGAGAAAAACGCGACAAAAACTGTTAGACGGTTATTCATTGTGCACATACTTATCAGTGTTGCCCGATTGGTTTATGTCAGGCTACATTTGGCATATTTGAAAATGGAATAGCTTATAAATCTAGCATATTGATTAATGGAAATATATTATGTTTAATAAATTTTACAGCAGATGAAATTGATGAAAACAAATGCACAAAAGAAAAACAATGTACATTTGAGTATAGCTTGACTTTTAGCTTATTTTAGCTTTTTTTTTGGTCAGGATCTAGCTTATGTGGGCGCTAATCAACATGCCTGCCAACACTGATACTTATGCACATATGCATACACATGAATATACACATGCATACATACATACTTATGTATATTTACACGACTGTGTGTGTGTGTGTGCGTGTGTACAGCGCTGGCGCAAAGTCAACACAGAAATGCCAATACCAGCAATAATAATAAAAATAAAAATAACACATACAGAAAGGCAGCGCAAACTTCAAGCCGGCTTTAGCGAAAAGACGACAAAACGAAGAAAAGAAAACAACAACAAACGCGCAGGCGCAGGCGTAGAGAAACCACAACAAACGGCGCAGCCGCAACGCTTATTCGTATTCGCATGAGGAGGAGGGGTGGGGAGGGGCGGGGGAAAGGGCATGGATTGGCCCTGAGCCACCATGCGATCGTGAGTCATAGTAGGGGAGGGCAACAACAACAACAACAACAACGACAGCGACAACGACAACGACAGCGATAGCGACGACGCCAGCGGCGGCGCCAACGGCATGTACGACGCTGAGAGTGGCGCTCGCATTACATAAGCCGATGTCTAAGCCGCAGCCGCAGCCGAAGACGAAGACGAAGACGAAGCCGTAGCCGAAAATTAACGAAGTTGGAGCTGTGAATGTGACTGTGAATGAGGCTGCGACTGCGGCGTCGGCTTAAGCTTTTGTTTGTTCTCACTCCCGATCTCTCTCCCACTCTCTTCTCTCACTCTCTTCTCTCACGTATGTACATAATTAAAAAGTAACAGCGCTGACTATGACAGCTGTACGCGCTCAATTAAAAAGTCATTAACTGGCACACACACACACATCCACACACACACACATACGAATGTAGGTAAGAGAGTCGTAAGTAAGAGAGCTGGAACTGGACACGCATTAAGGACTTTGGCAATCGTGCCGTGATTGACGCTAACACGCAAGGCCTCTGTCGACGTCACACACACACGCACGCACCTTGTAATTAGAGTTAGTTGATCTACCTGCGCAGTGCGCAACAGTTGCGTGCCATAAATGCGCCATAAAACTGCCTAATCCCACTGTGCGCACTTGAGCCGGCTGCAGCATCAGCTGTCTCAAGATCAGAAATAAAGCCACACTACCTATGTACATACATCCCATTCCACCCCACCCCACCCCACCAGACTGCATCGCAGGCAGCTTTTAGTCCCTCTCTTAATTTGATTGTTGTTGTTGCTGCTGCTTCGGCTATTCGTGTTCTTCTTGCTGCGTTCGGCTCCTTGGCCTTGTATCGCACGCTGTTGCTGTCCACATGCGTTGTACATACAGTGGGCGCAGCTCATCAAACATTTAGCGAAAATTTCATTTTAGTTACGAACAATAATATAGTTAGCATAGCTTCTCTTTTAAGAAACAAATAATATTAGCAAAATTTATGTTCGTTACTCTGAGATACCCGCTACACATTTCGATATATTATTTATTTGATAAATATAAAAAACACGTATTTTGTATTTAATTTCGATGGCGCTATAGCCTCTGAGATCTAGGACATGACTATATCGTCTTGATATAATATCATTCATCCACCATTCATTATTGAAATAAATGCGAAATTTGCAAAAAATACAAATGAAAAATTCAAGTTGTCAGTTTTGAACAGGCAATTAATTTGCTTTTCTTTATGGAAATAAAACAGTAACAGTAATATACAAAAAATTGCACTGTTCTATTATCAAAATCATAAACAATTATCCACAATTCTTTAGAGAATAATCACTGATTGAAACAACTGATTAATAATCGAAACTTTTGAATTGGACTATGTAAGTTGGGATTCAATTTTTAATATAAAAATAGCCTAGTTCTGCAAACTATTAAACTTCTGATGGTACACAATATTTGTATTTTCATAATTTATTACCACCATCCTTTTTTTTTTATCGCGCATTTGCCCCACCGATGACTGCGAGGGGGAGAGCAAAAAGAGATTTTTCGAGCTTGCAAACCGTTTTGTGCCCATACTCTTTTTTTTGTTTGTTGGCCTGCCTCTTGCGACGTCGTCGTCGTCGTTGTTGTCGTTGTTGTTGTTGTTGTTGTCTTCGGCGTCGTCTTCTTTATTGTTTTATTGTCAGTTTAGGGATTTGACAATTTGCTTGCTGATTTTTTATGACAATCATGTATGTAAATTTTCGGTGTGCCGTCCCTCTCGCTCTCGCTCTCGCTATCTCTGTCCCACAGCAGCATCGCCTGCTTTAGCTTTAGCTTCAACTCTTCCTCAAGGCCCCCGCGCATAAAATACGTTATGTGTGTCGTCCATGTGTATTTGTATCTGTATCTGTATCTCTCCTCAACGCTATTAGCTCGCATTTGGCTTACGAGATTTTTAAATACTTTTGGGCCCGACAAAAACTTAAACGGACAACGGACAACGGATTCTCACCCCTTCGTGCAGCTATTTTTAGTTTGTCCGTTTTATTTTTGCTGTTGTTGTTGTCATTTTTTATGGTGTGTGCATAAAAGTTGAGTTTATTAATTTTAAAGCGTTGACAAGTTTTACGAGACCTGCGACGCCCTTTCAAAAAGAATGACAACAAAACCAACAACAGCAACAATAACTAACTAAAAACTAGGCTAGTAGTGTGAGGCGAACGTGCGATTCTCGGCCTGATATCTCGAGTCTGGGAATATCTGAGTCAAGCTGGCTAATAGAGCAAGAATGTGGCCCAAATAAAAAAAGGGAAAAAAAAAAAAATGCGTATGCGAACCAATCAAGCCTACTTAATCATGCAAAAGCGTTCACAATGAAACAGCTGTTGGCTTTATTCGTTGCTCTCTTTGAATCACGAATCACAGCAATGCCATTATTACTACATATGTATTATAAAAGCAACAATGCTTCAACAATTTTTGGATTTCGACTTTAGAATTTCCTCATTGAAACGAAACGAAACGAAGCCATGCATGAAATCATGTTGTGTCATGAAAACAATTTATTGCACTTGCTCGAATAGTTTGCCATTCAATATTCTGCAAATTCGTTAATCAAACACAATGAATTCACATAAGCAATTCTCTGTGAAAATTTCATCTGATGCAAATCTTAACTTTTTCAAATGTCTTTATTCAAATAATGAAATCACTATTTAATATTACAAATAGTTTAAGACAAATCGTTAGCAATTTATTGCATTTCTCTAGCTATTTCATGTGAGCCGAGTTTGAATAGGCTTCCCCACTTTTTGGCGTTTCTTCGCTCAACTAATGCGAACCCTCAGCTGAAATGACTTTAGAATTAAAAATCATATTACAACAGATCGCATACAATTTGTTGCATTATCCTAGCTGTCCCACAAGCCGAGTTTCGATAGTCAAGCTCCACTTGTAGACCGGCAAAATAAAAAATAAAAACTGTTCATAAGGCTGCAGCAGCGTTTCGTTTCTCTCAAGTCTACGTTTTATGTTTTTATATGTATGAATGTATATACATATAACGAAATAAATAAATAATCAAAAGCAAATCAAATGCAAAAATACAAAAAAAAAAGAATGGAAAAGACAATGCAAAAACAGCGCAAAGCAAAAACAAATGCAGTAATAGAAAGAGACAGCTGAAAGCGGCGGCGAGAGTGACAGCAACGACGACGACGGCGACGACGACGACGGCGACGTCAGCGAAAACACAAAAACGCACACAGCACATAAACGCTGCCTGCGCTATATACAACGCACACACACACACACACACACACATGGCAGCGGCAGCGGCAGTGGTTGCTGCCTGCGTCGCTGCCGCTGCCGCTGCTCTTGCTGCTTTGCTCGCACATGTGTGCGTGTTGCCTGTGCGTATGCGTGCGTGTGCGTGTGTGTGTGTGTGTGTGTGCTGGCCGCTCTGCCGCTGCTGCCGTCGTCGCCGCCGCCGCTGTCAGAATGCCGCTGCCGCATGCACGTCGGTCATTTGTATTTGGGAAACACAATTGCGTTCCGTCATTTGTATTTGGAACGCCGTAGCAGCAAGAAGGACACGAGAGCGAGAGCGAGACTAAGCGACGTGCGAACGGAGTGTGGAGCGGCTATTTTAGCTTTTAGCGCCCTTTTTTGTTTCATTTTCTTTAAACTAAAATCAAACATACGCGGCAAAACAACAAACAAGAAATCAACAACAAATTTTTGGCAACATTTTCGGCACAAAAAAAAAACTATTTTCGGACTAAAAATCAAAACAAAAAAACAAACAAACAAACAACGAAAGCGACAAGAAAAACTTTAAAGTTTTTTACGTATAATTAACGCGTTTTGTATTGTTATTTTCTATTGTGTTCGTAAACAACAAAAAAAATTCATTTTTTTTCTGTTCTTAAAACCCCCAAAAATAAAAAAAACACCAACAAAAGTGATCGTGTTAACCAAAAAAAAAAAAGCGAGACAAAGAGCAAAAATTAAGCAAAGAGTAAAACAAAAAACTTACCGGCAAACATACAAAAAAAATCTAAATTCGAAATTAACAACAAAAAAAAGCAAGAAATTGAAATCAAAGCAAAAAGCAAAAGTTTCAAACACAAACACAAAAATAAGAAACGAAAAGTTCAAAGAGTTCTGCGGTATTTTTTTTATGTTATTATTCTTCAGTTGTTTTGTGTTTCGGTGAAGAAGAAGCAGTCGAAGATCAGCAGCAACAGCAGCAAGAGCAAAAAAAAGAAAACTGCACAAAGCCAAAGGCGCAGCAAAGTAAGCAAAGCAAAATCAACAACAACGACAACGACAACAACAACAATCGCAGCAGCAGCAGCAGCAACAAAAACAATATGGCGCATAATTGAGACTATCAATATTATCGTCATAATTACTAAATTGCTGACTTGTATTTTTTTTTCAACTCTGTGTGTACTTCTGTGTGTGTGTGTGAGAGTGTGTGTGGGAGAGAATGCAAAAACTATAAAACAACAATTGAGATTGCATTTGTTTTTTTTTTTTTTCGCATCTGATCTGCGCTCTTTTGCTTTGCGCTCTCCCAGTGAAGAGAGAGAAAGAGAGAGAGCAGTTTGGGCTGCTGAAAGAGAGCGCAGTGCAGGCAGCAAAAACAATAAAGTTCAACTGTGAATGTGTGTGTGTGTAAAGTAAAGTTGAAATGGAAACTAATGAAAATTAATTGATATATTTGCAGTACAAATACAACAACAACAACAAGAACCACAAAAAACCAAATACAATAAACAAAATTAACGAGCCGGCTTAAGCAGCCAACGAATAACAAAACTAAAACAAAACATTAAGCAACAAAGAGAACGAGAGCGAGAACGAGAACTAAGCTAAACAACTTAAAAGCGGGCCACATGAGCAGCAGCGCGACGCCGACGCAGACGCCAACGTCGACGACTTATGTAGCGTTTTATGGCGAGCATAAAAAGTGAAATGCCGCCACTGCATGCGGCAGAGGCGCTCGCCTCCAGCAGCAGCAGCAGCAGCAGCAGCAGCAGCGCCACCGACACCGGTGGCGGAGCTGCCGTTGATGCTGCGGCCGCAGCAACAGCGACCACAGCAGCAGCAGTCGCAGCAGCAGCAGCCACGACGACAACGACGACGACAGCAACAGCAACAGTTGCTGCTGGCTCTGTGGGAGGCGGCAGCGCGCCAGCAACGCCAAATGCGAACGCCACAATAAGCGCCGCCGCCGACTCCAGCGATAATCAGCCGGGCACGCCACAGCCCACAACACAGCAACAGCAGCAACAGCAGCAGCAACAACAGCAACAATCACTCATGTCTGCCGATGCACAGCAGCAACAGCAGCAGCAGCAGCAGGCTGCCGGCATCACGCATCAGCCGTATGCCACACATCACATGTACGCCACCAACACACAGCAGCAGCAGCAACAGCAGCCGCAACAGCAACTCTATGGCAGCCTGTACGGCAGCGACATGCAACAGCAGCAGCAACAGCAGCAGAGCTACAGCTACATCAACAGCTACGAGCAATTCTACCAGCAACAACAGCAGCAACAACAGCAGCAGCAGCAGCAGCAACAGAGCGACTACAGCAGCGCGTACAACGATTACAGCAAGGCGGCAGGCGTGCGCTATCATCCGTATTTGCAGCAGCCGACGTCGGTGCTGCCGTCGTCGGCGGGCGCAGCGACAGCCGTCGCAGCCGTGGACGAGTCGACGGCAACAGCAACAGTTGCCGCGGTGAGCACCAGCAGCGCTGCCGCCGCTGTGGCCGCAATGTCGCCACGCGTCGTCAGCAGCAGCAGCCCCACATCGACGTCGTCGCACCTGCAGCTGGGCAGCGCGGCGCCCAGTTCGCCGGGCGTCAAGTTGCAGTGCAAAAAGTGCGGCATTCTCACCACCAACGAGTCCGAGCTGCAGGAGCACATTGCCAACGTGCACGGCGAATCGCCGTACGGCAGCAGCGGCTACGCCAGCTCGCCCTACATCAAGGAGGAGATGCCCACGCCCACTGCCGTCGCGGTGGCTGCAGCCGCTGCCAGCGGCGACCTCCTCGATCTCGACTCCCAGAAGATGGTCTACCACCAACAGATGCTCCAACAGCAACAGCACCAGCAACACCAACACCAACATCAGCACCTCCACCACCAGCAACAGCAGCAACAGCAGCAGCATCAACAGCATCACCAGCAACACGATCCCGCCGCTGTTGTCGGGTTGCCGCTGGCGCTGCCCGATCCGCTGCACTCGATGCAGTCGATGCAGCAGCGTGCGCTGCACAGCTGGGAGCAGCCGCAGCCACAGCAGCTGTCCAGCAGCGAGGGCCTGCCGCCGTACATGCAGCCGCTGATCGAGAAGCTGCCGTACGCCTATTCGCCCAAACAGTCGCCGTACCACCAGGCGACCACCATCAAGCAGGAGTATGCGATGATCAAGTCCGAGTACGCGGACTCGCAGCACTACGTCGACAAGTCCTTTGATCCCACCAATGCCGGCGACGTCGCCACCAGTCCCGCCGAATTCCCCAGCACCACAACAGCGCCCGACAATGGCGGCAACGGCAACGGCGGTGGCGGTGGCGGCACAACGCCGTATCGCGGCTTCGAGCCGCCCAGCTCCAGTTCGGTGTTGCCGGCAAACAGTCTGACCGCCAAGGCGGCCACCTGGAAGTCGAATGAGGCGCGTCGCCCCAAGACGTACAACTGCACCGCGTGCAACAAGTGGTTCACCAGCTCGGGCCATCTCAAGCGGCACTACAACACAACGCTGCACAAGAACGCCGTCAAGTCCAGTGGACAACCCGATCCGGCCACGCTGCCCATTTCGGCGCACCATCATCCGTCACGTGATCCGGTCACAAAGACGAGTCGTCGCGGCAATGCGGCCGCAGCAGCAGCAGCGGCTGCCGCCGCGGCAGCAGCAACAGCGGCAGCAGCGGCCGCACAGCAGGAGGCGCAACCGATTGCTGTGGTGCAACCGCCGGAGCCGCCGCGAAGTCCGCCCGACTATGGTGGCGGTATTGGGGTTGGGGTGGCGACGGGTGTGCAGCAGGTGGGCGCCGCCATGTCGCATTATTCGGCGTCGCCGTCGCCCACCATTGCCGCCCAGCAGCAGCAACAGCAACAGTTGCTCGTGGGCAACAATGGCTATCATGCGAGCAATGGGCATCATTATCACGCCTACAACATGCAGCAGCAGCAGCAGCAGCAGCAACAAGTGCAATCGACGACAAACGCTTCACCACAGCACGCTAACAACAGCAGCGGCAGCAGCAGCAACAACAACAACAACAACTCTTCTTCTTCTTCTACAACAACTACAGCCGTTTTGAACGGTCACCCAAACGGGCTAGCAGGTCCCTCCGCCCCAATCAACAACATCAACAACAACAACATCAACAACATCACACAAATGCCGTCCTCCCAAATGAGGGGCCTGCTGAACAAAACAACAACCAACAACACCCGAACAACAACCACAACAACAACAACGGCCACGCCGCCAGCAACAACACAACTCACAGTCATAGCTATAAAGAGCGAACAAATGGAGGACAGCAGCAACTCAGCAATGGTCATGGAGCCGCAGCAGCAGCAGCAGCAGCAGCAGCAGCTGGAAGCGGAGGAAGTGGAATTGCAGCAATTGGAGGCGCAGCAGCAGCATCGCCAGGATCAGCAGCAGCAGCAGCAGCTGCAATTGGTGGACCATCAGCAATATCTGCTGTCGCGCCCATATCACAACAGCAACAACAGCAGCAGCAACAGCAACAGCAGCACGCGCAGCAGCAGCAACAACTCGCCCCTTACTATTTGCCCCCCGGAGGTCTACCACCAACACCAACAGCTGTTGCCGCCGCTGCCGCAGCAGCAGCTGCTGCAGCCGCTGCAGCAGCAACACCAGCACCTGGAGGAACAGCAGCAGCAGCAGCAGCAGCAGTTGGAGCAAGCAATGGATTTCTCGCGCACAACGCCGCTGCTGCCGCCGCCGCCTATGGGAACGCTGCTGCCGCCTATGGCAATGGACTACAACATGCAGCTGGCTTTGGATATGCAGCAGCAGCACAGCAATATGCTGCAGTGCAGCAGCAGCTTCATCAGCACGCCGCCGGTGCAGCAGCCGGTTATTACCACCACGCCCACGCCGCCCACCACGCACACGCCCACGCCCATGCCCATGCCCACCACCACGCCCACGCCCACGCCCCCCATCCACACGCCCAGCCACTTGCACACCCCCATCCACATGCCCATGCCCATGCCCATGGCCATGGCCATCCCCATGGCCACGCCCCCCATCCACATGGCCACCCACCACATGCCCATCCCCATGGGCATCCACATGGCCATCCAGCAACAGCAGCAGCTGCCGCCGCCGCCGCAGCAGCAGCAGCAGCACACCACCAATATGGACATGGGATGCACCACTATGCCGCTGCCTCAGCAGCCGCAGCAGCAGCAGTTGCCAACGGCAACGCTCCACCACCACCAGCAACAGCAGCAGCAGCAGCAGCAGCAACACTATCTGGAGGAGCAACAGCAGCAGGAGGAGCAACAGCAGCAGCAGCACCAGCAACAGCTGCTGGACAGCAGCAGCAATCACAGTATGGCCAGCAACCATACCAGCAGCAGCAACACACCACCACCCCAGCAGCAACTCATCAACAGCAACAGCAGCAGCAACATCATCAGCAGCAGCAGCAGCAGCAACAACAACATCATCAGCAGCAGCAGCATCACCAGCAGCAACATCAGCAGCAACAGCAGCAACAGCAACAGCAGCAGCAACAACATCATCACCAGCAGCAGCAACACGCTGCCATGCTACCAGCAACTGCCGCCGTTGCTGGAGCACACAATGAGCTATCACACTATTATTGGTAACGATCCGACGACAACCGCCTATACCAGCGACGGCCAATTGTTGCAGCTGATGCCCGCCTCGCTGTTCGCCCCCTACGCCCCGCTCTCGCCGTATTCGGTGGCAGCTCAGCGATCGCCGCAAGAGGGCGACTTGCCGCCCGTGCACACGCTGACAACGGCGTTGCATGCACAGCAGGAGGCGCTGTTGCCGCCGGCAACGGCGACACTCACATTGCTGGCGACCACGCCCACCGCCTACTCGCCCACCGTGAGCAGTTCGCGAGCAACGCCCGCACTGGAAATGGACATGGTCACACTGATTGCCCAACAGCAGCAGCAGCAGCAGCAGCAAGACTACGAGCTGGAGCAGCAATATCAAATGCAACAGCAGCAACAAATCGATCAGCAATTTGAACAGCAGCAGCAGCAACTCGAACAGCAACAGCAACAGCTCGAACAGCAGCAGCAGCATCAGCTCGAGCTGCAGCAGACGCAAGTTGTTGCCGCCGTGCTGCCAAAGAAGCGTCGCCAGGCGGCATCAGCAGCAGCAGCAGCCAGCTCAACATCATCGCTGGCGCCGCCGAGCAAGCGACGGCGGTACAGCAGCGTGGGCTCGACGTCGCCGCATTCGACGACGCTGCCGTCGGGACGCATCAAGTGCTTGGAGTGCGACAAGGAGTTCACCAAAAACTGCTACCTGACGCAGCACAACAAGAGCTTTCATTCCGGTGAGTATCCGTTTCGGTGCCAGAAGTGCGGCAAGCGCTTCCAGAGCGAAGACGTCTATACCACGCATCTGGGGCGACATCGCACCCAGGACAAGCCGCACAAGTGCGAGCTGTGTCCCAAGCAGTTCCACCACAAGACCGATTTGCGGCGCCACGTCGAGGCCATTCACACCGGCCTCAAGCAGCACATGTGCGACATTTGCGAGAAGGGCTTTTGCCGCAAGGATCACTTGCGCAAGCATCTCGAGACGCACACGCGACCGCGTGTTGTTGGCAAAAAGGCGGCCGCAGCAGCGGCGGCAGCCAAAGCCGCCGCAGCAGCGGCCGCGGTGGCAACGGCAACGGCCACAAATGCCACAAGTGTTGCAACGGTTGGTGGCATCAAGGCCGCTTTTCGTCTGGCCGAGGCCAAGGCGGCCGTCCTGAAACACGACACAGTTGCCGCCGACGATGACAGTCTGCTCGATGACGAGGACGAAGATGAAATGCGGCAACAGCAGCAGCAGCAGCAGCAACTGTTGCTCAGCGATCATCTGATTAAGAACGAATTTGTTGAGATTAAGCACGAGTATGAGGAGGAATTCACTGAGGAATTCCACATGATCGAAAAAGATATTGACATCTATTGATCGTGTTACGGACGGGGGGGGGATGTTTTTTTTTTTCTTGTGGGGAGCGGGGAAAACGTAGTTTATAGCCAGGGCTAACTTCGGGGTTGCAGTACGTGTCTTCCAAGGCGCAACGCTTTGTGCCTCCCAATGCCACCCATTCCAATTCCAATTCCATTCCAATTCATTCCATTCCCCATTCCCAAAAAAAAAAAAAAGGGCCCAAAAGATCCTCAGTTGCATCTTGCGCTTTTTTTTCTCTCTCTCTATGTTTAACACAAAAACGCATTTTTATTGCGCCACTAGCAATAAATTTTGTTGTTTTAAGTATAAAGATATATTTTAATGAAATTTGTTTTGTTTCTGTTGTGCCAAAGCGCGCCGCCTTTGAAGACACGCCCACTCAGCACAGCTGTAATTAAATACAAACAAACACACATACACGAAATTTTGCCATAAAACATCAAAAGAAACACAAAATTTGAGTACACGAATTTTTGTTGTTCGAAATTCCTAATTGTTGTAGCAGCAAATTTAATTTAAATTAAATGTAATTTAATTATAATTGTATTTGTACTTGTATTTGTAATTATTATAATTATACTGTATTATTTTTAATCCATTTTTTTTTTTACTATTTTTGTTTGTTTTTTTTTTTTTTTTGTAATTGTAATTTTTGTAAGGGCCGCGCATACCTCAAGCATGATGAATGAAATGATAAATGATAAAAGAAAACGCTTAAAACACACACACACACACATACACAACACACTCACAACAACACATACATACATATATATAGACACACGATCAGGGCGAAAACACAAGAACACAGCGAAAAGAATAAAACAAAATAGCACATTTTAGTTGATTTTTGTTTTGATTCTTTTTTTTTTGTAATTTTACATTTAGTTTTTGTTGTTTGTTGTTGTAACCAATGTAAACAAATGCCATATACATAATTTTAAAAAATTCTAACTAAACACACAACACAAAAACCAACGCAAACAAAACGCAATGCCAATTGATATATAGTTGATTATATATAGTCGTTACACTAGCCTACAAAACGCCAAATTGTCCAGCAACAAAACACAAAAAACAAACGCAAGAAATCAGGGATATTTTATACATACATACTATACATACATATATATGTTTTACAACTATACCAATGTGTAGCATGTGTATTTATATATGTAATCGATCCATTATATATATAGATTTACATGCACATATCATATTTACAAAAATATATGTTTATTTATTAATTGTACGTTTTAATTTATACAACAAATAAAAAAACACCTTTATCGTATTTACTTAATTTTAGTTTCCTTTTAACTTGTACGATCTACAATTTTTTTTTTTTCATGGAATATGTCATTCAAAATTTATATATATATAAATATTATTTGTATTAGTTTACAATAAACACTTTCGAAATACTCAAATCAAAAACAAAACAAAAAAAGACAAGAGAGACAAAACCGATCGAAGACAATTTTTCGTAATGATTCGCCATTAGCTTTATGTTTTTTATGATTTACTGCAAATTGTTAAACGAAAGATATAGTTTTACAAATAGCTCTAAAACAAACAAAAATAACAAGAAAATTATGTCTAATTTTTTATTGCTGATTATTTTTTTGTGTAACTAGCGCAACCAATTTTTTAACTATATATATATTTAGCGATATATCTAGACCATAACTAACCCATCCACAACACAATACAAACAAACAAAACACACAAAAACCAACAAAGAAAGATACAAAAAAAAAAGCGAAAAATATAGCAGGGAAACACGACTTTAATAAATTATTGAAAATGTTTCAAACCAAAAAAAAAAAAACTATAAACTTTTTATTTTCTTTCATTTCTTTGTATTTATTTCAGTTGATTTACTTTTGCCTTTATTTTTACAGTTGATTTTATTGCTCGCAACTTCTTGTAGTTACAACATAATTAGTGGCAAATACCCTACATCAGTTGGAGTCTCAGCGAACTCAGCAGCTTTTTGTTTTTGTGGTAATGTGATATCTTTGAGCGACAACGTTGAAAGCGCATTTGGAGTTCGCTTTTGCTATTGCAATCGCGCGTTGATTTCTCGTTAATTTTGTTAATTATTTTTGTTGAAATTTATGTTTAAAGTTGTTGTCCGCTGCTGTTGTTGTTGTTGTTGTTGTTGCTAGTTCCAGTGAAATTACGTGCGTGTGTTTAAATAAAATCTGTTTCTGCTGCTTTTTGTTGTGTTGTTGAGAGAGGCCGCAAAATGAAGGCGAATTTTAGCAACGCAAAGAGAAAGACAACGAGACACACACATCTGCCACAAACACACAGACACACAGACACGTACACATCCATATGTGTGTGTGTGTGTGTGTTTTGTATCTGTGTATTGTACATAAGCGCAGAGCAATAGCAAGTTCTGTTTCGGTTCCGTTTTCGGTGCGCTTCGCTTTGCTCCAGCGCATAGAACAAGACATATTTTTCTTAATTTTTCTTCTTTTTTGTGAGGATATTATGCGCAAGAAGTTGGCACAGTTTTCTCGGGATTGAGATACTTTTGCATTGAGACATTGAGATAGTTTAGCAGTTTTAAAGTTTCGAGAATGAATATCTCAAAGAGATTCATAGTTGCAGATACATATTTCTAGCAATGACTGCCTAAGGAGTTGTATCTCTTGAGAAGTAACCAAAGGTAGCAGCTCAAGATACTTTTGCAGCTACAATTGATACGACATAATGGCGACATTTTTGTGTTCCGCAACAGCAACAATAACTACAACAAATCATATGCGAAAACAAAGTATCTTGTAGATGTATCTGGCAAATGCCAAAGCGACAACAACATAACACGCACACATGTTCTCCCCCTGATCCATGTGTGTGTGTGTGTGTGTGTGTGTGTGTGCAGGAACAGCAGTAAATAGCCAAAAAAAAAAGAAAGAAAGAAAGAAAGAAAGAAAAAGAAGAGATATACTCAGAGACAAAGACAAAGTAGAAGAGCCAAACGAAATTGTACACGAAACGAACGAAAAGTGCGCGCCACAGCAAGCGGCAGCCGTCGTCGTCGTCGTCGTTGTTGCCGCCGCCGCAGCGAGTGTATCTCAAAGATACGCAAACGCAAACAACCAAAAATACAAAACAAAAAAAAAAAGAGGAAAAAACCGAAAAACTGAAAATCAAAAACCGAAAAAGACGTTGAAGTTGCGCGCATGCGCAGAGGCCAAACAACAACAACAACGACGACGCAGCCGCAGCAGCAGCAGCAGAAAAAGCAGCAACAGCCGTGGCAGAGACGGCAACAACAGCAGCAGCGTCGTCGTCGTCGTCGCCGTTGTCTTCTCTTGGCTATGGCTTTGGCTATGTCATCATAACACACAACGTCTTTGTCGTTGTTGTCTTTGTCGTTTGTGCACTGCGAGAAAGTTCTGCGCCCAGCAGAGGACACAATCGATCAGCCTTCATATTCGCATGGCAACAAACAGTTTTTATCGCAAATATAGAAAACTAATTGCTTTAGACAACTTCATTTGCAATTAAAAATCATATGACAATCAAGTCAACAATTTAGCGAATTTCCAAAAATGGCAACAAACTTCCTTCTCTGATGAAATATTTTCATACACATCATTTAATGTATGAAATGTACATCTACTTAGAAAATTATTTGTACAAAGCAAGCAATGTCTAAATATTGTTTAAAATTGATTTATTATTGACTAACGATTTGCTAGTTTAATTTGAAGTATTCCCAGAATATGTTTTAGTGCTAGCAAAATATTGATTTTAATTGCATTTAAACTCATCGTCTGCTATCTTACGATTTCGTCTCTTCAGCTGTTGCTGTTGCTTTTACTGGGATTTTTGGTGGAGTTTTGCAGTTTCGCGCAGTGTATCTGTATCTGTGAATTTCTACTTGCTGCTGACGCTGCTTCTGCCCTTTGGCTGAATGTTGATGTTGTTGCTGCTGCCGCGTTTGTTCTCGCTGTGCGTTTTTCTTACGCGGTTTGTTTGTTGAACATAAAACTGGTTTCCTGTACATATGCTCATCCAGCAACAGCAACAGCAACAACAACATGCCACAGCACTAGCAACAACAACAACCATCTGTAATTTTAATTTTTCGGCAAGGCAGAGATTTCGATCGACGACGACGACGACGACGTCGCTGCCCAGGTAGAAATTGTGTACCTTTGTATTGTTTGCTTACTCTCCACGTACGTGTGCGAGTGTGTGTGTGTGTGTGTGTGTGTGTGTGTGTCTACTGTCTTCAAGGTATCTACAAGATACAGGCACACACACACACACACACATTGCTCTCTTTGTGGTGTGCGTAATCCTTGCTGCCTTTATAAAGCTGCTGCTGCTGCTGCTGCTTCGATCGCCTGTCTACCTCCCTCCCTCCCTCTCTGTCTCTTTCTCGGTGTGGCAACAACAAAAACATTAACCGAGTTACCATGATTCATAGTTGTTGGTGCCTCGTTATATACCACAGCCTGACTATATCATGTATCTGCTGCTCCTTTTTCGACTGTCCAAAAAATACACACACACACACACACAAGGAGCAAAAACCAAGAGCAAAGAGGGAGCAAAGGAACAGAGATAGGTAGAGAGAGAGAGAGAGAGAGAGAAAGAGGAAGAGAAGACTGAGAGTAAGGCAAACTTGAGAATTTTCGGGGCACACACAATAATAGCGCGTCAGGCTTTGTCTTTGCTTGCTTTTTTTTTGCTGTATCTTGTATCTTTGCATCTGTATCTGTATCTGTAGCTGTGTATCTCAATGCTGCTGAAGTTGTGTGCAAATATCTGTGGCATACATTCTCATAGAACAGCCGCCTCATCTGTTTGCCATCGCAGTTTCGCTTCTCGCTTCTTGCTTCTCTCTGCTCTGCTCTGCTCTCCTTTCGTTGTCTCGTTGCCTTTCGCTCATGTTCTTTTATGATGAATGTGGCAGGATCGCAGTTGTGCCCCAGTTGCTCAATTGATCAGTTTTTTTTTTTTGCCATCTCTCTCTCTTTGTTTGCCCTTTGTTTCTTGGGGCAGGGCCGAACCCTCCCCCTTTTGTGTTGGCCTAACTGTGCTTTCGCAGCCTCCTTCAGCAACTGTTCTCTCCTCCCCTCTCCCTACCCTAGCTGGGAAACTTTATTTGCTTACCGAAACCCCCCGCTCTCCAAATTTGCGTTCTAAAAATACTTGTAAATTTGTGGAAATATTTGCAACATTTTTGGGGCTCCAACTGCTTGACAGCTGATTAACCCATGTTGCCGCACACATTACTCGCAAATTAGTTAGTCAAAAAACAAAAATAAAATCACAAAAACCAAAAAAAAAAAAATGAAATGAACAGAAAGTTATAATAAAATAACATGTTGAAATTGCGACTGACATCTAACACAAAAACTCAATCAAATTAGCTGCAAAAGTGTTGCTATCAACCCCCCATTCCCCATTCCCCCCACACATCCCATTCCGCCATCTCCCGAGAAAACATTGTCTACCTTTAGCCTGGATTTTCCAATGAAAACTGTTAATTTGCCTCAACGCTTCAGCTGTTTCTGTTCTGTTCATTTTTTTTTTTTTTTTTTGTCTTTTAATTACCAAGCGTTTGACAGCATCCTGATGCTTATATTGTGTTGTCTATTAAAAGTAGATACACACGCACACTCGTGTGCAGTCTTAGCCTTTTTTTGAGGTTGGCTTTTTGAGAAAATCTGGCTGTTGTGTTTGCCGCGCTTAGAAAAATTCCAACCCCCGAAATAGCGTTAGATATTTTTGTGATTTGGTGTTTTTCCCTTTTTCGTTGTCGTTGTCGTTGTCGATTCTCAATGCCAGCAGCCAAGAACAGAGAACGGCGAACAGTCAGAGCAAGAGCTATAACAACCGCAGTGGTAGCATGGCCGCCATGCTGCATCATCATCATCATCATCATCGTCAGCAACAGCAACAGCAACAACATCATCTTGAGTTTTGTATCTTGAGCATCTGCCAACGCCTGTTCAAGTTGTCTCCCTCTCTTTCTCTCTCCCTCTCTCTCTCCATTTCTCCCTCTCCCTCCTTTATTCTCTCTCCCTCATTCTCTTTTCACAATCACTGTTCCCATTCCGCTTTTGTGTCTTCCCTAATTGTGACTGCGATTGCAAAATAATTTCTGTTATAAGCATATGAATCTTTTATTAGATTCCTGCAAATCTGTTGAACAGTCATCTCTGCTCTCTGTTTCTTCTCTCTTGATAAAATTAGCACCTTAACTGCACAATGATACAGATGTACAGTTATAGCTTCTGCACCACCCCTTTGTAGAATTATAAAACACTTGGTCAAACAATTTGTAATACTTAATAGAGAGCAACGCAACTGATGTGCAACATCTTAAAAACTATTTTAAATTTAATTCAACTATATTCAAAATCATTGGGAAAAAGTATTAAAAAAAAACTTACGTTTCAATTTAAATTGTCGTACATAAGAATTCCATTCAAGGACTTTATTAGTGGCCACTTTTCTGAAAGAATAAAGTTTTATACATATTTAATTATTTTGCAGTACTAAGTTATTATCAAATTTATAAAAGTAAGATCAAATATTATTCCATATTTTCATAAAATAAGGAATATTTTTTCTAGTGAAATCAACAAAAGAACAAGAACACATTTTATTCTACGAAATATTTTTCTGAAATAAGTTTCTACTTAGTTCTGGAAGCTTCGACGAAAACTATTGACGCAACAGAATAATAACCAAATTGTCACAAACAATGCTCTTGCAATTTTGTTTCACACACATTTCTGTACAATCCAGAAAGATGAATCAGCTTATGAGAATTAACTGAAAGTGTAGCGCCGTTTCCACATTTAATAGAATCATAATCATCTTTGTATTGCAATGCCAATGTTGGGATCAATCACAACGCTAATTACAAGCGCAGCACAGCACACAACCATTGATCTCAGACCGACCAGAATGAAGTATAATTTGTTTGGGCGGGGCTGAACATACCCCGAAAAATCAAAAACAAAAAAACAACAACAACTGCAGCATGGACATTGCATTACGTAAGCGCGCAGCTGGGCACATGTGTGTGTGTGTGTGTGTGTGTGTGAGTGTGTAATAAATTGATATTAATTATTTGCCACCCACAAAAATGCAAATCCAATCGCCTGGCTGAAACAGCTGAAGCAGAAACAAAAGACTTAGGCAACGAACTTGGCCACAGTCGCTTCCTCTGAACGTGAAGCATAACGAAAAAGAACCAGCAAAAAAAAAACATAAAAGCAATAAGCACACAGGCTGCAAGGCTTGTGGCTTTATATATACACATATATATGTATATACATGGCATATATAGTATATCTATAGAAATATGTGTGCTTATGTGTTGCCAAGAAGGAGCGTCAAATGGCGCACAGCTGCGCGGCAGCAACATTTGTTGTTGCTGCCCAGAAATTGTTGCTACATTTGGCTTGTTTTGTTGTTATTATTTCATGTGTGTCCTAATTCCAATTCAACAGAAATTTTTGTCTCACAATCACAAGAAAAACAACAACAACAGCCGCAAAGTAAAACGAAATAAATCTTAGAGCCGAGAGGCGAGCGAAACGAGTTGAAAATAAATATAAAAAAAAAATGTAAAAAAAAAAAGAAATACGACAAAAAAAAGTTTAGGCTAAAGTTTTGTAGTTGCTGTTGCTGTTGTTGTTGCTGTCGGCGCTTTATCCGATTTTGTGCTGTGCGCTGCTTGTTTTTTATGACGAGTTTCCGCTAATTGCTGATGCGCTGCAGATTAAATGAAGCAGCGACAGCAGCAACAGCAACAACAACAACAACAACAGCAACATCAGCAGCTGCTGCTGCTGCGTACAAATGGGGAGCGACCCCAGGGCTACAAGACGCGAAATGTAACACGAAAAGCAGCCAGAAACAAAAGCAAAACACAAAAACTGAAATTTTTAAGTCAAATTAGAAAATTAAAAGTTGGCAACAGATTTCGATACAATTCCTAGAATTCCAAAGATATTATGTGTATTATAATAATAGAAAAGTGGAGGAAGACACCGACAGATAGACGGAGAGCGCATTCAATAATTTCATAATTTCACACGGCGCAATGACAAAGATCATCCACATTGATGATCACGCTCACGATCACGTTGATGCCGCTGACCGACTCGACTCAACTGCATTGAAGCGTGGCGTGCTTGTCACTCAGTGTCAGCCCCATCGACAGCTTGCATGCGCTACAGCGCAGCGAGCCCAGCACATCAGCTACGAGTAACCGTCAACTGTAGACCACTGTCTCTTTAGCAAGTGTTCACTGTACACGCAGCGCATGCGACAGTCGTTGAGTGGAGAACTGAAAGCCTTGCCACACTGCGATACAAGTAGTTGAGAGGCTGCTGTGCGAGTGATCTAGTGCACACTGCAAAAAGGGGGAATCGAGAACGATTGCAGTATGACAGTTTAGCTCTAATAAATATTACTCAAATATATTAAGTGCTATACAATTGATTAGTTTGTACTTGGGTAGCGTGTTTTTATAGTTATGAGTTCTATAAATTTTATACTTGTTCGATTTTTAATTAGATATATTATTGATTAGATGAAGGGCCAGTATGGTATGCATATATTGCAAGTATAACAGTTAACCTGTGATAAAGTTATATTATTGGGATAATTGGGTATATGATTTGTGAATGATCTAGAACAACTCGGTAAAGTTGTAGTTATTAATTACTATGTTAATTTAGAGGCATGTTTGGTATGATTATATTTGACATACATATTACAGTTAAGCTGCAATAATTGTTATATATTTGTGAAAATTTATATCAATAGACTACATTGATTAAATTGTATATGTACATTGTCTTGAAATACAACTGGTATACAACATTATTATAACTGTTATGCACGAGTATAATAATTGTTATACATTAAAGTGGTCACTCATTTACACTACCATTACAACTCCTTACCAGACACGTTGCTATTTGACTGCAATTCAATTATGTTGCAATGCTAGTTATTATAACTTTAATTTTTCGTGCAGTGTATATCATGGCACACTCACATGCATATACACACACAAAAGCAGAGCAGGGACGAGCCACCGAAGACGCGGCTAACCGAAATTAGAAAAAAAAAAGAATTGAAAATGAAAAAAAAGGCGTATCGCCGCGTTCTGTGTTGGTTCATTGGTTGTTGCTGCTGTAGCGCTTAGATTGTGGGCCATCAGCAACAAGAGCAACAGCAACAACAACAACAACAACACACAGATGAGAATTATAGGAATTATAAGAATTACGCTGAAACTGTAGAGAAAGACATCTTATAGATATCAGATTATGGCGTTTGCCTTAACCTAAGCTAATAATTCTAACACACACACACACACACACACATGCGTTTTTAGACTGTTAGTGTGTGTGTGTGTGTGCATAGAGCATAATGAGCTATAATTGGATTAAAGATTTATTTATTGTATTCTTTTGTGTACAACAAGATTTTTACATTCGCCTTGTGCCAGCTGCGTTGAGAACACAGTGAGAACTTCGAACTGAGACTCTGAGAAACGACTCAGCGACAGCGACAGCGACCGAGACAACGACTCTGATTCGGATTCTGACTGTGACTTCGACAACGACGACGACAATTCTCCCCTCCCAATTTTGGACATTGACTAATTAGCGGGCATCTGTGGGCAATGTTTGATAATTACTGGCAAAACATTTGCATTAATCTCGCTCTTCTCTCTCTCTCTCTCTCTGTCTTTCTATATATTGCAGCAGCCTGGCCAACAACGAAGCGTCAATACCAATACCAACAACAACAACAACAGCAGCAGCAGCAACAACAGCAGCAGCAGCAACATCAGCAATATCAATATCAAAACCATAACCAACATTATTCGAGAGAGAGGAGCAACAATTACAATGCCCAAAAACGGCTCAAAATTTAAATTGAATTGAATATTTCGGCACACCGGGGAGCGTTTCTAATTATACTAATTATACACAAAACTAACTAACTAACTAATGAACTAATGCGTATGTATTGCGTACACGAGTATTTATCGAATAGTTTTTAACTAAACAATCATCTTCCCCTACCCCTAAGTATTCCCCAAATCTTCCCCCCACCCCCTTAAAAATTGAAAGAAGTATAAGTGTTAAATGTGCCAGCAAGTTAGCAAAACAAAACAAAAAGGCATCAATGTTTCAGTTTTAAGTTTAAGCAGCACAATTAGTACATGCACTATATATGTTTAGTACAGCCGCAAAACAGCAGTAAAACCGACAGGGAATTTTTAGTACATTTAACCGAGTTTATTTGCACTTCAATGTATTCTAAGTTTACGATATCCACAAACATTTGGAACACATTTTAGAAGTGCAAAATAGTCAAACAGGGAATATGCATTCAATCAACTTTATCGCAAAGAAATACTTTAAATTGTATTGACTTTAGTATTCAAAATTCTCAGCAATATGAGAGTACTAAATTAAGTATTCAAAATTTGGTGTACTCAATGTTTGCTAAAATATTTAGCTATTCAACTTAGTATTCGCATATTTAGTACTATGTATAAATAATATAATATTGAGTACAACAGCAATATAAATTATATGTGTACACGCAACAATGAATGTGCTAAAGCTGTGCTAAATCATCAACAACAACAACAACAACAAAAACAGTGAGTAATAGCAAAACGTGCAATGTACATATAAAATGTGTATGTGTATGAATGTGTGTGGTTTATTTTTATTAACTACATTAATTAAATCATTAATTTGTGTGTACGTTTCTCAGTTGTCGACTAACGAATCAAGCAAAACTATATAGAAAAGACCTATATCAACATAGTGCATATCATTTTTGGAGCAAATTAATGCAATAATTAAGCATAAATAGCAAAGGTTGAATTACTGAACAAACAGCAGAATAATGGCAATAATTTTAGTTCAATTTCATTTTTCTAAATGTTTTTTAAAACTGTGCAATACAAAAAATGGAACATTAATTGCGAGAATTGCAAAATCGAAGAATATATTAAAGAATATACTATATACAATAATTTTTTTTTTTATGTATGTATAGTAACTATAAATGTAAGCAAATGTTTGACGATTACCTCAGAAAAGTAGCAAGAAGAAACAAAACTAGAAAGATAGAAAGAGGGAGAGAAGAAAAGGAAAGAAAGTAACATTAAATCAACTGCAGCTCAAGCAACTACCTCGTTAACAATAATGCAAAACTAAAGAAAACCAATGGAAACAAAACAAAACGATGCAACCCAATGTCAAGCATAAATCCATATACATATATATATATATATCAATTATCTGGAGTATATACATATATGTATGTACTAGTATGGTATATCTCTCACGAATGGCAACTAATTATACGTAAAACTAAAACAAATAACGATTTATACGAATTGCGAACAAAGTTAAATTAAATGTACATTAAATTTAATTGTTTATATATACAACCAAAAAAATACACATTTATATATAAACATTATATATATATATATATATACATATTATATTATATACATTAAAGTAACAATTTACTTGGAGCCCGCCCCCGTCCCGCCCTCGAGTTGTCATCGGTTTAAATTTGATTAATTATTAAACAATACAAAACAAAAAAGAAAACACATTTTGGCCAAACACAAATTGTTGCACACATATGACAACGGGGCGTGTCACTGGGCGTGGCCCACATCCTCTCCGCCCCCTCACCCCCACCCTTCTACCCTGATGAAAATGTTTATCAATTCTTAAATGTAGCAGTTGTAGTTGTGCATCTATTTCAACAACGAAAACTAATTACAAATTATTAATAAATTACAAATTTAACAAAATTGCAAAATGGTCTAAGCGATATTCAATTTGTTTCGATTTTATTTTCAATACTCTGTAGCCAGTCTAGTCTATGTATATATACGGCTATATATTAGCTGATTTCAATAGTTTTGCGTCTGATCTCTCATCATAAAACCGCTTTTCCAAACATAAAATCGAATTTAAAATAACTTGCAATTTGGCTACCGGGTATCTGCTGGTCGATCATAGACGACTAGATACAAAATAACACATTTTTTCATGACGTTCATATTATTTTTTGGAATTCGAAGAAGCAATATTCAAAGCAGGCGAATTTTGTTCAGATTATTTTCCGAATTGAAAGCGAAACATATTTAAAT
Organism: Drosophila immigrans; assembly: GCA_963583835.1. Classification (NCBI taxonomy): domain Eukaryota; kingdom Metazoa; phylum Arthropoda; class Insecta; order Diptera; family Drosophilidae; genus Drosophila; species Drosophila immigrans. The sequence goes on along the minus strand of OY757144.1, from coordinate 11,827,287 downwards.
TATGTAGCAACTACATGTTAAATTTTAGCAATTAATTATTATAAAATAAAACACAAGCGTAATTTTTCTGCAAAATTATGCGCACATTTATATATACACATGGAGATATTTAAAAATGGAAAATAAATTGAAGAAAATAACACACCACATAAAAACGTAAATCAATTTTCAAAGCACCAAGTGAAATTAAGAACTATGTATAAAACTTCGGAGAAACCGAAGCGATGAAACCTTTGCAGATAGCTCATCTTCTATATCCTGTGCAACAAAGAACACTTAGAGCAAGTTCCAAGCAGCTAACTCAGTTAGACAGTTGCTTAATTGGATAGTAAAAATATAAATAAAACTCTGCCAAGGTATCTAAAATCACGAAAAATCGATTAAACTCAATTAAAAACATAAATCTTCTTAAACCTAGACTATAGAGCATAATTTGAAGTAAAGCAAATACGAAAATTACAATTACAACTACAAATACAAACTGCACAACAAGAAAGGAGCAACAACAATTAACAATAAATGACAGTAACTATGAACAAGGAACCGTGTACCTCTCAAACACCTGGCTAAGGGCAATTCGAATTTACATTCCGATTTCAGCTTCTAGTCGGCGTAATGAATGTGTGTGTGAGTGTGTGAATGTGTGAATGAGTGAGTGAGTGTGCGAGTGTATTTGTACATTTTTACATAATCGAAAAGCCAGATGCAACAAACATTTGAAACATTGAAAGAATTAGTATCTGCAATCGAAACAGATTTTTTTGTAGCACACAAAATTATCTATGAAAGGATAAAAAAAAATTGGCAAATCACTTCAATGGCCATTTTCCATATGTATAACAATTTTCTTCCAAAAACAAAAAACACAAAAAAAAAACACTATATAAATGTATTTTCAAGTATTTGGTAATGTGTAGTAAACAAACATGCCACAAATGGTGGCTAACAAAATTCTCAGCAAACAAACAAAGCAACAACTTGAATTTAAAAACAATCCAACATTAAATAATGATATGTACATAAATACATATTTGATAAAAAGTCAGGCATATATATACGATGCAATCTAATGCACAATGAAACACCGAAAGCGAAAGACATAGAACACAACAACAGCTCAATTGTCATAACTTAAATTCGTAAAACATAAAATGGGAAAAAATTAAAAACAAAAAAAAATATATTTAAAAAAAAACACAAAAAAAGAGAACCGATTTTTTTTGAGCCGAAATAAAGCATAAAACAATGTAAACTACAACAAAGCAGCGTTTTTTATTTGGGATATTTTTGGGTGTAAAAATGAAAATATTTTCATAAAAATTAAATTTCTTTTGGAAAAAGATTCAAAACTCACTACTTATTTTTACTGAGCAGGTTCTTTAAACTAAAAAGGAACAACTTTATAATTATTTTAAGTGCCAAATGTAATTTGAATAATTCCAAAATAATGAAGCTTCATCAATTTAATTTATCAAAAAATAGTAGAATTCTTTCACTGATTAATTTATTACTTTCATTTACTGAATTTTTTTCTCCATTTGGTGCGACTAAAAGAAAACAATCGGTTTTAAATTTATAATTTTCAGTTATCCTTTATTCAAAATCATATAGTCTAAAATTAAATTTAGAAACTATCAATATATTGGATATGATTTCGTTACAGATCCCAAAACAAAATAAATTCATTCTAATGCAGAAAACCAGTTGCCAATTATGAGATTTCCATTAAGTATAAATGCATTCGTGATCTATGAATGTTCTCTGTCCATTGATAATCTCATTTTGGCATCATTTGTCAACGCTCGAGGGCAATGATAAGAATTATGCACATAATGATGATGATGTGGAACTTGAAGTTGTGATTTTCGACTGATGCAATACAATTGCAAGTGCACAACCATCAGTCAAACTCACAAACACTCGAAAGCACTCACTCCCCAGGGCACTTGTGCACCGCAGGAGGGGGGCAATGCCAAGGGCAAGGGCAAGGGCAAGGCAAAAGGCCGAGCTGAGCCGAAACTAAGCCGAGTCGAGTCGAGTCGAGTCGAGGCGCAATCACGCAGACCGTGTCCAATTAAAAGGCGCCGTACATCATTTCGAATGCAGCAACAGCAAAATGGAAAAATCTACAGGTGGTGGCGGCAGCGCTGGCGACAGCGTCGCGACGACGATTTCTCAGATTTGAGAGTTTCCTGCACGGCAAAAGGAAAATGAAAATGCAGACGAAGACGAAGCGAGAGACAGAGAGCGAGTGATATAGAGACTGGAAAAACAAAAAGTAGGCGGCTATCGGATCGGACAGGACAAAAGATAGATACAAAAGCGAAACAGACGGCAGCTAAACAGGTTGCACTCACACACAGACACACACTCACACTCACACTCACACTCAGCGAATGCATGCACTCACACTCACTTAAAGCAAAGCAGACACTCACACACTTATAATGAGCGAGTGCAAAGCAAAGCAGCACAACGGTGGCATCAGTGTTGTACATTCTAGCCAAAACAAAATGTTTTCAATGGCAAGGAACATAGAAAACAGCTAACAATTTTATTAAGCAAACAGAAAAGTGACAAGAATTTAATTTAATTTTTCTGAATTTAAAATTATATTTAAAGAAACAACATATTGGGGATAAAAATATATAAAGAAATTTATTGAATGTAGCTAATTAATTGGGAATTATGGCAAAGTATAAGAAATAACATATTTACAACATAATAAACCGAATCTAATCATTTTGAACTAAAATTTACAAGGTAAATGGTAAAAAATACTTTTAACAACTAAACGGCAACAAATATTTCAGCCAAATTTGTGCGCATTAAGGAGTTCTCTCTGTACTAAATAGGCCAACCAAAGGCATTCGTTAGTAACTAATTAATTCCAGATTAAACCCCAATTTTGATTTCAAATAATAATAATAACAAAAAAAAAGAGTAAAATAAAAAATTAACTCTCGTTTTTTTTACAATTTTCCAGTTGTTACAGCAATGCGATTTGCAAGCCAGATTTGACGGGAAAAAGGTCAAAATTGGCAACACTGATCGTATCGTATCGTATCGCATATGCATTTCATTTCATTTCACTTCGTTGCGCTTCACTTGGCCGTCCGTCCCAATGTCCCAGCTGACTCTCGCTGTTCCCCCCCACCACTGGGCTATGTCAAATTGTTGTAATTTATTATTGCATGCCAAGTTAATGAGTCCTGTGTGGCTCTCGCTCTAGCACACAGCGCAGCCTCGCTGCGACTGCAAACAATAGTGGAAGAAGAACAAGAAGGAGCAACAACAGCAGCAGCAACAGAAGAAGAAGAGAAATATTTCAGTGCACACCTTCCTGCCATTTAATCCAGTGGAAAATCAAGAAAAATAATGCGTTAAGGGACGGGCGGGCAGGTAAAAACCGAACAAAAAACCAAAAAAAAAAAACAAAAAGAAAAAGGAAAAACTGTTCAATGTGCATGTTCTTTGATTGTCTTTTTCAACAACGCATGTGTGTACGTTTGTGTGTGTGTGTGTGTGATTGAAAGTCGTCGTTGTTGTTGTCGATTGCATTCTCAGTTGAAATGGAAAGCTAATAAAAATTGAGGTGGGTCAAGAGACCTGACCGAAGAAGCGCATTAGAAAAGCAGCTAAGAGAGCGACAGAATAAGTAAGAGAGTGAACAGTAGCTGCCAAAAGTTCATAGCTTTCAGCTTTGCCGCACGCTCTCTTCCAGCTCTCCGCTCTCAGCAAACGGATTAGATGGCCCAGCTAATTGAACTGCCCGCCGGGGGCCTCTCTTTTTTTTTTTTGTTTTTTTTTTTTTTGCTTTGTCGTACGCATATGTTTGCTGCTCTTTAGTCCCTTGCTGTTGTTGTTATTGTTGTTCTGCTGAATTGGAAAACCTTTTAAAGCGCTTTACGCTGTAAGCAGCCCCTAAAAGCAGCTTACACTTACTCACACACACACACACACACACACAGTCAGTTGGGCAAACAACGAGGCCAAAAAACGAATGCCAACAATTTTGCATATAAGAAGCAGTCGGTTGAGGAAGTGGGCGTGGGCGAGGACAACTTACGGAAGATGCCCCAGAGAGCATAAAGTTTTTGCTTTCCTTTTTGCACGACTCACGCCCCCTGTCCACGCCCTCCGCCCCCACCCTTGCCCATTTAACCCGAGGCAAGAAGCTGCCCGATCGCCACCCTCCACTCAATTCGCATCTTGCTTCTATTCCACACATAATCACATAACTTTTCATTGTGCAAGTAATTCGTGTTCATGTGTGTGTGCTAGTGCGTGTGTGTGTGTGTGTGTGTGTGTGTGCGTGGGTGTGGGTGTGAAAACTACTAGAACTAGATTACAAAGGGCGATGATTTTGTAAGGATTGAAATTGACAGAGCACTTTCACCGGCACAACAGACTTTGCAAATGCCCTGAAGACTTGCAACTAGAACTACACAAATTTCTTTGATTTCTACAATTCACTGTAAAGTAGTCTATAACTATTTGTTTTAATTTAAAACACTTCCACACTGTTTTATATTTTCTCATGTCTCGAACTTCCATAAATAAATCAACACAACATACACAAAAAATTTGATAGTTCCAAATTACATTGACTTTTCAGTTTGTTCAAGCTTGATTTTATCTATAATCAATTTTACTCTACATATATTTTTAATACTGGTCAAGCCGATTTTGCTCTACAACATAAAATAACATGTTAAAGTAAAGAATATATAGAATCTAAAATATTTAACACGTTACTTAGAATCGCCATCAAAATAAATAAATAGCGTTTTCTAAAGGGGCTTTATACAACCCCAGAGAATCCTTAACAACTCTAAACTGTGTTTATATTGCGTTAATATATAGTACACATATCTGCCTGTGTTCATTCCACATTTTTATGTTTTCCACATTTTAATAGGCTAGTCTAGCTTGATTGCTCCTTCATGTCCATCATCGTTCAGCTGGCTCCACATTTCACTTGACCAATTGGCCACACAAATGAGCATGACTGAACCATGATTTATGCTCAACTTGCTCTGTAGCGCACAACGACAACAACAACAACAACAGCAGATATCGCATATTGATCCAATACAATAGTATATGTAAATTTTTCATAGATTAAATATATAAATATATATGCACATACACATGAGCAGGACCTTGAAAGCCGCTCAGCTCGACAGCGACGCACACGCACACACACAGAGAAACAGACAAACACCACCCACAACATGGAACGTTGTCCAGGAGCTCTGCTTCCGTTTTTGAATAAAACGCATTTTTCAAAGCTCCAGCTCTGAAAATGCCAATGTGTGCGTATACAATGTGTACATTATTCATGCACACACACACATACACGCCTCCAATATACAGAGTAGGAAAGCTGTAATCGTTAATGCCCGACTGTGATATACCCACTAAAAAGGCGTTCATCAATATTAAAATTAAAACAAAAACATCAAGAAGAAAACATTAAAAATTTGCAATAAGTAACATCAAATACTATATAGACAACTAATTAAATTAAACATGTTTACTTAATATATCAGGAAATTAAGTACAGAAATTGTCACTTTGAGTGTTTAGATAAATTACCTAATATTCACATAATGCAAGTATTAAAATAGAAAAGAACAACAAAGAGCAGTTGAAGAGAAAAAATAATATTTAAGTGCCAGAGATTATCTTTCCAATTAGTCAATAGCTGTTTATATGTGAGGAGATAACTATAATACCCTTCCACGCAATGTGTAACGGGTATAAATACAATTTACATATGCACACACATGTGCTGGTGTGTGTGTGTGTGTGCGTGTGTGTTCTACATGTTGTCGCTGTGGGCGTTTTGGGCAGTTGGCAAACAGACCGACAACTCGTCGGAGGCTGCTGCCCCAGGGCTCCACTGACAGCGCCAGTCAAACGCCCTTAAAGCAGCCTTCCCCTCCCCCTGCCAACCCAATGCCAATATTGAAACTTTCAACTATACACACACGCTAAAATTTATTCGTATGTGTGTCCGTGTGTGTGTGTAGCACTTTCACTTTTCACAAGCTTGGCTGGCCTCCTGGTCGAGACGATAAAAAAGCTTAGGCTTATGCTTTCGCACATTTTAAGCCATCCACCTCCAATCCACGCACCCCCCAAAACGCCCCCTGCTCTACAGGCGAGCACTACAAGAGCATAAGGAACGTTATAGTGCAAGAGAATGCGTAATTATACCTGGCAGCTAAGGCATAAAAGGTTATGACAAATTGTTAAATCAAAGCGGGTGGAAAGCCAAAAACTACAGCTATACATTTTACATTTTATAATTATGCTGAGCGTTTTTTGTGTTTTATTACTATATTTTTTGTTTTTTCAAACTCATTTGCCCATAGTTGACTTTTATTCATTAAAATACAAAAAATTAATATAAATTTAAATAAATAGAGAGTAACTCGCTGTGGAGCAGACACCAATTCCTTATTTGCTTTTTTGGAGTGTGGTCGATGTTTGTTGACTGTCGTGCGTGTGTGTGTGTGTGAGTGTATGTGTGAAGGGGTAGAGAGGTGGGGGTGGGTGGCACACATGTGCCCCTGACGTGTGCCCCTGCCACACTTACAAGCAACAGCAGCAGCCGCCCTGCGGCTATGCTGTCCAGCAACGAATTCCGTTTTGATTTTGCATGGACAAAAATGTAGTATACGTTATTTGAAATGTAACGCACGTGTGTGTGTGTGAGTGTGAGCAGCTGATTTTGATTTAAAATTTAAGATTCGAACTGGGGTTGACTTAAAATTGTTGTGTAAGGATATGCAATAAATAACCCTAAACTCATTAGCCTAATGCACAAGGGCATTTCTACAAGAGCAAGAAGAACAACAACAACGGCAGTTAACAAGATATGCCATAAATGTCAAGTGTGTGTATGTATATTATGCTTGTGCAAGTTTTGTAATTAATCGTTTAGCGGCACAGCAAGCAGTCGACACATTGCCTTTGACCCCGCTGGGTGTCGTTTGTTAGCATACTGTCTGCTGCGTCTTGTCAGCCAAAAGGGTTGATACGATTTCTTATTAGCAAAGACAACAACAACTTGACATTTAAAATTGGCGCCCTCAGTAGGTACAGCGTTGCCATAAAAATAAAAAAGCGTTGCCAGCTTAGCAAATTTAGAAACATTGCCAGCTATTTAAATAACCGTTGGCGTTGCCACACCAATTGATACACATTGTGATCATTGCCATCTTCAAAAATAACCGTTTGTCACACAACAGCATTGCCAACTAACTGCAAATTGCAAGTAACGGCACTAACTGAAAATTTCAAGTAACGGAGCTTTTTTTTTTTCGCAATTTTACATTTCTGCCAAAAATGCAATTTGTTGGCTGCAATCTAAACGAAAAGTGAAATTTATTCAATAGCAAAAGTAATTAATACTAATTCATAGTATTTGAATGCAAGAAACCAACCTGTTGCTTGCCTTAGAAGCGCATGTTAGCAAAAAGCAAGAACAACGTTCTGCCAATATAAAGGCAAAACTATTTGCAGCTTAAATTCGCTAATTGTTGCATTTGTTTGGTACTTACCAAGTAAATGCACGCTCAGCTGGCAAATACGAGACAATTGCAGCCACTAACTGCATTAATTTCACAATTAAAATTATTTTTCACTTGCACTTCACTCGCGCGCACATAAAGCGCATCGTATGATCGCGAGCTGAACCAATGAACTGAACTATCGATATCGAGCAATTGCCTATCGAAATCGGAGCCGGAACCGGAGTCCCTTAAGTGAACAGCAACAAATGCCGCCGATAGTGAACTAGCGCCATATAATTAAGCAAATATTTCAAGTGCTTGCTGAACATTTTTTTTTGTTTTATTATTTTATATTTCTTGTTTTTTCAAACTCATTTGCCCATAGTTAACTTTCATACACTAAAATAAAAAAAATTAATATAACGAGTAACTCGCATTGGAGCAGACACCAATTCCTTATTTGATTTTTGGAGTGTGGTCGATGTTTGTTGACTGTTGTGCGTGTGTGTGTGTGTGTGAGTGTATGTGTGAAGGGGTAGAGAGGTGGGGGTGGGTGGCACACATGTGCCCCTGACGTGTGCCCCTGCCACACTTACAAGCAACAGCAGCAGCCGCCCTGCGGCTAAGCTGTCCAGCAACGAATTCAGTTTTGATTTAGCATGGACGAAAATTTAGTATACGTTATTTGAAATGTAACGCACGTGTGTGTGTGTGAGCAGCTGATTTTGATTTAAAATTTAAGATTCCAACTGGGGTTGACTTAAAATTGTTGTGTAAGGATATGCAATAAATAACCCTAAACTCATTAGCCTAATGCACAAAGGCATTTCTACAAGAGCAAGAAGAAGAACAACAACGGCAGTTAACAAGATATGCCATAAATGTCAAGTCTGTGTGTGTGTGTATGTTTATTATGCTTGTGCAAGTTATGTAATTAATCGTTTAGCGGCATAGCAAGCAGTTGACCCCGCTGGGTGTCGTTTGTTAGCATACTGTATGCTTCGTCTTGTCAGCCAAAAGGGTTGATACGCTTCTTTATTGGCACAGACAACAATAAGACATTTAAAATTGGCGCCCTCAACTGGTACAGCGTTGCCATAAAAACAATAACAAAGCGTTGCCAGCTTAGCAGATTAAGAAAAATTGCCAACTACTCAAATAGCCGTTGACGAGCGTTGCCACACCAATTGTGATCATTGCCTACAGCATTACCAACTAACTGCAAATTGCAAGTAACGGCACTAACTGAAAATTTCAAGTAACGGAACTTTTTTTTTTTCGCAATTTTACATTTCTGCCAAAAATGCAATTTGTTGGCTGCAATCTAAACGAAAAGTGAAATTTATTCAATAGCAAAAGTAATTAATACTAATTCATAGTATTTGAATGCAAGAAACCAACCTGTTGCTTGCCTTAGAAATGCATGTTAGCAAAAAGCAAGAACAACTTTCTGCCAATATAAAGGCAAAACTATTTGCAGCTTAAAATCGCTAGTTGTTGCATTTTTTGGGTACTTACCAAGTAAACGCACGCTCAGCTGGCAAATACGAGACAATTGCAGCCACTAACTGCATTAATTTCACAATTAAAATTATTTTTCACTTGCACTTCACTCGCGCGCACAAAAAACGCATCGTATGATCCCGAACTGAAAAAGTGAACTGAAATATCGGTATCGCGCGATCGCCTATCGAAATCGGAGCTAGAACCGGAACCGGAGTCGCTTAAGTGAACAGCAACAAATGCTGCCGAATGTGAACTAGCGCCAAGCGGCAACAAGATTCGAAAAAAACTGCTGCGCCAAGTCTAAAAATTGAAAAAGAAGGAAAAAGGAGTTTCAATTGATTAAATATAATGAGCGTGCATAGAAGCCACAGTGGCAACCACACCACAGCCACAACCATAACAAGCAACAGCAACAACAATCAACAGAATGGCGACTCGCCGATGCTGCCACAACAACAACAACAACACCAGCAGGACGCTCAATCCATCGGCTATGTGCGTGAATTCAGCAGCCAAGCGGCCGCTTACCATGTGGCGAAGAGCGAGGAGTCGCTGCTGCATCTGCAGCGCAGCATTGCGCTGCTCTCGACCAAGGTGCCGGCGCATTGTTATGCCGCCGGGCCCGGCAACCTGGAGCTGTCCAAGTTCTTTGTGGATCTGCATGCGCTGATGAGCGCCCTCGACAGCGACAGCGAGGCGTTGTGGGCGTGCGTCGCGCTGCTGCAGCACTGCAGTCGCAACCTGGAGGCACGCGCCGACATCGTCCAAAAGTATTGCTTTGTGCCGCTGCTCAGCTATCTGCTGCAGCGCACCGAGCGACCCGAGCGTTGTCAGCGGCTGCTGCTGCTGCTGCAGGATCTGACGTATGGCATCCGCATTGGATGGGAGGAGCCGTATCTGGTGGTGCTGCTCGAGCAGCTGGTGGACGTGGTGCACAGCGTGGAGCATGACGAGGACGCGGCCAATGCCAGCGATGTGGACAATGCGCATGCCCAGCTTGCGCTCTCGATTCTGGTTAACTTGTGCTACAAGAATTTTGTGGTGCTGTTTTTGTTTCTGCGCAGCGTCAACATCTCCAGCTTCAGCAGACGCATCCAGCATTACGGCCTGCTGGCCTACAAGATGCTCATCATCCTGTCCGAGGATGTGCATTGCTTGGAGCCGCGCGAGCTGCACACGTTTCTGCGCACCGCCTTCGCCGGCATGGAGGATTGCCTCAAGCAGTGGCATGTGCCGCAGCTGCGGCACATTGTCGACTTTCTGCTGGACGCACAGTGCCATGCGGGCCTGCAGCGTGCCATGCTCAGCCACACGCATTTCTGTGACGACATCGAGCGGCTGTTGAATGTAAGTGCGGCACAAATACTTGTATAGCTTTCACGAACTTTATTGAATTGCAGCAAATCGAGGCACGCCATCACATGGACGACTCCAGCGAGGACACGCGCAAGCAGCAGCAGCTCTGCATGCAGCTCATCTTTCAGCTCATCACCCACATCCTGCAGCTGTCCGCCGACAACGAAGTGATCAGCCTCGATGCCATCACACCGCGTCTCTACGAGCTGCTCTGCGACTGGCTGGAATCGGACCATTGTGGCGTCGCTGCCATTGAGCTGCTGACAGCGCTGTTGCGGTTGGGCAAACGCGCCACTGTTGCCCAGCTAATTGCACGCGAACCCGCCAATGTGGTGAAGCTGATCAACAGCGCCGAGCGTGCGGACACCAAACCCGCCCAAGTCACCGCCATACTGCGTCTGCTGCTGACTCTGCTAGGCAGCGGCAAGACCGAGAAGCTGGTGCTGTCCAAGATCTCTGAGTCGTATTTCGACAAGATTTTGGCCGCTCCGTTGGCGCTCTTGCCGCAGATGCTGAGCGCCCAGACGCTGGCCCAAGCGGAGGTGGAGAAGTCCATCTTTGGGCTGCAGCTGCTCATCAGTTTTGCGAGCATTGCCAAGAAGGCGTATTGGGACAAGTGCTGTGCGCTGCTGGAGCTGCCGCAGCTGCAGTATGCGCTCGCTCGCGCCATGCTCAGTGGCAACGAGCAGCTGGTGTCGGCGGCACTGCAGATCGCCCAATTCGAGCACTTTCCCAAGGCCAATGTGGCCAAGGTAAATACCCATTTAACCACTATCAATTATTTCAATTCATCGTTTTGTTTGCTTGTCTTGCAGTTTGTTGCCACCATTGGCTGTTGCAATGCTCAAGCGGCGCCTGCCTCCAGTCCTGACCAGGCGGAACAGTGGCGCAATCTGAGCGCCATTCTAAAGAGTCATCGCACCTTCATTGACAAGGAGCTGGCGCAGCGTGTGAACGCCTTGATCGACAGCATTAGCGACACTTTGCGTCGCAACGAGCTGCACTCGGCGCCCGTCTCGCAGGTGATTGAGCTGTACAATCATCGCATCGAAAGCTTGAATTGTGCCGCCCACAATATGCAGCAACGTCTGGAGCAGGCCAGCGTCCAGTTGAGCAACAGCACACAGCTGACCAATGTGCAAAACGCTGAGCTGGAGCGGTTTCAGACCAAGAACTTTGAGCTGCTCATCAGCCAGGAGCGGTAAGTGCCGAACTAAGTCAGGCAGCAGACATGCATTCAATGCCTTGCCTTTACAGCCTGCAAACACAGTGCAAGGATCTCAAGGCGCAGGCGGCACAGCTGAAGGCGAATCTCAGTGATCTGCTCAAGCGTTGGTCCGAAACCTCCGAGCAGCTGCAGTCCAACGAGCGACGACTCTCGGTCAAGCAGTCGGAGATCGCTGAACTGCAGAGGGACTGCGAGGAGCTGCGCCAGAAACTCAGCGCCAAGAGCGACGAACTCGTCAAGCTGGAAGCGCTCAGCAAAGACAACGTAAGCAAATCTTATGAGTAAATAATGTTGACAATTAGTTAATCCACTTACCATGGCCATTTGTAGAGCACACGCATCGAGAAGTTAAAGAAGACCGTGATTGCCTACGAGCAGGACATCAAGGACAAGGTGCGCACCATTGAGGAGCGCAACACCGACTTGGCGAAGACGCACAAAGCACTCGAGGAGCAACGTGAGGCACGCAAGAAATCCGAGGATTTGGTCAGTGTGCTCGAGACGCAGCTGCAGCAGAAGAAGGAACAAATCGAGAACCTTGAGATGGAGCAGAAGGAAACGGAAGATCTGCGCAAAACGATCATGAGCCTCATGGAGAGCAAAAAGCCCAAACGCAAAGCTTAGAACAAGCACCCAATCAGCTCTCGACTTTGTTTTTAGCTAGAAATAAGACATTAATACATTAATTTTAACTATTATTAAATTATTCAATTTTTTACAATTTACAATTCGAAAAAACTCTGGTCTCGTTGTTTATCAGCCAGCAAGTATTTTATATTATATTTTGATAAGCTCAAACCAGGCATCGATCAGTTTGTAGTTTCTTTAGACGCTTCAAGATAAAGCAGTCACTTAAATTCACACGCAAATACAGGGTAGTATTTAAATCAAAATGCCCCATCAATGCAACATCTCACAGAGCTTCCGCAATTAAGTTTCGCGAGGTGAAAGTTGATTGCCAGGCAATTTGCTTACAGTTTGCTGTACGTTAAATTCAAAGAGCAATGAATAAAAAATCGTTGTTTATTTTTGTTTCTTTTGCAGATGTTGTTGTATATACATTTTAATGCAATTTGCACAAATAGCAAAGCATTACAATGACAATGCATAATGTGTTTTCTTGTTGTGCAAAGTTGAAAAAAAAATTCCATTACAAATTCCAATTTAATCGAAAAAAAGAGTACAAAATGATCAGATAATAAAAAAAAAGTATATATATATAAGGGAGGATAATGTATTTTAAATATAAATTACAAAGTATTGCATGTACATGGGTGTGTGTTTGTGTGATTGCGTTTGTGGGTTTATAAATTTACTAAAATGTTTGCTAGATAATTGATTGACGATTACCGCTAGTCATTATTTCACATTAGAGTCTTAAATAACTAACACCAGCTACATCTGCTCACAATTGTTGTGCAAAAGGAAAAAAGTTTAAGGATCGAAAGCCAAAGGGCAGCAAGAGAAGACAACTATATAGATATATATAGAGTATACTATATATGTATAAACATAAAAGTACAACAGTCACAAAAATCAAATATGAACTTGGAATGGCTGCAGGTTATACTAATAGTATCATAGTATCTGTTACAAATATAGTATTATCGTAATCATCGTCAGTATGTACAGTGCACCAGAATGAGCGAGACAGCGAGAGAAGGAAAGGGAAGGCGGAGGAAGAATGCGAAGCAGAATTAAGGAAGTTACGACGGATGGAAGGAGGAGACAACACACAACGAAATCAAAACCAGCGCTACTACAATACAGAGTTCGATATTCCCTAGATAAAAGCTACAGCTTCTGTTGCCCGATTGTTGTTGTTGCTCAATGATTGATTGATTGATTGATTGAAGGCTCTCGAAGTTGACGTGATTGCGCTGCTTACGACCCGAAGTGCTCCTTGTCCTGATCGATGGTCTCGAACTCATAGTTGCCACGGCCATCGAACTGCAGATAGTAATCGTGATGCACCCACAACGATTTGCGATGCGACACCGTAAAGAGCGTGATGCCCGCCTCACGGCAGTAGCTATACATCTTGCCCTCCACGTCCACCGAGACGGCGCTGGTGCACTCATCGAGGATCGCAAACTGTGGCTTGTGGTAGAAGAGACGCGCCATGGCGATGCGCTGTTTCTCGCCACCGGACAGCACATCGATCCAGTCCTCAATCGCATCGAGGCCGTTCTCACGCTGCTCCAGATACGTCAGCTGCACAATGTCCAAGAAGTGCAGCAGATCCTCATCCGAGCGACCCAGACGACGCATATCGTCGCGTGTATGCGGATAGATAATCTGTGTGGATTAAGAAGACAGTGAGTAAGAGTTACATACAAACATGACAAATGAAGTGAAAGGGGCTCTTAATTATGGGATATTCATTTCTTATTAATTTCTCAAATAAATATTTCGATATTTAGAGTACCATCTATGCCCTCGCTGCATCTACAAATAGTAACTAGCTACAATTGAAACGTGTCTACGATAAGCATTGCTTTAAATACATCTTATGGCTTGTGTCTCCGTTCTCGCACTAATTTTAATAAATAGTTTTAAATTATACGAGCAGTGCGTTGTTAGTTCAGTCAGCCAGTGAGGACACATAATTGTGGGAGCATTAAGAAATTTAAAAATCCTGACTGCAGTAGAAAACCTAGCTTTAAAGCTATCCCATTATTGCATATTTAGAATGTGAAGCTGCAATTCACCTGATCACGCAAGCTGCCCAGCGTCATGTAAGGCCGTTGAGGAATGTAGAAGAGCTTGCCACGCGACGGCTTGGTCACCTTGCCACCCCACGTCGGCCACAGCTCGCCGAGGATGCGGAACAGCGAAGATTTTCCACAGCCATTGGGACCACAGACGAGCACATTGGTGCCAGATCTAATCGTAATAAAAACGAATTAATTAACTTAATGAAAGCAAAGTTAAATCTGTAAATGATGCTTACTTGACTTCAAAGGTTAGCTCCTTGAGCAGCACATCGCCATTGGGCGTCACCAGCGGCACCTTCTCGAACCGTATAATATTGTCCTCGAAGCACATGATGCCCTTGTTGGGACCAAAGCTGCCAGCGGAGGCAGCATCGCCACTCTGTGTCAGGCTATTGCCGTTGACCATGGTGCGCTCGTAGGTGCCCTTATTGAGATCGCCGAGCACCTTGATCAGCTCCGTCATGCGGGCCGTGAAACCAGCCAGCCGGGACATCTCGCGTCCGGCCAAAACCAGTCGGCCAATAGCCTCGGCCAGCTTGATCAACATGCGACCATACGTGTAGTAGGCCTGCAGACGTTGACCGCTCTTCTCGCCGGACAACAGCGGATGATTCTCGGTGAAGAACGGTATGGACACCGCATAGAAGCCAACGATCGAAGCAAAGTCTGCAGGAAAACAAAAATAAATAATATATAAACCATATATAGAGGCATACTCACATTTGCCAACAATGTTGTCGACGATGCCCATGCTGACGCGGAACTCGAGGAACTTGCGCAGATGCGAACGCAGCTTGGAGTAGCTGGCCAAGAGCGTGAGCTTCTCGCGCACATTGCCCTGATAGAAGGCCACCTCCTCGGAGTTGGTGATCAGCCGACTGTTCACATATCGGAATTCGCCCTCCAGCTTCTGTTCCTCGACGGTCAGACGGCCGGTCGGACGGCGCAAGCGTGTGAGGAAAATGCCCGCGAACAGCAGATACAACATCAGGATGGATGGGGTCTTGCCACCCAGATTGACCGTCAATCGATAAACATAGATAAAGATGTCCAGCACCGGTTTACTAATGTTCGAATACAATTCCGTTGCGCTCTCGCAGAACTTGTCAATGTCCGTGGTCAGCAGCTGATCGGCGTTGGCTATTCGGTTATCCAAGTTCGACATTTTGTAGTACGTGTAACCACTGCAAAATTAATTCAAATATATTAATACAACTGAAGAACCGCATTATTTTTGACTTGGTTGCTCTTCATATAATCAAAAAACTACTACTTGCAAACAAACTGATTTAAAGTCGAGCAATAAGTGTTAAAAAAATATTCTACAATCCATGTTTGTAAACTATTAAATAATTATATGTTTATGTTTGAAATTTGTTAGATCCGGAGTCTGTTAAATTCGAATTGAAGTCAGCTAAATTTACTGTTCAAAATAATTGTTTATACATATATAAATTAATAGTCTAGCAGAACTTTTTCAACTTAGTTCACAACCTTTATAAAATTCGAAATTGTTTATCTAATTTACAGATGCGAACTCTATTTTTTCACGAATTTTCCCGCTTCCTACTCACTTGAGGTATTCACTGTACAAATGGTGCGTCAGATTGGTCCGGAAACGCAACTTCAGCTCGCCCAAAGCCCACTTCAGCACATTGGTAACCACGGAAATCTGGAGAAAGACAATGATGAATGCAACTCGGTGGGCAGAAAAGTAAGAGGAAAACTCACCGCTGGCAGGGCAGCAAGATATTTGAGAAGCGCCGTCTTGAACTTGGCACGATTCATGTGTATGATCGTGCTCTCCACAACGGTGGCATTTTGAATCATCCAAATGTCGCTCACCGAGCGACCAATTAATGTGGCAGCAATCAGCATCAGCAGACCCGTCTCCATGCACCAGAATCTGGGCACGAGTATGGCTGTAAGGCAAGGCGATAAACTGGTCAATAGCTGGAGAGGATTGGCAAAGGGAAAGTCCACTTACGCAACAGCTCTCGCAGCTGCTTGAAGAATACTGAATTCACATGCGCCTTGTTCGCCTTTTTGTCCTTCTTCTCCGAGATGGTGTATTGAATTTTGTCTTCATAGCCCGATTTCCTGCAAAGCAAACGAAATGCATTCATATATGTTAGTATAAGTAACAAGAGAATTTTATCCAATGACTTGAACATTTTACAATGAAAATTACATGAAATAAACATGTTTGGGCAGTTATCTTTAATGTGCAGTTAAACACTGTGGCAGTTAAGCACATTATACTACATTTATATACACTTTAACTGCCTCAATGCTTAACTGAACAGTAAAGCTAAACATACTTTTTTTTTTAGCAAGGAAATACTATTATTCATTTAAGTTAATTGCACTTTTATGTGTGAGGCAGTTAAGCACATCGTACTGCATTGACAAACTCAAGTATCAACAATTTTCTGGTAAGCAATTTTTATGCCCGCTAGTTGTATATTATTTGTGTAAATTATTCTTGTTGAAATTACTATCATTGAGTTTTAGGAAATATTTGTATTTCAACTCTCTATTGAAGACCATGTATTAAGCAATCTTTAAATCATTATTTGTGAAACAATTGTTTTAAATGCACCTACTAAACATTGCCCAACGGCATGGGACCAAGAAAAGTGCCGTTCAGCTAAATTACGCTAAGTGAAGCAACATTTTGTTTCCGTGTTTTCTATGCTTCATAAAAATGTTGTTTTGTGCGAAAGTTAAGCAAGAAATAGGCAGCCAAGTGAATTTTGGTTGCAATTTAAAACAAAATATAAGTGTTTACATTAGACTACATATTAAAATTCAAAACAATGTTTGCGAAACCTTTTTCAACTCGAATTCAAAGGTAGCTAAAGGCAAAACATCAAAGTTATGCACCACCTTTGAACCATTGCTTTCACAACAGAATAAATGCAATTAAAAATTGCTAATGACTCACAAATAAGCGAGAAAATGTGTTTAAAGCTTTGCAATGTTAATTATCGCGTTTACCGGCAATATAAACCGGAATATCCAAGTACTATCTGGCTAGCGTGTCAGTCTCTATAAGATATGCATTATCGCTGGATTTTAAAATTGTGAATGTGATATAACACCATCATCATCATCGTCATCGAACAGCAATAAAACAAGGCTGGCTAATAGCACAATTTGGACTTTGTGATTACATTTAGCCGGCGAAGGCAAAGGGCATCGGCTTATCAGTGGCTGGGTCATGGTATTATTACGGCTGTGGACTGTGGAGTCTGGAATGTGGATTGTGGATCGCGACGTGTGGGTGGCAGGCAATGATTGTGGCTGCTTATCATTGGTTCGTTTGGTGGAGGTGTCGCATGCTCAGCCTGACAAAATGCCTTCTTTACGATCGCTGCTTTCATACAAATAAAAGTTGTTGATTCGCGATGACTTGCAGAAATTGCCATAATATACATACATACATATGTCATCTTCAATACATTCTTGATTTTCTGCTATTCTTAATTTATTTATGTTTTTCTAGCCGGTTGAGCTTTTGTTGCTGTTGTTGCCCGATGCCCATTTCTATCAATTTCACACACACACACACACACTCACACACCCACACAGAGACACACATTGTGTTTATATTAAAGCCCATTTGTTGATCATTCATCTGTGTGTGCGTCTGGTATGTGGCTGTGGTTGTGGTTGTGGTTGTGACGGGGGGGATGACGTGTAACACGTGTTCGGGTCCGTAGGTCGGTCAATCGCATTTGTCGTCCGACACTCGATAGTAAGCCAATAGATAGCGATGTGCCTAACTCCCAGCAATCGTGACCATAATCGTTATATTATCAGGATTGGCAAGGTTGCGAGAATATTTTGAATCTTCAAGGTTTCTCCCAAACGAGTTTTATATAATGCAAAAAACACAGGAACCACAAATAACCATTATACCTATTTTAGTTCCATCTCTTTTTGGTCAAAAATTGTGAACGTGGTCTATAGCATTCGAAATTATTGAAGAACTTGTTTTATTTTGAACGAACAAAATTCAAATCTTTATAAACCATTTTTTTAGTTTCATTATTTTCTGCTCAAATATCAAATTGTTGCAGAAAACGCAAAGCATTATAGACTTCCAAGAAATCATTCGGACAATTTATTTCCTTCTACAGTTTTTTAATAACAATTATAAAAAAAATCAAAAACCTTCATAATTTTCGGTCCCTGGTAATATCACAAAGTATGCTTTGTCGAGACTCGAAATTTTTGGGTTATTAAAAAATTTAAAAATTGTTAATATTTTAAACTTTTGCTGTGGCCATTCAAATGGTTGCGTAATAAACATAAATTGTCAAAAAAAAAGTGAATTTGGAAACAGTTGTTGTTGCTGGGATTGACGAACAAGTTTCTTGAATACAATTGCACAGTTTGGGGTTTTGTAAGTACAAAAGTTTAAATTTTCTTTGACATGCTTTTTTGTATAAATTGTCGCTAAGCAACCCAGATGCAAGATTCGCTAGTGGTCTTGTGAAAACGTTGAATCGCGACCATCTCTAATCGATAAGAAATGTTTTGCGTGAATTACTAAGAAACGTGGCTGACGTTATCAGCAGGTAGTTCGTGTTTGTGGCGACTGTTAATCGTTGTGATTAAACTATTAAACCAGCCCAAGAGAAGAAATTGGCTCGCAGGTGTGCAAAAGCAATTAAGAAGTCAAATAAAAAAAACAATGCTGTAAATAATCAGTAGAATGAGTAGCGAAATTATCAGTGCATGTGTAGCCAAATGCTTAGACTTGCCAATGTCCTAGGGGACAAGTTCAGAGCCAGGTCAACGGTGTAGGGTATATAACCAGTCACTAACTGCACGATATGGACCCTATGATACAGTTCATTGTTGCATTCTGTAATAAGCACGTACTACCAACAACAGCCTAGTTTGAGAGATCTCAGAACTTCTAGATTTCTGTAACTAAATTACTTTCATCTAGCATTGAACTATGTAATTATTTTGTACAGTACAAGTTATTATCCATAGTTATAGTAGGCTATAGGAAAGTATCGAAGTTTGCTGCAATATTTCATAAAATAGATATTTAAATTATAAAAAAACAAAGCTGTCTACAAGGTAGCTAGCTCGTGTATAGTGACATGAAGACTATAGTACTAAAGATATGCACACACACACAGATACACACATAGAGAGCAACAGGCGATACGCGAATCGCGTTTTTTTTTTGTGCTTTCATCTATTTCGCCTCTTGAAGTTTGGCCAGTTTTTTGAGACCAAGCGAATTCGCTGTTGATTAACACAAAAGGCAGACAACGAATACGCAACAACAACAACAGCAACAACAATTATAATAGCTGGAAGGCTACGTCAGAAGTACACCAATACATAAGCATGTTGTATGTGTGTGTGTGTGAGCTTACTGCCGGCATTTTATTGTCGACAGACAAGTTAACACACACACACACACACACACACACACACACACACACACACACACACACACACACACACACACACACACACACACACACAACACAAAGCAAAAGAAGAGAAGAATAAAAAAAAACTGATTAGACGTTCGCTTTGCATGTATGTGTGAAAGATCGACAGATTTGTAACGGCGATTTTTGCCGGGTGCAAAGTTCAAATAATGCTGTTGTTGTGGTTATTGGATTTAAAAACACACGTGTGGCCAAAAAGTATACCAACAACTCATGCATACATATCTATATGACAAATACTCTGTCTGCTGTTATCTTGATTTTTTCTTTTGGTTATCTATAATTGATTCAACGTTTTTTCTCTATTGCGCTTCCTGTCTGCACTTTAAGTGTGTGTGCGTGCGTGTGTGTGTGTGTGCTTTAGTCACAGAGTGCGAATGTTTCGAAAACATTTTTGAGTTTGGCACAATTTCACGTTCTAAATAGCGTGCATATTGTGTATTGCGGTGAGCAGGTGCATGTGTCAAGCAATTTGAATTATTCAAATTCACTTTAAATTATCAATGCGCAGTCATTACAATAAAAAAAAACTGTAACACACACACACACAAAACATTTGCAACTGTCAAAGTTCGTTTGAGTAGCATGCAAATTTAAACAGTGCTGTTAAGTTTTGAGTAGCGCTGTTAGCATTTACATAGCTGTTACAAGTGTCTGTTAATGTTAAGCTCTGCAATGGCAATTAATAATAAGGTAACAAAAATATTGCTTGGCACAAAATATGTACATTGCGCAATAGGCGGCAATGAGAAATTAAATAAGTACACACATAATAAATATGTATGTAAATATGTATGTACCTGTAGAATTAGCTTTGCCGAAAAGTAAACAAAAATTAGCATTCATTCGGGCAAGTGTGTGAACTCCAAAGGCGGAACAACAGCAACAGCAACAGCAACATCAAGCAAAAGCCCAAGCGCAATTAAAGCAGCCGAAATTAGCCTTCGCTGTTAAGCAAAAATGCTGCCAAGCGATCGCACTGCTCAGTTTTGCTGGAAAGTCGATCGAACGCATTGGCAACGCGCCGCATTTTCCAATCAAGTGGAGTCAAGTGTGCCAAGCAGCGCTGCCAGCCTTGTTTTTCCCGTCAAATCTAGCCAATTTGATTACATGCAATTATTTAGCTATTTCCCGAGTTACTTTTTATATATACGATAGTTGTGCGTATTTGTTGTTACACTATTTAATAAACTTGCAACGAGTAAGATTTTATAGCTACCAAAATGCATATTTTTAAATAAATATTAGTGTTGCTACCAACTGTGATGGCTTTACTTAGTTTAGCTTTATTTTTAGACCAAAGGTTCGCAGCACTGACGTGTAGTAATCTGCAGCCAAATTCCATCCATACTCATAGTCATCAATTGGGGACAGTAAACAGCAATAACTGACAACACCCAGGCTATAACGTTTATTATGTTAACAGTTCGCACACACACACACACACTCGCATACATATGTACATACTTGCCTATGTGTATGTGTCCGCACTTGTCATCGAATTATGACACACGCCGGCAATTACACATACACACACACCCACACAATGCATAAACATTGAACCGGCAACTGCATCTGTGTGTGTGCATTGATTGGGTTTTGTCTGCGGTGTCTGCATGTCAAAGTTGTTGCACTTTGGCTGCTCCCAGCGGCTTGCATAAAGCGTTGTTAACACCTTTCATTGCCATTTGCTTCGAATTCAAATAAATATTATAATTACATGTTTCTAGGCTACAGGTTGTTTGGATTTTTTCGCCATTTAATGTTGCAATTTTACATTATGTACCTTTCGACTAACAAATTCAATTATCGATGATAGCAATGTAATTACTTAACAGCGCGCGTTAACAGTTGCAAACTATGTAAACTAAAAGATTATCCATCGTTAATGTAATGGAAATAGTTGTTGGATCGGCGATAGGTGTTTTAGTATAATTAATTGCATACTTTTGCAAAGTTCCACGCATCGTTGGCTTCCGCCCCCTTCCCACTTTATTGTAAATATTGCTTAATGCCCCTTTCACCAACCCAGCTAGGCAACTAAGTTAAGTACTTAGTCTAATTGTGACGGTCATGCAAACAAACATTTGATCACAATTTCAATTAATTAGATCAAAAGGTTGACTATTCTATATATGTATGTATTATACGCTGTTCCTAAGTACGTTTTTGCGATGGATTTGTCGGGCACTCAGACGAGCACGCGTATCCGTAAATTGAGATTTGGCTGGACGACAGTGATTAGATATTGCGGGTTATTATTACATTAAGCGAATGGCAAATGTTCCATAACAACAATGAAACGCCCTTATCGCCATGTGAAATCTATTAACAGAGCTCGATGATATCGAGTAAACTGAACTGAACTGAACTAAAACGCAGGTGCTGCTCTGGTCTGAGGGCGTCAAGGGGCAAACTGAGCAATTAAAGCACATGGAGCACACCAAAAAAATAAATACATAAAGAAATGAACGGGGTCACACTGGCTGACACTCACTAACTAAAGTCCATCTCCGGCGATCACTTGCAATACAGCAGCTGCTCAAGGCAACAATTGCCATAGTTATCGTTATCGATGTTATCGAAGTTGCTGTCCTTGATCAGCTGCCTTCAAAATGGGACAAACGAAACCAGTTGGGAGCGCATCATGCGATCCACACACACACAAACACACACATACTCAAAAAATAATTCAATGTCAATAAATGTTGCGAGACCTTTCCCAATGTTGGTTGAATGCGAGACCGTCAAGTGATGATCTTACCTCTTTTTGTTGGACATTTTGCCGTATGCGATTATCCATAAAGCTGCCGTCATTCCCGCCGCGCCAACGATGGCGCTTTGATTGTGAGCCAATTTACTCAAAGCTGGAGCCATTTTCTTTCTTTTCTTTTCGTTTTTCTTTTTTTGCACACACACGCACACTCGCCTACGCACTCACGCACACACGAAAAAAAATAGCTGTGTTTTTGTTGCTATTTCGTTATTTATCCTGCGTTCCAACCCTGCTCTCTGCTCTCCCTCTCGCTCGCACTTGCTGTTTGGTCAGCGTAATAACAACTTCAGCCCTGGTCTCCAACTCCTGCAAAGTGGTGCCTTAATAAGTTTGTGCGTTGTGATGTGTGTGATTTGTATTTTCGTTAGAAATTGTCAGCTAGTTGCCAGTTATCTAGCGTTGCACTATTATTTACATAGATATTAAATATTATGCATCGCTTTCTGTGCCCATCAATTACACGACGTTGTTGTTGTGGCCGTGGCCGTTGTTGTTGAAGAGTTAAATGAAAGTGTCCAAGCAATGCAACTGATCAACAATTAACAACAGTCTTGCTTTATTAATACGTTGGACTCTGGGTACGTTTGTGTGTTTTATATACGTTTCACACCCGCATTAAGCAAAAAAAAACAACACGTCCGAACTCCGGCGAAACAACAACAAATGTGAGCATTGATCAACAGCGTGACCGCAAAGCCCAATTTGAAACTGCACCATTTTACGTTGACAAAAATACCAAAATATACCTCTTTTACACTTTTGCTATTGGCAGCTGGTCACACCTTGTGGGCATGGGAAAGTTGTTCAACACAAAGATTACAAAATACGCAGCTTTTTGAAAAGTTGGTTTTCATGCACATTTGACATCACGATTTCTTTTAAATCTTTAATGATTTTTAGTATTTATAGAATGTAAAATAGGCGAAAGCATAGCAATAATTTGATAAAAAGCAAGTTAGATTAAATTATTATTTCTTTATTCTTATTTTTAGATTAGATTAAATGCTAGGGTACAAAGTATAGATTTAACCAAACTGTATATTATCCAAACAAAACGCCACACAAAATCTACCGCGATTTCGCAACACTAATCATATAACTGCGCTAGGTTGCCACCTCTGTAGCGCAGTAAAGGAGTGGCAACGCTGTGTCAGCTGATCGAAATTCCATAGTTGCATGCAAATTCAAAACATTGGAGCACACTGGCGCTATTTTGTTGTTTGCTCGAGGTGAACATCGCGCACACACACACACACTAACACACTCACAAGCGCACACAGATTGGCGAATTTATTTACGAAATTATTGCTGTGTATAATAGCGGGGTATGTGCAGATAAGTTTATTAATAATTTTGTATTTTTTTTTCTACTTTACATATAAGCAGTACATATACATTATAGTCTGAAGCATAAGCGTGTAATACCTTTTTTATTCTCATTTCGATTTTGATTTCCCGTCGTCGTCGTTGTCGTCGTCGTCGTCGCCGTCGTCAGAACATAAAACAAACGCTAGTTGAATTAATCGCAAATCGCAGTTAGATAATCGAGAGCAAGCAGTTCTGCCCCTTCTTCTCCTCCCGCTCATCATCAAGTTCACAAGGTGCGTAAGAAAATTGACCCACAACCCAATTGCATTGCAACAACAACAAAAATCGATGCATTTTTCTGCAGTTGCCTTGAACCAATTACACACATACACATGCAACACAGCGGCGTGTGTTTGTGTGTGTGCGAAAGAAAACTTAACCTCAAGTGCGTAAAAGAAAACAAGAAACAACAAAGTGAAAATTTGGTGTGCGTTAAATGGTCATAAATTGTCGCTACTGATTTTGTTTGGCGTTTTGCGTGTCGCATTCAATTGAATTGCGTGCGAAAAGCGCCGCAAATTAATACCCGTGTGTGTGTGTGTGTGTGTGTGTGTGTGTGTGCGCAACAGCTGTTTGACATGCTAATTAGGAATTTGACAGCGCCCTCTACTCCAGTTGGAGTCGACTGTCGTCTGATTGGATTTTGCTGCTGATGTGTCAATTGATACTGAAGCCCAACAGTGCGTATGTGCGATATTAATAATATTTCGTATTCGTAGTCGTATTTGTTTAAGCTGACTGCTTAATTAAATATAACCGCTCGATATCAGTTGTGCTATCAGTTGTCGCTTTTCTGATTCGACATTTGCATGGCAATCCCGTTGCATAAGCCATAAAAACAACAACAAATACAACTATATCTATTGCTTGATATATATGTATATATATATATATATATATAGATTTCTCATTTATTAGCGATTGATTTACGCACCTCTGATTAGCACCTTTGTGGTTCTTTTTTTTTATATCATTCCCCAGAAGTGGAGCCCTGTATTTATTATATTTCCAATTGTTTATCTGCCTCTCTAAATGTTGTTTATATAAATTGCAAATTAAGCCTTTGATTCTGCCTTTGGTACGCCAATTTAGTGCAGCACACGTACACTGCGAGAAAAGTTGAATAATTAAGTAAGTTTTCATCAACAAGTCTAGAAAATCTAGAGTTAAAACAAATACATATTTTAAAGTAATTAAATTGTTGTAATTTATGAAGACTAAAACGTTAATTGTAAATGATAAATTTAAAAAAATTAGGGGGTACATAAAAGATATTAATCGATCCAGTTTTAGTTGGGGAAAAAACCCAACCGCCCAGTTTTTAAGGTATCAATTAATTCTTGGTGAGAACAAGCTTAAAACTCGTCGATCAACCTAACGGAAGCTTCTTGAGCTTTACCTTGCACTTGGGACTGTGGGAAGCTCTCAATAAAGCACTTTGATCTCGCTGTTATTGAAATTCAGCAAATATACCTGATATTTATAGCGTTGTTTGCTAATATGCCAAACATATGGAAAGTGCGAAATTTCATGTCATTATTGTTATATTTTTTGGCACAGGCTTTCACTCACTCTATCGTTCTGTCCCTCTCTCTCGCGCTTGCTGTCTCTGTCGCGTCTTTCGCTGAGCTGTCTCATTACGCAATTGACGATTCAAAGTACAATAATTGCCAGCCACAAACCTTGTGCGCTTGTCTGTTGTCTTTGTTGATGCCTCGACTACATGTAGTATATAAATCTATATAGCATAGGCTCAGACTCTGCGCTGAGAGCAGAAAGACGTCACTGATAACAGCAAAGGCTGAAGCTGAAAGTCATAAGTACACGCCTCGAATATGAACATAACAAAAATAAATTCATTAAATCGTATACATAATCCCTATTTTGCTACCACTGCTGTTTAATTGTATTTTGGCAACAACTAACGTGATAAGACATCCTCGGATAAGACTTATCTGCAACCTGAAAATTGCTACAATTTCAAAATGAGCGTTGTGGTTGGCCTTTTTTTTAATTTCCATTGTCCATTTTGAATTTTTATTGGGCGCCAAGCAATGATCGAATGTTATCGATATTGGCGGTGTACAGTGTGACCACATCTGGGCGTGCACAAAAATACACGCGCGCCTGAGGACTTGTGTCCGTTAGAAAGCTCTCAGTGTGCTGTACTTTCCAATTAGCTAATGGCAGCGTCTCGCTTATACACACGTATAAGTGTGTGAAACCGGTTAATTGTTTATTTGTGCAATTGAATTGCGTCTGTTACCGAGCACAATAAATATGTGTGTATCGATAGCACGAGTCATAAAATGATTTCGCTAATCTTATCGCTATTGATGATAATATAGCACCTGCCCCTCTTGGTCACTCCCCCGCCCTTCCTCCCTTCCTCACAGAAAGCACACTTCGGCAGCTCTTATAAATCAAGCTTACGCTCTTATACACACACATACGTGTCGAGTCGAGTCGAGTGTCGAGTGTGTGTATGTATTGGTGGTTCGGGTGCTGCTGCTCCCGATGATGACGACGACGACGACGACGCAGCAGCAGCAGCAGCTGCTTCGATTTTTGCACATTTATTAATTTCTGTTTCATCTCGTTTGCAGTGTGGCGAAGAAGAACTGCGTACAAAATTCAATAAAAATCAGAGCGTATCCAAATTCACTGTCAAGATGAGCCGTCAGCTGCTTAGGAATCCAGCAACAATGCAACGCGCTGCCAGCGCCGTTGCCTCCACTTGTGCCAGAACTTTAACCAGCAGCAGCAGCAGCAGCGCTGTCGTCGCCACAAGGCGTCAGCAGCAGCAACAATGTAAACTAACGCCAAGTGTTGTCATTCGCCGCTGGAAATCATCGACGCTACATAACAATAACAGCGCTCAAAGCCAGCAGCAGCAGCAGCAGCAGCTAACAGCGTCAGCAACAGCGACGACAGCAACAGCGACGCTGCGCCGCAGTCAAGCCGAAGCATTGAACGCGCGTGGTAGACATTCAACGTTTGACGTTCCTTCTCGGTCAGTATATTCGCATGTTTTTTTTTTTCGTGTGCGATTTGATTTGATTTTGTTTTGCGTCTTAATACAACAATAACAAAAACCGATAACTAGCTACAAATTTGCATTAACATTAGCATAACAGTCGAATGTGTCGTGCGTGTTTCCATGTTAACATGACGTCTGTGTTTTCTTCTCTCGCTTCCATTCTTTCTCTCCTTCGGTGCGTGTGTTTACCCTTGTTTGTTGTTTGTTTTCTTCCAGCTGCATGTCCACACAAAAGAACAACGCCACCAACATGAAGTGCCTGAGTGTGGAGAACATCAATCCCAACTTCATCGTCATGGAGTATGCGGTTCGTGGTCCGCTCGTCATTCGCGCCGGCGAAATCGAAAAGGAACTTGAGAAGGTAAGCTCCTTGTGTTTTTTGCACCTTTCACTCACACACACACACACACACACACTCAGACACCGCCATCCCTCTCTGTCACTCATCATTATTCATGTTCCGCCTTGTAAATTGCCCAAAAAGCGCCACCTATTGAGCGTGGCTTCTTTTTGTTGCTTTTCCCTCGGCAATTATTTACGTTGAGCGCTGCGCACCTGTTAATCCTTCGTTCCGAGTGCATTCCATGTTCGTGGGGTGTTCCGAGTTGCGTTCATCTTTAGTTTTGCTATTGGGAGAAACTAGAAAAATGAACTGCAAAGTTAAGAAAATGTTTTGCCCAATATGAAAAGATAACGAAGAGCAATTACTTCCTGTGTGACCAGGCACATAAATGTCAATTATTCAAATTAATTTATGAGGTGTTCCGAGTTGCATGCAACGTTTGCAATTAGTTAAACTATATTTTTGCTATGGGAAAGAAACTAGAAAACTTAACATAAGAAAAGAAAACTTGGAAGACACACAAATGTTAATTATTAAAATTAATTTGGGGGGGTTCCGTGTGTGGAATTGGTTAAATTACATATATTTTTGTAATGGGAATGAAATAGAAAAATTAACTAAAGTTAAGCAAGGAAAACTTAAAAGAGAATACTTCATCTATGATCATTGTTAATTATTAACATTAATTTGTAATTCCTTTTTTATGATAGCAACATTTTACAAATGGTTTACAAACAAATTAATTGATATTTTTGTGCAATTATTATTTATTTATTAATTTTTATTATTTGTTAGGTAAATTCTATGATTTTTTATAATTGTATTAAAAACCTAATTTCAGTTGGTTTTGAGCATTTACTTGTTTACGCATCCATAAAATACAAATTAAAGCAATTATTTATAAGCTTCAACAGCATTTTGTTTAACAGTTTTTGCAACAAACTGATTATTATCATTATTAATTTGTCGGTTTTGTGGGGCGGCTTTTGTTTGAGCGACACAGAACGTGCGAATTCAGGCTGAAATTTCTAAAATTGCTCAGTTCCCGACTGTCTAAATATAGTTCTTAATTAGATTCATATATTTTTGTTTATCTTGTTGGGCAGTTAAACTTTAGAGCTGGTTGTATTTAATTAACGCCAAATTAACTCACAAATTGTGGTTTTTTCCATTTTTTTTGTTTTGTTGATTATAAGATGAGATGGGCAGGCAATTGTTTTATGGTTGCTTATGTTCGCTGTTTATCATTTCAAATGTAAAACGCACCATTTTAATTATTCTCAATTATTGGGGTCACGTTTTTCAATTATCTTCTTTGGAATACGCTTTACGCGCGGGGTCCTATAAATGTATGATACAATATGCATTGATCCCATGTTGATTATATTATTGATCTAGTTTAAGGAAATAAGTTTCGATTGCCCATTTTTGCGACACTTTCTAAAATACTATTTATTTGGTTTTATTTTAAATTTAAATGTAGATTATGGAGTTTCCTAATCGAACACATTAAATATTTGAGTTTCTCTATTAAAGATAAATGCCAAACAATTGCATTTAAATTAACATATTTTGTGACGAATATTTTGTATTCAATAATTGCAAATGCTAAAGATAATTATATTGGAAAAAATAAAATATTTTTGTAAGTGGAAATGGAAATTAAATTAGTACAAATACCATTTTCAAGTGTGTGACAAGAGTATGCAATCTTCGGCTTGCTCAAATGTGAGCTGAGTTTCAATTTATGTTGAGCTTAAGCTGAATTTGAGACTATAAATGCTGATTCGCATTTGACTGATGACAGATGACAGTGTGTGTGTGTGTGACTGACAGATATGTAGGTGTGTGTGTGAGTGTGTGTGTGAGTATGTGTAATTGTAGTTGTAATATTTTGGCCCATTGCCCGACACCGAAAGCGGAGTCAAGTTCAGTGAACGTCCTTCAAAAAGCCGGCAGCAACCGCTGCTCCACAGGGATTTCCTTTCAATTTCGCTGCGATTATGTAAGTGGGGCTTGATGGGGAGGGGGGAGGGGGAGTTTACAGAGCGGAGCAGCGAGGATGCTGTTGGGCAATTGCGAGGCGCTGTTATTGAACAAACAGCAACAACACTTGACAATAAATATGCGCATGAGCCGTGACGCTGTTTTTTTTTCCTTCCCACACTTTGTATTTTGCTTTGTTGTTGCTTCCAGCATCGCACAACGCAAAAAGTAAAAGATGATGAGCATGATGATGATGATGATGATGATGATGATGATGATTCGTTCGTCAACCCACAACCCACATTAAAAGTGCAGCGAACATTTCGTTCGTGTATCTTTGTATCATTCGCTTGCTGTCTCTTTCTTGCTCTTCCTTTCACTTTGCATATTTGATTATTGGCTTTGTTGTTGTTCTTTTTCGTCTCCCTCCCCTTCTTCTCGCGTTTGCGTCGTTCTGCTTTCGCTGACTTCCTCATTCGCCGCCGCGCATTGGATTTTGCTTTTGTTTTATCAAATGCTTTTTCAGCTTCATGGCTCTCGGCATGCTGCGTATGATAAGGTCGTGACGTTGTCTCTTCTCCTCCCTCCTCCCTCCTTTCTCCTCCATATTGGCCCGCTGCCAAACGGGCAGCTGTCAATCGCATCGCAAACATAATAAATCTTTGATTTTGTTTGATGCCTCACAGCACGACTTTGACTTTGATAACATTTCAGCAGACATTGCTGAGTTGCAGGCTTAACATTTCTGCAGACTGTTGCGCTGCTGTTAACAAACGTTAACATGCTGAATTAAACGCTGTTACTGTTGAGTTTAAGCCGCTGTTAAATTGCAGCGTGCTGTTATGTTAAACTATCTTGGCTTTGTCCTCTGTTAAAAAAAAAAAATTATTGATGTTTTCTTTTTTAATTAATGTACTTTAATGTTGTTTGTTGTAGTTTACACTTTGTTAATCAGCTGTTAAACATACATTTATTGCCCTTTTCCACATTATTCTATAGATATGGCAAGTTGGGAACAAGTTGGGAACAAAGATTATTGAGTATCGGGGCTCTGTAAATTGCTTATTGTTCTGTTGCTTCAGTTTCAACCGCGATAAATGCCCAGATTACGACACATGTTGATATACAGTACATTTATCAATCGTGCAAACAGTTCAACAAATATACCTGAATTATTTACCACATATACAATGTGTATACTTAGTGTGTGTGTTTGCACTCTTCGCCTGCGGTCGATTCTATTATAAAATGGCAAACTCAAAAGGTT
Source organism: Drosophila immigrans (assembly GCA_963583835.1). Taxonomy (NCBI): domain Eukaryota; kingdom Metazoa; phylum Arthropoda; class Insecta; order Diptera; family Drosophilidae; genus Drosophila; species Drosophila immigrans. The sequence goes on along the minus strand of OY757144.1, from coordinate 11,796,688 downwards.
TGTTTACAGTCTCAAGTGCCCCCCATAGATATGTATAGCTTCAATTCCCTCACTATATACACACATAAGTATATTGCATATAGACGTACCTACATTTGTACATACGTCCAGTTTTGTATATATGTATGTACATAATACGCTGATTTAATGAGCTACTCGTCAGGTGTTTAGGATGGACGCTTAACAAGCAGCTGGCAAATTCGACTTGACAACAATTAACACTTTAACTTTTTTAAGCTGTTGGCTAGAGAAAGCGATAGAGAGAGAGAGAGATAGAGAGGAGTATTATTATATAAGTTATAAGTGATAGAAGTGACAGATTCTATGTTCTGAAATTAAGCATACGTAACACGAACCACATTTCTTAGCTATTCCGCAAATTTCATAGCAATCGTTTCAGAAGATCAATAATTATTTAATTTATATACTTCAATATTTTTGCTTCACACAGAATTTTTACAAGACATCGTTAGACTCAGTAAATTCTGTAAATATTAAAAAAATATTCCTATGCGATCGTTAGAGATATTTGTACTTTATATATTTGCTCGTTATATTTACAAGACTCTATATATATATATATATATATGTATGTATATATGTACTCTTGATATTTAGATGATTATAATTATATTTTGTTTTTTGCGTTATAAGTTTTGATTCCCCTAAATTTCCTAAGTTGAGTTGAGCTTGTTTACTCGATTCGAGAAGCAAGCAACAATGTTCCATCTGTGAAATGTGGGTGCCGAATTAGCAGCTGATCAAACTGAAATCTAGGTGTTATTTGTTGCTGCATTCGGTGGCTATTGCGTTGCTATAACAGCTATGCATGACTGCATTTTTCATAGAGCTTCCTCTCGACTTTCGCGTGTGCTTCGTGATTTCCTGAGCATTCTACACATTTATCAAAACGCTCGGTTACTCATACGCCCTGCTTGCCCTGCTGCAGTCCATCTAGAGACTTGCACTCCATTATTTATTTACATATACTATATTTGACATTCGCTGGGGTCTAAATTGGTTGTTGTCAATTACACCAGACCCAATACCCATATATCTATATACATACATATATAGTACACCATACATAGCAAGTGCCTCTCACAACAGTTGTCGACGTCTGTTTGTTTGAGTGCATGACACTGCATTGTTGAGTTGAGTTCTGTTGTGTTGTATTTTTCCGGCTTGTTTACTTAAGCAAATTAAAGACCGCGGAAAATGTGAGATAAGCTGAAGCCATTAAAGAAATTAGATTGCTGATAACGATTGATCAAATTCTCACCCACTCACCTCTATGACTCTCCCTTTAATCGATGATCCCATATAGAAATTACTTTATTAATTAAATTCCTTTCTTTGATTTTAGTCTCAATTTAATTTTCAGAAAAGCAATTATTAAATGTATAATAGCTTAAATAGAAGTAGGATACGAAATAAAGGTCAATACGTTGCTGAAGAGGATCTTATAAAGAAAACCATAACTCGATGATAGGGTTGATTCTTTAACTGGCTTTAAGTATTGTATCTTCAACTGTTTGTAGAAATCAGCCAATTAACGGTGTACATAGTACTATTAAAATATATGGCGTAGATGTTTGTGGGGTCTATTTGCTTTGTATGAAGCGGAGGTAATTGGATATGATTAGCTGGATGTTTGCGCCCGCTATAATGGGCTTCAGCTTGGGGTAATAATAGAGCACACCAAATCGGTGAAGCATTAGCATATTTGATTTGTTTGGGCGCAAAATCAATTGAGCAGGCAAATTAAAATCGCATTAGATTTCACAAACCATTCGGCCCATTCATTCAATTTGCCCAATTGCCAACATGTAATTTGACTAATGCTTTCAATTTGTACGCAGGGCGTGAAGAAACCATTCGACCAGGTGATTCGTGCCAACATCGGCGATTGCCATGCCATGGGCCAACAGCCCTTGACCTATTTGCGTCAGGTGAGTGGAAAATGAAAATGGAGTTTTCCCAAATGCAATTCTTTTCATATGCCCACATTCTTCTCTTTTCCAGCTGCTGGCCTTGACGATGGAACCGCGTCTGATCAACTCGCCAGACTACCCGGCTGATGTGAAGGAGCGCGCTTGCGCTTTGTTGGCTGCTTGCCAGGGCGGCTCCATGGGCTCCTACACCGACTCGGCGGGCCTGGAGTATGTGCGTCGTCAGGTGGCCACGTTCATTAAGGAGCGCGACGGCGGCATCGACGCCGATTGGCAGAATGTTTATCTAACTGGCGGCGCCTCGCCAGGCATCAAGAGCATTCTCTCCCTGCTGCAGTAAGTGCTAACGAAATGCTCAGTTTGGAGTAGTCAATATATGTTCCGAATGTGGATTGTAGATTGCCACTAACTAAGACTACTTAGGCTCAACCGACGACAAACAGTACAAACATTTGGATATGCTTTCTACCTGCCAGCCATCGAGCAGCAATCACACTATAAGAAACTCTCTTCGTCGCTTCTCCCAAAGGGTGTCATTTAAATATCAACTGTTAAAGTTGCCACAGGACTAAGAGATACGAAGTTTAGCTCTATCGATTACCCATCGAGAAATAGATTAAAAGAAAGAGTTTACATTGATATTTTGCTAGCCAGCGGACTGGTTGTGGGAAGAGATTTAATTCACCTAGAGGGCGTGAACTTGGCTTTCCAGTTGCTTTCGAACCTTGCTGTCTGGAGATGACTTTAAGGAGCCAGTAGACTTGCTGACAGACTATAAACAGGATCAGATTGGCAGGCGCAAAAGCCGAAACAGCGACAGACTGACAGTCAAATTGTAGATTGTCAGGACAAATAATTGTTATATACACATACATATAAGTTGATTGTTACTTTCCCTGGCTATGATTGGAACTAATTCACCATTCTCTCTTGTAGCTGTCACGTGGACGAGAAGGCGCCGGGCATCATGGTGCCCATACCACAGTATCCACTGTACTCGGCCACTATTGCCGAATATGGCATGTCCAAGATCGACTATTATTTGGACGAGGCCAACAAATGGGGTCTGAAGCGCACGGAGCTGCAGCGTGCCTACGATGCGGCCAAGACTGAAAGCAATCCACGTGCTCTGGTCATCATCAATCCCGGCAATCCCACCGGCCAGGTGCTCTCACGCCAAAACATCGAGGAGATCATCAAGTTCGCCCACGACAACCAGCTGCTGCTGCTCGCCGATGAGGTATATCAGGCGAATGTCTACGACAAGGACTCCAAGTTCCATTCGTTCAAGAAGGTCATGTACGAGATGGGCGAACCGTATCGCAGCCAGGAGCTGGTCAGCTTCCTGTCCGTGTCGAAGGGTTTTCTCGGCGAATGCGGCATTCGTGGCGGCTACATGGAGGTCATCAACATGTGCCCCAAGGTCAAGGCAATGCTAACCAAATCAATTACCGCCTCGCTCTGCAGCACCACCGCTGGCCAGGTGGCCGTCAGTGCCCTCGTCGATCCACCGCGCGCCGGCGACCCGTCGTTCGAGCTGTACAACAAGGAGAAGAACGCCGTCTTGGATGCGCTCAAGGAACGCGCCGACTTGGTGTACAAAACGTTCAGCAGCTTTGAGGGATACACTGTGAATCCCGTGCAGGGCGCCATGTATGTGTTCCCGCGCGTGGAACTGCCCCCCAAGGCGGTGGAGGCAGCCAAGGCCAAGAACTTGGCTCCCGATGCCATGTATGCATTTGAACTGCTCGAGTCGACGGGTGAGTGTCATCAATCTAACTTTATAAGCCTGACAGCTTCGTGGCAACGGGAGATGTTTGCAGCAGACAGGCTGAAAGTAGCATCCGTTAAGTATTTTCTTGATCCGAAACTATTTAAACATGTCCGTCTGTCTAAACAACTAGATTTTGGACACTATAATCTTAATTTCGGCATACATATTAGATATTCGATAGAATAATTATAGGAATGTAGTAACTGTTAACAGCGCTGTTATTTAGCATTTGACGTTTCTGTTAAATTAACAGTCAATATTAATGTTACCAGCACGTTAGCTACGGTTTTGGAAGTACTGAAGCAACAAATCCAATTCCAGTACAGCTTTCCTATTTACTTGACTTTTGATACCTCCTTATTAACGGTTTACTTTCTTTTTCCATTTCTCTTAGGCATCTGCGTTGTGCCTGGCAGCGGTTTTGGCCAATTGCCCGGCACCTATCACTTCCGCAGCACCATCTTGCCGCAGACGGACAAGCTGAAGCTCATGATGGAGAAGTTCCGTCAATTCCACTTGGACTTCATGAAGAAATACAAGTAAAGCGCGTTTGCTGCTGTTCCTCCTGTCCTTAACGTAACTTCGACGAGCCCAGGGCCCAGTTCACTCTTTTATTCGTATGTTTTTCTTTTTTTTTTATTTAAAAAAAAATTAAATTGTTAAAAAAAACTACAAACTCTGAACTCTTTTCACTTGCATAAACAGTCTGGTTTCAAATTGATCCCATATATTATTTACTATTTATTATGTAGCATTCAGGTTTGATTTATTCTTGATTTTCTCAAAATGAATTGGATGATGATAAACTAAATTGACAATAATATTGAGTTTTTTTGCGAGCAAAAAGTTGTTTATTGCTTTGTTGCAAAATAATAATTATTATATGTATACATTGAATATTGTTATTAATAGAATGAGCGTTATATTAACCACATATTGATGTATCGTATGTCCTACATCGCACACTTTTATGTCGTTACGAGAAGTCATTACTTGATGTTATACATAAACATATATTGTATTGTTGTTAAAAATATATATACAAATATCAAATACGCATTCAATTGGCATTCAATATCGTATTCCTAAACCATAAATAGAGACGCCCGAAAGTATACTTTGCTACCCCAGCAAATCGTGTGGAGTTTGGTGGTCTATACAGCCTGCTTAGTATACTTATTCGACAGCTCCCAATCTCAGCACATACCAAGCGTATCTTTCTGCACTTAAAAAAACATAACTCAAAATTTGTAAGACTACTGAGTCAAATTTGTTAAATATACGTGTACCAAATATCAAAACTGTTTCTAATTGCGTGTCAATAGATCGTTCGATTTTATTACAGGACTGCAAATCGTTACAGATGGAATTTTCTTTGACTTTAGTTTCTAGCTTATTAGTTACAAAAATTTAGGGATCGCATATTCTAATTTTGTTACTTTGAATCAAAAACAAGTAAGTAAGAAAGCAGTCGAGAGTGCTTCGATATATTTATTTGATATACATATATGTATAAAAATATATATTTATAAATTTGTGTTGGCCCTAAGCGGCTACATTAAAGGGTCAATAGTCCTATGGCCGACACATCGGTTAATTTAAATTTTGTATTCTTTGAAATCTTACTAATACAACTTCCAATTATTTTCATGGGACTATGTTGTACAACCAATAATCATTATTTCTTCAGCGAATTATGATTGAAAACACATATTTGTATTTCATAAGATTTATTTATTATGTTCATCTTGATCTTTTTATTTTACATTTTGTGTTTGATAGATTACAAAAACAAGAAATAAAAAATATTAAATAATTCACAAATACTTGTACCTTCGGCTCGACGTCTTGCGCTCCGGTTGTAGGTTGTAATGTTGTTCTGTTCTTGCTTGTTCACTTGTTGTTGTAGTTTGAGTTAGTAATTGTAATTTGAGTGTTTAGTTTCTTGATTGTTGTGTGTTTGTCGCTCTCGTGTTCTTTTTGTATTTTTTGTTCTTAATTACTTACATTCTAAATATACATCCAACTTTCTAGGTTCAGGATTGTTTGCGGTTGGATTCATGCGTTTCTTTATAACGTAAACATAATTATTAATTAAATTAGCATTCTCATTTTGTTTCTGTTTCTGTTTTTAGTTTAGATCTCAGGATTGTCCACAAAAAAAAGGGCTGCAATAAGAAATATTAATTTCGCCACAAACTGCAGCGTACTACACAAGTACGTGTCCATGTCTGTGTTGTGGTTGTTGTTGTTGTTGTTGTGTCTAGTTATAGTGGCGGGTGAGTGTGAGTGTGTGGGTGTCGAGGTGCGGCATTCATCTAATGCCGATCCCTGGAGTCGGAGCGACTGCGACGATCGCGTGAGAAACTGCGGCTGCGGGTCCGAGAACGTCTTGGAGAACGGGATCTGTAATTAAATTGGTGTTGGGGGCAGGGCGGGGTTCATTTTTTTTTGTTTATTGGGAAATGGGTCAAGAAAGAGAGCGAGAGAGTGAGAGAAGAGAGAGAGAGAGAGAGAGAAAGAGAGAGAAATACAAAAATTAAATAGAATTTTACACTTGGCGTTGAACATATAAATAACGATTTTAAGCAAAATGCTGTCGACTCAGCAGCAGTGGAGACACCGCCTCCGCCTTCTCCTCTTTCTGGGTGAAGAGCTGAGAGTTGAGAGGAGGTTGACAATTTGCTTTCAATTGCTTGTGGTTGTTGTGATGGTTGAGCTGAGCTGAGCTGAACTAAGGCTGGCATTCAATACATTTCTTTTCTTTTTTTTTTTGCAGTTCATTTGATCAACTTTTTTTAGATATAGGTTTTTGTTTGCAATTATTTTTGGACCCGGTAACGAAAGCGTTTGGTGTGGCATACTTAAAGTAGTAGCTTTTAGTGGTGGTGGTTGGTGGTTTGTTGTGGTGGTGGTTGGTGGCTTTTTTTTTTTTTTTTTTTTGATGAGCAGAGCAGATTGAGAAGACTATTGTTGTAGTTGGTTTTCAGGTTGTTCAGTTGACAATCGATGAAATATTGTGGAAAGGGGGTTCTTATTGTTGTTGTTGTTGTTGTGGTGGTGGTGGCGTTGTTGGTGTTTTTTGTGGATTGGTGATGCTTGCTGTTTTTGTTGTTGATGTTGTTGTTGGGGTTGTTTGGATGCTGCAGCTGCTACACAAACGGACATTTACCCCCATACACACACACGCACACACAGCCAGCCACACACACACACACAAAAGCGCAGGTGAAGAGCAGTAGCTGAGCTGTAGGAGCTGCAGAAGAGGGGCACGCAGTAGCAGAGTTGTAGAAGTGGAGAGTTGGAGGAGCTGACGAAGAGCTGAATGCTGAATGCTGAATGAGGATGCAATCTCCAGCAGGTTGGCGATGTTCGACTGGATGTAGTTGCGCTGTCTGTTGACGCTGCCATTCTTGTGGTGTTTTTGTTGTCGTTGTGGTAATAGAGCAGACAATTAGCGTGTGTTTGTGTGTGTGTGTGTGTGTGTGTGTATATAGGAGAACAACAACAACGTACAAAACAAAACGAACTAACTAACAAAAACAAACAATAATTGTAAAAACAAAAAAAAAAAACAAACAAATATGTGTTAACGAGAACGAAAGAAAAAATACAAAAATTATTTAAAAACAAAAAACAAGTCAATTGTTTTTCTTTGATTTTTGGCAATTTTACATACGCTTCTTGAACTTTGCAGTTGCTTTACGTGATAGATTCGAAGGTGGTTGTTGTTGTTGGTGGTGGTTGGTGATATTTGGTGGTGGTGGTGGTTGTTGTTGTTGTTGTAGTTGTAGTTGTACAGTTCGCTTAAAACTCATTGCAGTTGCAGTAGCAGTAGCAGTAGCAGGAATGAAGTAGTAGTAGTAGTTGAAGCACTAGTTGAAGTATTGTGGAGAATGAAGCGCTGCTCAGCTAAATTTAATTGAAGCTTCAATAATTTTTTTCTTTTTTTTTGGTGATGAAGTTTTGATTGATGCTGATCGATCTGGTCATTAATTGTTATTTTTTGGGGCAAGAGGCCACACCCGAGGGGAAGAGAGGTGGTGGTAGTAGTTGTTGTGGTTGTGTTGTTGTTGAATTTGTAGTTGTAGTTGTTGTTGGTGCAAAACTGAGGTGATATATCTAGGAGCAAAGAGCAACAACAAAAGTTAAAATGAAAACAAACAAACAAAGAAAACCTCATTAAGCTGAACTTCTTTGCTTTCGTTTTTTTAGTTGCATTGTTGATGCATGTAGTAGCTGTAGTTGTTGTTGGTTGGTTGGTTGGTTGTAGTAGTAGTTGGTTGTTGTTGTTGTTGAAGTTGTAGTAGTTGTTGTTGGTGGTGGTAGGCTGCTTGAAGATGAGAAGATGATGTTTATATACAGATAAACATATATACACATATATAAACATGTTATATATATATATATATATGTATATATAGTTGTTGGGGGACAGAAGAAGCAGTTGAGAGCTGTGGAGAGAGAAGAGAGAGAGAGAGAGAGGCAGCAACCCGGGCGCACGCTGAAAGGCGTCTGATTGAAGTCTGAAGAAGACACTGCAAAGTTGTCTCTTAAAGCTGTTTGTTGTCTAGAGTTGTAGAAGTAGTAGTAGTAGTTGTTGTTGTTGTTGTTGTACATAGTAGTAGGCTGTTGGAAGCGTTGATTGGTTGATTGATTGGCTGATTGGTTGATTGGTTGGCTGATTGATTGATTGATTGGTTGCTTGGTTGGTGGTGTAAATTGGAGTTAGATTTGATTGCTTGCATTGCTTGCTGGGTCAGTAGTAGTTGCACTTGCTTGATTGCTTGCTTGTTGTTCTTGGTTGTTGTTGGTTCTGGTTGTTGTTGTTTAGTGTTGATAGTGTTGTTGTTTGTTGTTAATATGTGAGAGAACGAATGGTTGTTGTAGAAGAGCTTATGATGAAGTATGAAGACTGTTGTTCTTGTTCTTGTTGTTGCTGTTGTATTGGTTGTTGGTGAAAAGATGCGACGATGGCTGCAGTTGATTGATTGATTGATTGACTGACTGACTCGCTTGCGCATTTTGGTGATCGGTGTCAATGTGAAATTTGTGTGAGAGTGAATATGAGACAGACAGAGAAAGAGATGTGAGTGTTGATGATGTGTTGAGTTGTGTTGTGTGTGTGTTGCTTGAGGATGCTGCTTGGCTGCAATTGGATGAGTTGGACTCTGCCCTCTGCTGGTTAACATTAGCATATGGCTGCATATGCAGTTGAGAGCTTGAGAGGAGTAGCATATGCTGTGGCTGTGGTTGTTGCTGAGTTGTTGGTTGGTTGATTGGTTGGTTGCTGTGGTTCTATTGCAGTCAGCGGAATATATCGTATTTGTTGAAATTGGCAATTATCAGAAAGCCGCAGAATTTTGTTGTTGTTGCTGTTGGATGTGTTGTTGTTGGTGGTTGTGGTTTTGTTGTTGTTGTTGTTCTTGTTGTTGGTGGTGGTGGTGGTGAAATGTGTGTAATAGGAGGAGCAGGAGCTGTTGTTGTTGTTCTTGTTGTTGTTGTTGTAGTAGTTATGAGACGTGAAGTTGTTCTTGTTGTTGTAGTTGTACTTGTTGAAGGAAGAGGAGGAGTAGTAGAAGTTCTAGTAGTAGTAGTAGCTGTTGTTGTTGTTGTTGTTCTTGTTGTGCTTGTAGTAGAAGTAGACTTTATCCTGCAAAATGATTGTGAAACCACATTAAAAACGGGCCCCATTTCGTTGCATTCGTTTTATTTTTGCTACATTTTTTTTATTTGTTTTTTTTGCATATCATGTATTTTTTCTGTATACTAAAAACACACAACAAATTTGTACAACAGCCAAGCGGGCAATAAAAAAATGAAGGGAAAAAGTTTCATTTTGGGCGCATAACATATATGTATATACATGTACATAATGAATTAAAGAATATACAACTAAGAATACAAAATCATGTCTAACTCGATCGATGACTATATTCACTGATTGCATTGAGCAGAGCCGCCTATTGGTTGTATTTTGAACTATGGAACAAGTGGTGGTAAATGTCGCCTACCCTTGATTATCGACAATCGATATTCGCACTTCGATGCGCACAAATTCTAAATGGGTGTGTGTGTGTGTGTGAGAGTGTGTATGTGTTAGTGTTAGTGTGTGCTGTGCTCACTTTAACGACCGGTACTGCATTTATTTGCTTGCTCTTGCTTCTTGTATGTATTTTGTTGTTTTTGACTATATTCGATTTGTCTGTCTTACTTTTTGTGTGTTTCTTTTGCCAACGTACTTTTGATGCCACACATACACACATACACCCAGATGCATACGTGTGAGTGTATGCAGTTTTGCATATGTGAGAGAAAAGGACAGATGCTAGTGATGGAACAATCATGAATGACACTCACCTATAGCGTCCGCCAGCGTCGCCAGCTCGAGCAGCAGCACCGCCGCCGCCGCCCCCGCTGCCACTGCGACCTCCACGACGGCCACCGCCGCCGCCACCTCCTCCTCCTCCGCCGCCTCCTCCACCGCCGCCTCCACCGCCGCGACCTTCGCGCGAACGTCCGGAGGACATTTCGACGCGGATGCGTGTGCCACAGCAGCGAGTGCCGTCGAGGCCGCGCGTTGCGTCCTCTGCGTCGCGTCGATCCTCGAACTCGACGAATGCAAAGCCAGGAGGATTCCGGGCAACCCACACGTTGCGCAGCGGACCGTATTTACTGAAGGCGTTCTCAATCTCGTATTTGGAGGCCGAGGAGCCCAAGTTGCCCACGTATACTTTGCAGGCCAAATCCCATTCGCGATATCGTGGCATGGCTTCTTTGTTTTTTAATATATGTATATATAAATTAATTTATTTATATTTTTCTTTTGGTTTTTTTGTGGCCAACTTATGTATTAATTGCGTCGTCGCTGGGTACACACACAATTTTTGACAAGCATACGCTTACGTAGAGAGAAAATGAATTTGTATTTGTCTGCCTATCGATAGCTATTCAGGGAGAAAACAAGATGGCAGCCACAGCAATCGCAGCTAACAGTATCGATAACGATTAGTACGATTGTGTACTCGAGCAACCCTGGCTGCCTGACAGCAGCGGCAGCGGCCCCATCACCATCACCACGCACAACGAACAGCTGACTGACATACCTGCCTGCTATTATTTAATCGCACCAAATTTTGTTAAATTTAACTAAAAACTTCAATCAAAACACACAGTACAAGATGGCCAAAGCCCCCGAAACTGTTTCGTTAGACCAACTGGACAAGGATCAAATGAAAACAGTGAGTAATGTCTTCAATTTGCTTGCAAAATCTCCAGCACAACAAGTGATGCAATGTGCAACCGCCTGGATATTCTAGAGATTAACTATATATTTGCTATATAACGTGTGTATTCAGTTTTCAGATTTCCTCATGTCATACAACAAACTGTCCGAAATGTGTTTCACAGATTGTGTTCGCGATTTTACATCGCGCGACGTCAGAGACTCTGAGGTTAGTTTGACAACTCGCAAAATGAAATATAGAAGCGAAGAACTAACAAATTTGTTTTGCAGGAGAAATGTTCGTTAAATTGCATGGAGAAGTACCTGAAGATGAACCAACGTGTGTCCCAGCGCTTCCAGGAATTCCAAATGATTGCCAACGAGAATGCTTTAGCCATGGCCCAAAAGACCGGCAAACTATAGAGTGAGAGAGCTCTCTTTTAAAACCATTGTAGTTTAGAGTTAAATAGCACCACACAAACAAACAACAACTAAATACCTAATTAATGTTATCGGAAACCAAGCGAATAATGCATTTTTCTGTTGCATTTCGTAATGTCTGTAACTAGCAATTAAATAAATACCAAAAAAAAAAAATTGAGACAGCAGTGATTGCAGGCCAGAACGATTGCTCTTTTAATATGTCAATAGAATGTTCCTTAAAATGAATTCACTGCCAGTAAATGAAACAGGGATTGTAACGATTATTTTTATTAAAAAATAATAATATAAGTTCTTGGCTTAACTATTTGATCAAATTGAAAAGATTTAAAAAAAAACATGTGGAATAATAATCAAATTTTATTAATTGTTTGAGAGTTAGACCATAAATATGAATTTTTTATTATACAAATTTAAATTTTGTTCTAACTAAGAAAAAAAAATTTTAATTTAAAAACATGAGTTCAAATGTTTTAAATAATAACTTTCTTTGGGCAAATTTTTACAAACTTATTTGCAATCCCTGAAAAAAAAACAATTGCCGTTTCGCTATAATCGTTAATTTTTGTAATAGATAACTAGAGATCAGTTTTTTTTATTCATTTGCTGATTTGTTACAAAATACAAAGATCGTTATATAGACGAAAAAAAAAAAAAATAGTAAAATGTGACAAATCGGGGTTGATTGATAGTGATGTGTTCATTTTGTGCTACATGTGAGCAACAGAGGGTTAAGGGAGAGACATACATGTTTTCTTAAATCGGTAAACAAACTATTCAAGAATTACTTCACAAAATCTCAAAAGCTTACTCGAATTTTTTTAGAACATACAGAACGCTTTTTCTCGACTTACAATTTTAGCGGATGCGTCAAGGTTTTCTTAAGAATTTTGTAGGTTCACATAGAAGACAAATATGTTATAAAGACAAATCATTTAGAGTTTTTGAAATCGAACAGAAATTACGGTCTCTAATTGCGTTCATGGTCAGTGCACCTTTAGACCGAGAAGTGTCGCAACATTGCCCAAAAGTTCAACATTTTGATTTTGTTGTTTTTTATGTCTTTCATATTAGTACTTAATACTTAATACACCAGCTGCTTCATGATGATTGCTACACTTCTTCTATTTAAACGTTCTACATGTATGTCCCCCCTTAAGCAGTTCAGCCTCATTTGAAATTATTTTTAGACGTTTTTGCTTTTTGCCTTTTGTTTATGTGCTAAATCACTACAAACTACTTTTTTTTTCGTTTTTTTTTTTGTTAAGTAACGTTTTTACGTTTGTTATAACTCGAAGGCGATGATCTTCGCCACATCGATCTATCGAAGAGCACACGACGTTGCCATAACATTATTCTTAAGTTGTTGTTAAACCTATAGAAGCCATCGCCTGCGGCTTTTGCTAGTCTCGAAAATACTTAAGGGCTGCACATGCAGCACATAAAGTGCTTGCTGTTCCCTTTTGCTTTTGTGTTCAGTGGCTAGCGCCGCCAGCTTCTGATGGAAATCCCTCTGCTTCATGGATCAATGCATACTCCAAGATGACGCGACCTTCCTTATACCTTGCGATAAACGATTAAGCAATTCAATGTGTGAGTGAGAGGGCAATAAGGTGTTATCTTTACTACTCACTTTTGCGTCTCTTCGGTGGCAAATTCATACATCCAGCCCAGCTTGGCGCCACAGCTTTTGCACATGACATCGCGCACCATGTGGCGACCAGTCAACATGACTCGCTCTTGGATGGCGCTAAACGTTAGATTAACCACACGCTTGAAGAGATAAGCGCGACCTGCAAAGCGAATATAGGAATATTTAAATTACAGTGCAAGATAAATTGCTGAACATTATTTAGTTATTTATTGCTATACAATTAATGGGCTCAGCAAAAATGTTGAACGACCTTTGTGACTGTGAAATAATAGTTCGTTGAATCCAATATTATGTATGTGTTTGAGTTGCTGATAACTGCTGCATTTTTTGGGTGCCATTATCGATATTGTTTGATTTGATTTGTTTGCTTACCCGTTGCACCCGTAAAGCGAGTGCTGATCAATTGGCTGCGATTGGTCAGATTTGTCTGGCACTGGGCGCAATTGAAGAGCTTCAGGCCCCCGAGATGCTCCAGAAAGATGCGTCCCATAATTGTGTTTGTAATTTAGAATACTTCTATTGTCTCCCTCTCACTTGCAATTCTCTCTCCGCTCTCCACTCTGTTTACCTGCCCTTTGTGTGCGTCGGTGTGTATGTGTGTAGAGTTTCTTTGTTTGCAGATGCTGCTGCTGCTGAAAATAGCAAAGAAAATGTGTAATAAAAGCGTTGTTAGTAATAGCACGCAGCGAAATTGCGTTTGTGCGCGATGTAAAGCTTATCTGCGTGCTTTTTTGCTGTTGCTGTTGTTGCTGTTGCAGTTGCTTTTTGTGAGCAACAACAACGCAACAACATCGCATATACAAATATACAGTTATATTGAGGACACGCAACGTTTGATTACACATACATTTGTTAATTATTGTAACCAGCACAAAACAGAAAGTCACTGACTTTGATTTAGAATGCAACTCGCTAATTGCGATGCGACAATACCAAAAAAAAACAAAAAATAACACTGCGGTTGAGAGAAGCAGCAGCACTAGCAGCAGCGATAACAACGCAACGCTTTCTAGGGCTGCACAGTTTTGTTATCGATGCTGTCGATCATTTCGATACTGCAATTGTAGTGCCACAAAATGGAAATCAATTGAATGAAATGCTTGGAATATATAGCTCGTATTTGATAGATAACATTAAATGCTGCAAAGCTTACAAAAATTGCTTGAGCTGTACAAGTGTGTTATCGAATAAATGCGTACTCGATAGTGCTGCTGATGTCGCAGCCCTGGTCAACAGCTGTGCCTACACGTGATTGTGTTGTTGTGTTGCCCTTGCGAAACCAGCGACTGTTGCGTGTTTTTGGACTCCCCGGGTTTTTGTTGTGCTGCAAGATGTCCACCAAGCTGCTTTAATCGATTGTGCAGACGAACACTTGACAATGCATTTCCTGCGCCGTAAACTGCGAAGTCTGCTGTCGCTGGGCAGCTGCAGCCTGCGACGCCAGGCGTCCAGCGGAGGCGCCGCCAAGCAGCAAATGGGCGCCGGTGCGCTCACGATGCACAAACTGCGCGAGTGGCATGGCAACGCGTTCAGCCAGAAGTTCCTGCTCTTTACCAACGTGGGCATCTCGCTGACGCTCAGCTCGGTGGGCGACATTCTCGAGCAGCAGCTGGAGCTGTACAATGGCGAAATCGAGGAATATTGCAGCACCAGGACGAGTCACATGGCCACCAGTGGCGTGGCTGTGGGCATCATATGCCATTATTGGTATCAGCTGCTGGACAAACATTTGCCGGGTCGCAGCATGCGTGTGATTGCCAAAAAGATTGTGCTCGACCAACTCATCTGTTCGCCTTTGTATATTTCCGCCTTCTTTGTTACGCTGGGCATTCTGGAGAAGAAAGATGCGGCCGAGGTGTGGGAGGAGATCAAGGAGAAAGCCTGGAAGCTGTATGCGGCCGAATGGACTGTGTGGCCGGTGGCGCAATTCATCAATTTCTACTGGGTGCCCACGCACTATCGCATCTTCTACGATAATGTGATCAGTCTGGGCTACGACGTGTTCACCTCGAAGGTGAAGCATTCGCCATCAGTTCTGCCCAAGCTAAAGACAACAACAACTCAGAGTTAACTAATTAATTTTTTGCTATTCATTTTCATTTTATATAGTAAATACAAATATGTATTGTGTAAATAGTCTTGTGTAAATAATGCAACCAAAGAAGTACCTTGACATGCTTTTGCAACACCAACTCCATCCAATAAATGGGCCGCAGAGAACACAACACAACGGCAATCCATCAAACATCATATCATTCAAGAGAAACTGGTTATAGCCATGTAATTATGTGTAATTAAGAGCGCTGTGGCTGTTGCAATTTTTGGTGCTTGCAGTAACTGCAATCTTACAATCACAACCGGTTTGACACACCTCCCTCCAATGGTGAGTGAAGGATTTTCGAGTGCAACGACCCGAGTTCATATTCATTTTTTTGGGAACGATGCTGGAAAGGAAATGTGCTCGACTGTGATATACCTAGTGCTCACAATTGTGCAAGGATCGATCTGGAATATTGTCACTAAAAATGATTGCTCTAATTCCAATAATCTTCGAGATCTGGGTGTGGGAATGGACAGCCAGACGTAGACGCCTGTAGATGAGAGAGCTTTACTAAATACCCCTAGCTGAGCAAGGTAAAACATAAATCATTCATTATCATACATTTTGTTAAACTCACTGACATATAGGTATTTATATAGACTGACTTGTCAATATAAATATCAGAATAATGGTTCAAAAACTTGGTGGCTCCAGTTTTAAAACTCACAGAGATCTGGTTGACATCAGAGGGGCGTCTCTGCGAAACCAGAAATATATAAAGCTATTGAGTTCAGTTATTCCATCTTGCGCATACATTGTAGACTGTCGCTAAGTCACCTTAAATTGTAGAGGTTCCAGGTGTAGAAAGCTCTAGGCATGCTCCACAAAGAGCGATATAGAGCTTAAAGCTCGTCGATGTCGATGCTGACGCTGTCTATGTTCGTATAGGAAACAATGCGCGACTGATCTGTCTAAGTATGTTAATGACAATGACGGTCGCAATGACGCAGATGAATTCGCACGCTTACGCTACTCGAGTGATAAGAAGACCAACTGATAACTGATAAGACGCCTGTGTGGTGTCTTCTCTCTAGGCAACAGCAAGCATTGAAGATTGCTAAAGTGATAAAGGCGGCACAGCAACACGCCATATTGACACGCCCAACGACCGTTCGTTGCTACCTACAATTAATTCACTTTAAATTTTTTGCCGCAGTTAATTATAAATCAGAGAACCCATCCAGCGCTGATAACAGCGACACACTGATAACGCTTTCATAAATCATAAAAATACTTCTCCATATACTAGTAATACATACTATAGCGCACTTCATATCCATTAATGAAACAACTATCTGTAGCTGTGGGGGGTATGACTAAAAAGGAACTCTTATCGCATCCACTTTCAATTTGCCAGTTTATGTGCTTGACATTGATAATGAAAATGCCAAAAGAAAAAATAAAATAATCAAGTGAAGATGACTCTTATCGAGAGTGCTCGACTGACCGACACCCGATAATCAAGCATACTTGGACTGAATGTAATGGGAGTGGCCTCATAGTACTTTTTCAATAAATACGGGGTCTAAAAAATCTATATCGATGTTGACCAAGAATAAATTCATTTTAAATAGTTTCACGTTAGTGCTCAAGTCTGTCCCATTCACACAAGATAATACACTACCATTTTTGTATTAATTTCTTTGAATACAGGGTCTAAGAAGTCGATAGAATTTGGTATTAAATAAAAATGATTGCTACAGCATTTAATGGTGACCTTGATAGCGAATGAGATAATGACATATTTGAGCAAGTCGAGTCCCTGGAGCAATTTCGTTAAAGTCAGCCCAGCAACAGGTGTTTCAAGCAAAGATTCATGAATACATCTTAAGTATGTATATTCATTTTTTGTGGCCAATTTCAATATGTATCTCTACTATATACTAAAATCTCGATCCGGCTGTCGATGAGTTGCGCATTTCGATTGAATTTTTTGATTTTTGTTTGTGTCTTTTCGTTTCGTTTTTTGCATACCAAAAAGCAGGACGGAGCCGATTCCAGCGGGCTTGGCCAATTTTTAAACCGAAACCAGTTTTCGTAAGATTAATTTCCTTTTCTTAAGTTATTTTCGGGCAGCTGGAAGAGGAAGAGAAGAACTCGAAATTGGCTAGCAACCAAAACTTGATTGTTTGTTTGAAGCAGACACATAGATAATGAAAAAAATCAGAAACAACGAAAGCCAAAACGACATTTGAATGTAATTAGTTGAGTTTCGCTGCTTCAACTGTTTTGCTAATTTGAAACGGTTGACGTTACCGATACATAACCGATTCCATTAAACGTTAGCGTAACAGTAAACTGTCATAATGTATTTATAGCAAAGATTATCAGCAAAGATTTTGTTCTTAAAGCGAATTCAATTGATTTACTATAAATATTTTCTTGAAATAAACAAAGATCGTATCGCAACGAATCGATACTGAGAGCACGTATCGAATCGGAAATAGGCCAACCACAGATATGTATTTGTGTGTAACTCGATAACATTATCGATTATTTAGCCACAAGGTTGTTGCCAATGCTGTAATTCTAACCTACAAAAAAACATACATATGTAGGTATATGTAACTCAACTTGTTTTCGCGTGCGGTTTATTGTTGGCTTCGCCATTGACCGATCGTACAGCATACAGAAAAAAAAACCAAATAAATGTTTTTATTTACAAGATGCCGAACCCCCCGCGGCAACACCCCCAACAACCACCCGCTCCCGCCCAGTCTCCAAACGTAACGAGGGCGCGCTCACTCCAAGTGCGCGCCGATTGGCCAATTTTCTGGGCTCGTCTGTTTTGCCTCTCGCAGTATGATAAAATACACGCATGCACACATGCATACACATCTAATATATCAGAATAAGGAAAACACGTTAAACGAAAAGAGCGCCGATCGAGCGACAGTTACGGCGGAGCAAGGGGGAAAGAGAGGCTAACTTGCAAAGAGCGCAACACACGCGAAAAATAAAACACTATTGTAAAGAGTTGAAAAGTCGGCAAAAAAAGAGCTGAGCAATTTACAGCGGCAAACAGGTATCGATATATACAAACACACACACACACACATACATACATTCATATGCATGCCAGAATATGAGCAGCATTTAAATTGGACACTTGGTCGTATGTATGTATGTAAGTCTGTATGTGTGTGGTGTCTGTAGCTGTTTGTGACTGATTTACTTTGTTGGTCGAGCAGATTTTTGTGGAACTGTTTCTAGGGCTGTGGTGCCACGCGCAATACTACAACGTCTGCGTGTGTATGTGTGTGAATAATATGAAACCGCGCAAACAAGTCCAAATATTACAGACCCCAACTTGAATATACCGGCACTAGGCGCCAATTCCATATATTCGATATTTAACGATATTTGCCAACTCCCGATAACTGCGCCCTGACGTCATGCAAATTGATCGTGTCCTGCAGCGCAAAAACCTATCGATAAATGCGCATTCTGATTAAAACAGTTATTTTAGTTGAGGTTTGTGTTCGTCACGTTTTTTGTTGAAAACAAAATGAATATATTCTGCAAATGTGAATAATATTGCTTTATGCGGAACTCTCAACATAATTATTAAGTTCGCTGCTGAGTGTGCAACTTATTTGTTCATCATTTGGTAAGTCTCTTCTTCTAAATTACCAAATATACCCAACTTGCTCTCGCTTGTGTGTGCGTGTGTGTGAACGGGGAGAAGTGCACAGCACATAGTGAAGTAAAAGCTTGTCTAAATAAATAAACAAATGAGACATGCAGAGCTCGAGAGCCGAGAGCCACACGTGTCGCCAAGTTCACTTTGCAAGTGGAGACCTCAGCGAATTACTTGCGCGCAATTGTGTGTGTGTGCGATTTATTAGTGATATTAGTCTCGGTTAGTTAGCAGGGATTGCTTCTATTGCACTAGTCCCGAACTATCTACTTTGTAGGTGAGTGGTACCATTACCGCCCCTGAGCACCGCCATGTTTGACGTAAAACTAGTGCTAAACCAAAATGTACTAATAATTTCCCCAGTCAAGTACTGGTACTTTTTACTAAAGGGAAGTTTATGCAACTTATTTACATTCACATATTAGGAGTGTATGTGTGTGTGTGTTTGCCAGTTATACATATTAGGCATTCCACACGTGATTTAAACGCGAGCCCATAAAAATACGCATTAAAAGATCATAAAAATATTCCGAAAGAGGATCATAAAAACGGGTTCTTTAGATAAAAGTGTGAGACAACCGAAATTTCCTCTATCAGAAATATACTCCCGCACATCTCCCCCTGCGACGTGATGGGCAGGGTTAATGATTTGGCCAGTGTTGTCGTTGCCATTAACCTTGAATGTGCTGCAAAAAATAAGATTGGAAAAAAAAAAGAAATTTGGGAATTTCTTAGAAAGCGAAAAAAAGAACGCGCTACGAGTCGAGTAGTTTTGTTTTTGGGAATGCGAAAAAAATATCAATTAGAGAGATAGTCGGGACAGCTGGTAAACAGAACGTGTAGCAGAAGTTTTTTATCTTATGATCTATTTTTGAATGCCAAAGCCAAAGCTCGACAGTGAACATGAAAAAAATTCGACGGCCTTGAGAGCACTCTTTTTTAGAAAAACAGAACCGAGAAACAGCATGAAATATCCATCGGAAAAAAATTGGAAAAATAAATAGAAAAAGTAGAAAGAATAATCGGGGAAATTTATGTAGCGCGTAAGCAAATAAATCACATAGCGCCCACAATTTTTAGGTATCATTAAAACGCCAGACAAATATAATATTATGCACGTAACATTTTATGTACCTATAAAACTATGGTGAATTTTATTGAAATATTGATAGAATTCTTTAATGTGATATTAATGTCCATTGGTATTGATACCCGATGTCTATAAGCTTGTATTGATATAATATCGATTCGATATGAAGCAGATTATGCAAATGACTTTTCAAAGTAATGTTGGATGATACTGAAATTTAGCAAGAAATGACCAATAACCATAATGTCGTAATTAATGTCATAATAATGTGAAGTGCCTATATTGAGTATTTAATTGGTTTTTATACCCTATGTCTATCGGCATTTTTTTGATATGCTATCGATTTACAAAAAAAGAGTTCATTAGATTATGTTAATTACCAAAGCCCATATGTTCGACCAGACGAGATGAATACTAAAAAAAGGTATGCATATGGTAATATCCCGTCTGAGATAATAATGTCAAACGTTGAGTATTTAATTGCTTTTCATCCAGACAGGATGGGACAACTCTGATCCCATATCGTTAAAACAAAATTTATTAGTCGTTTGTCAGCAAATTTGCTAAAGCACGTCTGAATCGGCATTTAAGTTGCGTTTCGAGTTAGAATAAATACTTTATATATTTTTGTTAGTCTTGTCGAATCAATGATAATGACTTGCGAGAACGGTTATCGCACTGTGAGAGAATGATCAGTCTAACCCCATGAGCAAACCGCATTGGCATAGTCATTGTCATTGTCAGGCGGTATGTCTCTGATAAAAAAAGAAAAATACACACAATCTTAGCGCGATCATGTGCTGCGAGTGTCAGTCGAAAGTTATTTACTTATCTTTTTCTCTATTTATATTTCCTTTCTTGCTTGTCTCCCTTTTTTTCCTATATTTTTGTCGTTTTCTTTTTTTTTTTTATCTCTGGTTTGCTTTATCTGCACTTGATGAACGGCCACATCTATTTGCGCAATAAATATCGGTATACCTAAGCCCGGAAACTTCTAAGTACCCAACATGAGTGCCATGTTGATATATCATTATTATTATTATGAAGTATTATTCCTCCCTCTCTAAGTTTCGGTAGCGTCAGGCGAGGTTCGGGGCTAGCGAATAAATGCTAAAAGAATGCGCAAACAAACGTGGCTAAAAGATTCTCAAATACAAACGCACACATACACATTTATATACTATATTTATGTAGGGGGTGTGTGCTGCTTGCGGTGTTCGCGTTTTTTTTGTGTATCTCTCTTTTTTTTGGACCGCCTTTGACGTAAATGCTGTCAAAAAAGAAAAAAAAACAGAAGCAACAGCAGCGGTAAAAGAAAGGAAAAGTTTATTTTTTGCCAAAGATTGTACAATAATCGGATCGGAAAGATCGTATGAGGAACCTCATGACCGTATGGTAAATACGTGAATCGCACATACACTTTAAATGGAAAAGAGTTGTATACATTAATTATCATCCAAAACATTAGTTTTTTAACAAGACGTCATTCCAGCTTAACACTTTTGCACTCGAAAGCATTCAAAGTCGATCTGGTTTTTAACTGGAATTTCATGTTTTAACTGATTTGCGAATTCGTTTCGAAAGTTTCAAGATTGTTGCCATTTGTTATCATTATCTTTATCCACATATTGAATATTTTAAATACGATAGTTTTGATTTTTCACGCACCCATCCACAACGAACAGCTGTGCAAGTGTTTCAAACATTGATCAAAATATGTGCAATAACAACCATATCGTACATATATAGATAAAGTATGAAATATTGGGGAATTTTAAATTAAAGAGGCAGATTATGCTTTTAATTTTACTTACTTTAGTTTCTACGCAATTGAAAGCTTACTAGATGATTGTCATATTGTATAGCTGTCACAGGAATGATCAGTATTTATTCTGGTTAACTCATTAGCAGTCAACAATATTTATATTTGTCACAAAGGCATTGATTACATCGATCGAACCCTTTGGCCCCATTGAAATGCATTCGCAAAACAGCAAGAAAAGCAAGACCGTTCCATTCTAGACGTCACCTCGACATAGTTGGGAGCTTATGTGCATACTATAAGTGCGTAACACTTCATTCCGAATGCTATTCCGTTTCGAATAACGCATGTTGATCAATGATCGATCGTTGCGATCGACTGATTGGTCATTCGACTGGGATCATTTGCTTCGACTTTTCTTTATTTAGCTTGTTTACGTCACTGGGGGGATTCTCCCAGTGCGATTTGTAAATGCACCTTTGCATTTATGGATCCCTTTTCGGACACTCGCATCATAAATGATATCATAGGTTTTAGAGATCAGATTTGTAACAAGATAACAAGAGTGAAAACAACACAATAACATGACTTGAAAGGAAAATAACAACATGATAAATTTACTCTTACAATTTTACAATAATATTTGCACTACTAGCAACACAAATGGAATCAAAACAACAAAATATGTATAGAACAAATTGTTGTTATACTTATATCAGGATGAGTCGCATTGGACGATGGGGTGAGATAGGGTTATGGGGAATGGGGGTTTGGCCAGAAGAATTGCCCGCTGACAGCTCGATGACGCGCTTCGGTTATCAAGGTGAAGACAAGCAAAACAAAATACAATAACAATAACAATAATCACAACAGCAACAGCACGCGGCCTGCGCAACAACAACAACAATTAGAGGCTAGAAATATACTCATATTGCGCATACGACGCGTGTGCTGCGTCGCACATAATAAAATCACTGGCAGCAAAAAAAAAGTGGGCCCGTTGCTAGTGAACGGGCCTCCAAAAGCACACACCCACAGCCTCACACACATATGCACACACATACACACACACACACACACACAGTCATTGACAAATGTTGTTTGTTATAAGTTGACCGCTTGATTGAATTTAGTGCGAAACCGCAGCTCCGATTTGCATCGAAGTAAGAATAACTATTTAAGCATAGTTGTGATGAAATAAGCGAGGGTTGTTTTATTGCTAACTGGCCATTTTTTGTACACTTAAATAGTCGATGTTTTATTAAATTTTGTTGTGAAATTTGTAGTTGTAAAGTTGTTTAGCGTGTACGTATTTTCTAGATATTTCGTCCACTCAGTCCAATCACCGATCGATAAATTCACTCAAACCAGTCTCAATAATGAAAGATTTAAATACTTTTAGTCTTACACTTAAAAAGTTTCAAACCAATTAATGTCGAAGACATTAAAATAATATTGCTTTAAATTTTAGAAGTGGATAAATTGATTTTCTGGCAAAGAAAAAAACTAAGTACGATTTGTATATCCGTTACCCATAGGGTATATGGGTATTATAGCTTAGTGCCCACAGAAAATGAATGTAACAGGCAATATCAAAAGAAACGATTAGCGAGCGTAATTTCAATTTGGTTGTAATCGAATGGAAAACAGAAGTTATTAAATAAACAACTTTATAGATCAGAAATCGCAATATTAAGTATATTTTTTAAAAAGATAAGTGTTTTGTATTCTCCCCTAACGAAGCTTTCTTACTTGAAGACCACCAAAAAAATCTGAAATTGTTGATCAATTGTATTTTTTGAACAATTACTTTGTATGAACTTTTGAGTGGTACAGAACTTGCTATAAATCAGATGATTTCACAATTTTCCTTTTCTAAAATTTACACAAAAAAAAAAAAAACAGAACATTGCATTGAAAACATGATGGGAAAATGTCATTCAAGGTAAAAGAATTTGTATCTCAATATCCAATATTAGTTAGTATATTTCTTAGGCCATTTAGTTGTCGAGTAGCCCTTATTCATATGCATGTGCCTCTTGCAGGAGCCGACAATTGTGTAATTTGATAGGCCAGCCAATAAATACACACACACCACACACTGCTAGGCAGAGATACAGGCGAGTTACTTTGGTATATGACAGTCATTTATCAACTTGTTTTTGCCATATGACAAACAACACAGCACAACAACACCGCGGGAATGACGACAACAACAATTGTCCATGTCGACAACAATAACAGATCTCATACGTAGTATACGATATATACATATATACTGTGTATCGGACAATATAGCATACATATACATCGAGTATATCCAATTCAAGTAGCTCGTTTATTTTGGTGCTTTGCACTTGAAGTGCCTACGCACTTAAAAAAGAACTCAAGAAATACTCGACATCATGTATAGTATATACTAATTTTAGTATTTTATTTGCACAGTATCTTGTTGTTTACCTATTGCAATTCTTCTCTCGCATGTGGCTTTCTTCCATTTTGCTTCTTTTTTATTCTTATGTGTATTTACATCTTTCTTTTCAGCCTGTTGATTGTTGTGTTTACTTATTTAGTTCCAAAACCTTGATTTGATTTAATTGAATTACTCGCCAGTCAGTCCATAGATCGCTGTAGGATTTTACGAATGGGGGTGAATTAGTTAAAGAGAAAACTATCAAATTTCTGGCTTCCTAGAAGACAATTTGATATGTTATCGATTGCCGAGGAATTTTATTCAATAACTTTGAAAATGTTTACCGTGCTAACTTTTAATCTTTAAATGTTTCCCAGAAAGCCCGAGAACAGTTTTTGCTTATCTTCTGCAGGAAAAAAACACCTTAAAGCCCGGTAATTTATTGCGCGAACTGAAATTGCAGTGTCATTTTTGCATTTTCATTTATAAATCGTGGAGCTTTTAGTATTGCAAATTTAGGAAGTTGAGCTCCATTGATATTAATTAATTTTGTATTCTATTTTATCAGATATAATACAAACTTAGGTTTTACGGTTTTAGTTTGATTTTAGTTTAATTTCGTGGCTTAGATTACGTTGTGTAAAGAAATTAAAAATCTTATTTGTATTGCTTGAGGATGGCAATGGGTGACATGTTGTGATATTTATTATTTGCTGGTATTTATACTGATAAATATAAATTAAGCAGCAGAAGTTTATAAAATAAGTAAGTTAGCTGTAGTCGAGAGTGCTCGACCTTAAGATACCCGCAAACTATTTCGAGAGAATACAATACACTTGAACGATATTTAAGATAATATACCGAAAAGTATTTTTTATGTTGATATATCCATTTACGTTGAACAAAATCCATAATGTTCCATTCACAGTCCTACTGTTATCAAAATAACCTAAGCGCGTGCAGCTGCATCTGATTTTTGTCCCAAAATGTTATCTCTTGAATAACTTCTTTCTTTTTCATCCGATCACAACCAAATTCAGGAATCACGGGGACTATGAACATAATTATTTGAAAACTCTAAACTCTAGCTATAAAATTACTCGCGTTAACCGTTTCTTTTTTTTTTGGAGGGGGCAGAAAGGGGAGAGGCTGAAATCTAAAACAATCCTGATCTGTGTGCAACAATAACATATGTTTCAAAACAAATTTGGGTGCTCCAGCTCTTATAGTCTCTGAGATGTAGGTGTTCACACAGACGCTGATCAAGAATATATATACTTTTCTGGTTCGGAGGTGCCTGTACTGTACATTCTACCCTATGGTTAGCGGGTATAAAATATATTGTGATGATAAAACTTTACCACTTCTTTCAATTGTAATACTATATAGTATGTAACAAAGTTCAAAATGATAAATCGTGTTTACCCGAGAGTAGCTTGATCTGCACGTGACATGCAGAAGTTCCCAGAACCAATGGATAAGTTATATACATTTTGCTTGGAGAGGTTGTCGACTTGGTTGTTAAGGCGAATTGTTCAACTAACCGTCAATCCTTTTACATAACCCAAACTTAGCGAAACTTAGGGAAATAAACAAGTGAAATTGAGATTTTGAGATGGACATGAGGAGAACAGCGAGATGCGAGGAGTCGCATAGGTTTGTTTACTTTTGATTAGGCGGCGATGATGAGTTAGCTATGTTAGTATGATGATAGGTTAGTATATAAATAATATAGGGAAGTAAATATAGAATTAAAAAGCTCTAGTGATTAGGGCACTATTATTGCTGTGCCCTAAGTGGTTGACTTACAACTGCCTTCTTGCTTGCTTGTAGTTATCATATAGATTTACGACTTGTTGTTTCAGATGCCCAAACAGGTCGCTAATCCTTGACACGCTCCACAACAACCACGACAACAACTCGAAGGTCACACTGCTGACCCACTAAAACATTGAAATAGCTCTCGCGTTGTGTCTGTGTTTATTACAACATGTTGTGGGCATATCCAACGCATCCATTCATTGACTCACTTCGTCCAGTACATTGACATTGGCAACAACCAAACATACACACTTCTAGTATAGTACAGAGAGAAACAGAGATATATAGACAGAGAGAGAGAGGGCGAGAGTCGCATCGCGTGATCGCCGATAAGCAGGCCAGTGACCAGAGGGAGGTGGGAAATCAGACGAAGGAAATGTTTGTTTATCAACTAGATCTGTGAGCAAACAACAACGTAAAGAGCGCAAACCAAAGAGATAGATAGGTAGAGAAAGAGAAAGAGAGAGAGAGGGCGATCGTGTAATGAGCGTGCGTGCGTAAGAGCGATAGCAACGGGCGAGACTATTACATTTCCTTTACAACTGCGAAACTTCTTGGGAATTATTTATTTCATCATTTCCTGTTGTCAGCTAGGATGATGTTGGGTTGCATCAGCCAATGTTCTGGGGTCTCAAAGGGGCTTCACAGAGTCTGGTTTGCGCATTGATTTTCCCCAGGGGCACTTACACCACTTGCCCCCCGACAAATGTGACAAATAATTGCAAATTGCGTCTAAATCTAGAGTTACTATTATAGATTCCCTCAAAGTGGGTGCACGCAGTTCAAGTTCGATTTCAATTTTCCCAATGACTTTTTTGCATAGCAAAATTGTTGCATGTAACATATAATAAAAAAAAAACAAGCCGTTCTTAGGAAATCTGAAATCTTTAGCTCTAAGCTTGAAGAACTTTTATGTTGTCCACATACGTATGCTATGATAAATGTTAAGAGCTGACGCAGGACTTTTTTCTCCAAACTTTTCAAAATTCTGGGAATCTCAAAAATTAAGAAATCTAGATTTGGTTTCATCCATATTGTGAAATGTACCTCCGGCTCTTATCAGCGGGAAATTCAAAAAAACATATATGTGTGTTACAAAAACCACAACAAAATACTCAAATTGCTGCCAGGAAAAAACAAAAAATGTGCACATCATGTTGTCCAGGTGACAGATAACGCGAAGCAGTATCGCAAAAAAATCTAGAAATTGTTCTTTTTTTCCATTTCCCATTTCAAATGCGATAAACACACCACAAAACAAAAAAGAAACAAGAAAATTAAATGAAAAATTAAACAAACAAATAGAAGTACCGTTCCCTTCCCCTGCAGTTCCGGCCAGGTAGAAACTTGGCTAAAAAACAGCAAAACAAATTAAGCAGAATCGGACAACTGAAGAACACGTGTGCGTCAGCGAAAGTGGACTCGCAGTTTTTCCGCAAATGCGTTTTAACATATGGCGCTATTCTAATACTACCAACAATCCATAATAATGACATCTCATTTACTTCTTCAGCTTTTCACTAGACATATAATAACAATAATACGGAATAATACCAGACATCTGCAGAAGAAGAGTAGGACAGTTCTTAAAAATAGCATTTGTACTTTTTGCATATTTTGTTCTTGTTTGCCAACGAGGAATAGCAAAATCACTAATTTTCCGATCGAAATTAGAAGAATTCAGAATCCAGCAACAACAAATCGGCTCACTTATCATCTTCCAGTAATCACAAATTATTACTTAACCCCCATGATTCATCAATCTTTCTAAATCCCTTAGTCACAAGCTTTGCATTTGCTGGCGCAAATAATTTTATTTTAATTTTTTTTTGTATTTATTTTATTGATTTCCGACAATGATATTCCCAAGATATCTATTGAAACCAAGAAGCGTTGTGTTTGCACTTTAGGCCTACACACACCACTTACCATACAGTTGCTCTCTAATGGAAAAGTACGCACAGAGCAATCGCAACCTGAACAAAGAACCAGATTCTTACGCGTAAAGCCAAAAAAAAAAATAAGTATACAAAGTACAAAAAATAAATAAAATAAGGCGAAGAAAAAACTGCTCAAGTCTCAAGTCGGCGCGCCAAGCAATATTTTTAAAAAAGGAAAAAAAGCAGAGAGCAAAAAAATTTAACCGAAACGCGAAGCAAATAATTGTCTGAAATTGTTTTCGGGTTTTTTGCAAACCAATCGAAAAAGACAATTTTAAATACAAAACAAAGACTGCGATGCTAGAAGAGTGATCGCATAAAAGATACGCTGTAGTCAAAATCGTCAATTGTTAATATAGGAAGTTTATCCAGTTTAAAATTAAAGCAAATTATGAAGCATTAAAAAACGTTTCAAGATTTTAGAACTTTATACATTTTTGACATTTGTTATAGAGCTGAATGAAAAAAAGTGCTTCTTAAGTTTTCGCAAGCTCAAGCATTAAGTGGTTAGAGAAACTGTTGATCTGTTTATAATGCAAAATCTTAGCAGATTTATTTTTGTTTTATATTATTTATCGAGTGGAGAATCCATATAGGTTATTTGTACCTTATAGATGCAAATTATGAATATCTTGGTTATCTGTTTGAAATTAAATAAGTCTGCAACAGTAATAGCCGCAAGTTTCTTTGAGTTTGTGTCCACAATCAAAGCGGATGTCTTAGAAGTAAGTTCTAATACGTTTGTCCGTAACAACAAGATTCTAATATGTTAACATCATATATTGAATGCAATGTTACAGCCATCGATTATACACCTTTTGGGCAATCGAAAATCACGGGGTATGCCAAGTTCGTTGACGGCAAGAATTTTTGGGTTGTCGTCTCAGTTCGGGCGCTTTGCTCGTTGTCGGTTCGTTGTTTCGTCGCTCAGTTCGTCGGGTCAGCCGAAAAGCTGCGTTGCCACCAAATAAGTACGCGGTAGGCGCGCTTAACTAACGCGAGGCACCTGCGCCTCCCTGCGCCACCGCCACCGCCACCGCCCACACTTCACCCGCTGCTGTCTCCCGTTTCGTCGCAGCATTAGCGAAGTCAAGTTGTCTCCCTTGGCCGAACGATCGGCTCGCTTTGCGCTCTTAAAATGGCCGCCCCGACCGACCGACCGACCCGACGCGACCGCATTGAAACGGTTCGCTCGCGCCACCTTCGCTTCGTTCGTTCCCGTTCCCGTTCCGATCGTTCGCTCTTTCGTCGACCGCCGACCGCCGACGACGTCGACGACGCCGTTGACGTTGACGTTGATGTTGACGTTGCGACGTCGTCGCGTCATAACGAGCGCTTCGCTGGCTATAGATAGAGGCGCGCATAGCGGCAGGAGCTCAGTTCTTGCAGAGACTCTGTGCTGTCCAGACGTACGTGTGACTACGACTACGAAACAAAAGCAGCCTACAAACCATATCGAAATCACAGCCAAAGACCCCCCAATAGAGAGCATTGAATAGCAATCATATCAATAGCATTTTTTTTCGCCTTCTATATATGCTCCCTGATTCGCACTAAGTTGAAAACTTTTTGGTGACAAAAGTGCAAAAGAAACAATCAAGTGCCAATTCGAAAAACAATATCAGTTTTTTTTTTGTAAACTCATTGTATTGTTGTTGTCGCACAACGGCATAAACAATTCTCGCCGTGTGTGTGTGTGTGTGTGCTTAGAAACGCGCGTGTGTCTGTGAGTGTGTGCCGGAAAAGTTCTCAACGCTTTTCCTATCATTTGTTTTATTTTTTTTTGCGCGCGCTCGCGTTCTGATTTATTCACGCACGTCAAGATGACCACCAAAATGGCAATTAATGCTAAGGTAAGTGAAGTCCGATTGTCAGTTACCCCCCCCCCCCCCCCCCAAACGAATCTTCCCGCTATTCGATCGCCACCCACTTTGCAACTGTGGGGAAAAACCCCAAAATTAGCGACTGTTATCAGTCAACAATGCAACAGTTGGTTCAACACAAAAATTCCACCAAAAATAAGTAATAATGAATATAGAAGCAACACTATTGATAATAAAAGCAGAGTGAATATGAAGGCACAAACAATGCAGCTATAGAAATATGAAGAATAAATATTTAAATGAAATACAGTTAAATAAAAGTTCAGTTCAATTCACTAGAGTTTAATAAACAAAGGAAATCTGCTTGTCAAATTCACACCAAGTTAGCAACAAGCGTTTATTTACAAAAAAAAACTAAAAAATGTTAAAAATACGACAAGTGTTTATCAATAAAACCGAAAGACAAAAATGGGCTTATCAGCAAACAGATACACTGAATTAAATTGTAATAATACAGTTTACATTAAAACAAATTCTTGAATTTCTGAACTAAACCGATGTTATCACAAGTAATGTTTTATATCAAAATTGCCATTTGAATAGTTGAAGTGGGACGCTTTTGCAGATATCACACTCACGAAAAGAAGAGTTTTTTGTACACTACAATTTTATAAATAGTTTTTGGGGCTTTTTGTCGTGACATGTGCTCGTGTGGAGTTTATTTATAAATGTTTAGACAACAAACAAGTTGTTTATTGCAGTCTGGAAGCTTATCGTGAGGATTTGCTTAGCGATAAGAGAATCGGGAATTGGGAACCCGTCCCTAGACCAAGTGCTATATGTGTCTGTGTCTGTGTGAAGAGAAGCGACGTCGCAGACATTACGGCTCCGTCTGGGGTCAGCAGCTCCAAATACACAAATCATGTCTAGAGTTTGTGCTTGAACTAGTTTTCGTATTCATTTTTTTCATTGGGTTTTATTCGAATATTTGTGGCTGATGCAATGTGTCTCTTGAGTTTCTCAGTTTCCAACTTATTTCGTTTAAAATATTTTCAACAAGTTTTTGATTTTGGTTTTCCGGCTGAAGACACTGCGCACAACTATTTCATCAGCATATTCAGAATGCCATAGACCTGATTGAAAATTGCTGATCAAGTGTTTTTGATAGATTTTTCGATTAGCGCATTTTGACTTTAAAAATTAGCTAGTTCTCGCAAATCTAACATATAATACAAATTTGACCTCTTGCGTCGGAATGGAATGTTAATTATTATGATGACGACGCTGCTCAATTCCATGAGAATGCAAAAAATCTACAAAGTCAACTTGTGGCCCTTGAATGGTGAACTAGAAATATCCATAGGTGTGAAAATAGTAAACAAAAAATAGCAAGACACTGTCTAGAATGCTCGCGATTAAATCGAGCAATTTGAAAGCAAAAATCACATATTTTTCAACATATTCTAAAGTGTCAATCTAGAATTTCTTTCTTTGCACTTTAGTAATTTCTAGAGCAGAAAACATAATTAAATGTAGGCTTTAAAATACTAGACAAAGTGTAAGAATATGTTTACAGAAAAACACAACTAAATATGACAATGTAGCTAAAGCTTTCTTTGTCTTGAATGAAATTCGAATATTTTGAAACGACTGTGAACTGATCCTTCAAATTAGATGCTAAAATGTGGCATTATTTACGTTGAACAACATGCGCAGTGCATACTGTAGGCTTTATGTAATTGGCCATTAACACCTGTCATTTGAACTGCATAAAGTCTGCTTGTGGCCTACATTAGCTTACGTTTCTGACAATTGCATGGATATGATGGACACATAGACAAAGCATGAGTTGCGAGTTCTAAGCAAAGGTTGTTGATCGACGCCACAAACAACATCGGAATCGGAATATTATACATTAGTATACTAAGCTATATACAAATGATATATGCCGCTGTAAACGGCGCACGCTGAAGTCTTCGGTCTTCGGTCTTCGGCTGCGTCTGGTTTCTCGCAATGCAAATGAGACTCGCAGTTCAGTTGGAGTTCGCCGACTGGCTTTTGGGGCCACGACGAATACGCAATTCACATGCAACACAAATTTTTTCTTTTCGGCTCTAAGTCAATTTGCATACAAGTGAATGGGAATGTTAATTGGTTAGCTTAAAAGTGAACCGACCAAATACAAGAACAAAATGCCAGCAGCAAGTGCCATTCAATTGAATTTGTTGTCCCAGACTTGATTAAAATGTATTCTGTAGGAGATGTTGTTGTTGTTGTTGCTGTTTTTCTGGCTTAGAAACACGACTGATAGATTAGAAAAGTTGTCTGACTACGCGACCTGTTCCGGCTGCCGGTTGAACCAAAGACTCAGGCATACTTTTGTGCTGCAACTTAAATTGCTGTAGTAAATGACTTCTTCGTTACTGATTATTTTTGCGTTATTTGCTTGCAGGATATCTTCCGCAACCAGCATCGATTGATTCGCTTCATCGAGCAGTCGATCCGCTTGTGCAGCAACCAATCGCTCAAGACTGCCCAGCAGCAGCAGCAGAAGGCGTCCACGCCCGACTTTGAGATTACCGCATCGGTCAACACAGAATACACACACGCCCCCGAGCCCATCAAGCATGACAAGGATCTGGGACACCTGTTCAAGGCATCACAGATGGCCGTCCGCTTGGCCACACCACAACAGTTGCAGCCCAAGCCCGACAACGACGAGGAACTGGGCTTTGGCAAACTGTTCACCGATCACATGCTCAAGATCTACTATCACAAGAGCTTGGGCGGCTGGCAGAAGCCGGAAATCACTCCGCTGGAGAATCTAGTCATGCATCCGGCTGCCAAAGTGCTGCACTATGCCGTCGAGGTAAGTGCGTCAGCAGCATTGCACACGTGTGTCCACTGCTTATCATCCCCTGATCACTGATCATGTTCGTCATCATTCACATCATCATCTGATTTGATTAGCGGTTCCTTATCAAGTCTGTGTTGCCTGTCGTTGCAGCTGTTTGAGGGCATGAAAGCGTATCGCGGTGTCGATGGCAAAATCCGCATCTTCCGACCGGACATGAACATGAACCGCATGAATCTGGCCGCCCAGCGTTCTGGTCTGCCCACATTCGAGGGCAAGGAATTTGTGCAATGCCTCTCCCGTCTGCTCTCCATTGACTCCGAGTGGGTGCCACACACAGAAGCCGCCAGCCTGTACATCCGACCCACCTTGATTGGCATCGACGTGAGTAGCCCAAACCCAAAACCCAACTTCCGCCTTTCTTTCGGTTGATAAACTAATTGTTTGTTGTTTTATTTCTACAGCCAACGTTGGGTGTTGCCTCCTCAGACTCGGCGCTACTCTACTCCATACTCAGCCCAGTGGGCAGCTACTTTAAGACAGGCAGCAATGGCGCCGTCTCCCTGCTCGCCGATCCCTCCTACACTCGTGCCTGGCCCGGCGGCGTTGGCAATCGCAAAATGGGCTCCAACTATGCACCCACCATCAATGTACAAAAGGAGGCCGCAGCCCGTGGCCTGCAGCAGGTGCTCTGGCTCTATGGTGATGATCATCAACTCACCGAAGTGGGCACCATGAACATATTCATGTTCTACGTGAACGATCAAGGAGAACAAGAACTGATTACGCCGCCACTGAATGGCCTCATTCTGCCGGGCATCACACGCGACTCCATTCTGGCCATGACCCGCCAGTGGGGCAAGTTCAAGGTGCGCGAAGGCACCTTCACCATGCCCATGGTCGCCGAGCTGCTCAACCAGGGACGCGTAAGTAACCCGAGCACTTGACTTTACCCTAGACGAAACTAATTCTCGTCCATTTCCCGCAGTTGTTGGAGTTGTTTGGCACTGGCACCGCCTGTGTGGTTAGTCCCATCAATCGCATCAACTATATGGGCCAGGACCTGTATATACCCACCATGGAGCAGGAGAAACCCGTGCATGAACTGATTCGCGAGACGTTGACCGACATTCAGTATGGCAAGGTGGATCATCCCTGGTCGGTGGTCATTGACTAAGAACCCAACCAAGCCACACTTGTGTATTAGTAGGTTATAGTTTATAGAGAAGAAAAGGAGTTGGAAGAAGTCGGAGGAGAAGCGTAGAGAAGAAAATGTGCTCGAATTTTTTGTTTGTTGCATTTAAAGAGTGTTACACAACATTCGAACTAAACTATACGTAAAACGCATATGCTAAATTAGTTGTAAGTTAAGGGCCGGGCTTTGCACCCATGCTATATAGTTACTATATACATTTACCTATCTATATGTACGATATACCATATATCGTTATAATTTCTATTTATTTATATCTGCTTTTTTTTATTATCACTTTTTTTTGTTTCGTTTCGTTTTTGATTTATGAGAAATTTACTTAATTCAATTCAAATCAGATCAGAGACGTTGCCAACTACCGTTGAATGAATTTCATAAAATTTATGAATAACTTTTGCACGCTTTTACTTCCAATTAGCAAAACAGCAAATATTAAAACAAAATTTATCAAGCAAAGTTCAGTAATGAATTAAATACGTAAAAAGATCATTGAACATCTAAAAATAATTTTATTGCTAGCCAAAGTCTAAGTTCAGGAACTGTCAATCAAGCGCAGATCTAAAAAACAAAAACAAAAAAAAATTAAAAACAGAAAAAATTACAAAAAAAGCACAAATATAATTTTGGAAACGTACCGGAGGCAAATGCATTTATTAGTCAGTAAGTTGCCAGAGTCGAGTCCAAGTTAACAAAATTTGCTAAGACACATTTCTGGAATATTTGTTTTTTCATAAATGTTGGAGGTAAAAGCAGCCAGGAGAGCTGCAGAGCAAGCTGTGACTAAACTATTGTGTATGTATATGTACATAGCTGTTAGACAAATTATGAATTATGTTTGTATACGATCATTAAATTTAATTATATTATTGAAACGAATTGAAGAAATAAAAAACAATTACAAAACACGCCCAAAGCGACAAAAAAAAAACAAATGTTACTTGCTTTGTTCGAAATTCACATTCAACAGATTAGAGAAAATCACACCAACACTTTAAGACTACAAAGTACCTGTCATATTAGATTAACAACTTGCGAATCGCATTTCAAACAACTTTTGTCAGAGTTCACTAATTAAAAAGTCAGCCTAAAAGCACGCAACAATATTTTAACCAAACACAGTGGCTCTCAAACTGCGGCTCATGATATCAAACAGCTTTTGTCAGCGAGTACTAAATGATACCATCCTAAAAGTAGGCAACAAAAATGTTCATAAGGAGATCATAGTGGCTCTAAAACTGTATTGCTTAGTTCAGCCACCTGCTGCTGATTTCTGTGCGCCTGGTATTTCAGCTGGAAATTTGGTTGTTTGACAGCTCGCGCTAACGTGCGGTATTTACTCCGATTATGATTTACGATGCAACAAGGATGAATGTATGTTTGTAATAAATGTGTGTGTTTGTATGTATGAATGTAATACATGAGTGTGTATGAATGCAAGCATGTATGTGCAACAAGTTCCGCTGCTGTTGGTAGAGCTCGCCACAACTGAAATTTTAACTGATCTACCAGGCGAACATAAATCAGCAGCAAGCGAACAATTTTGTTGAGCGGTTTTAAAACTGATTGAGTGAAAATATTCGAGTCTGTGTGATTTTGCTGCTACATGAGTTTAAGTTAAAGCGGCCGTTGAATTTGAATTCTTAGTTCAGCATTTTTAACTTGCTCTAAATCGCTCAAATAATGATCGATTTTGCCAGGAGCTGGTGCGTTAGTTTAAAAATAAATTATAGTATAAATATTTCCACCCTTTAATGATATGCATTGTTGCTTTTATTGTTTAAATTTGTTAATATTGTTTAATGCGCTGCCTGAAAGTATTATTTAATTTAATTTAGCTGTCCTGCAACTATTCTGTCTTAGCCCAAAAGTATGTACCAGTTTATTTAATTTGGCTGTCTCGCAACTATTCTTGCTCAGCCCAAAAGTATGCACCGACTCCGCAACGAAAAATTTCCAAGTCCAAAAATAAAAAAATGTTGCATACTTTTGTCGATGGAATATAAATTGTAGCCGAAAATTTGAAATGTGTTTATATCGAAAACAACAACGACAATTTAGATGTCCTTTGGACTATCGATAGCCCTAACAAAAACGTTTAAAAATAACTGCCGATTGTCATTAAAAAAATAAAGAATATATCAAAAAAACAAACAAGAATTTTTCGAAAAAATCTACAAGGGGTAGGCATGGAAAATTGGGCAAAAATTGAAAAATCCGCCGTAACTTCGTCATTTGAAGGACGATCAGGATGTCCTTTGGCATGAAGATGGTGCTGGATGCATGATGGACGAAAATGTTACCCGAAGGACGAATATCCTTTAAACAACAGAGTTAGAAGGACTTTTTTGCTGAGAAAAAACATGCTCTATCTTGGCCGTATCCTTACAGATCCTTATGAATCCTGTGGCAATCAACTCGTCTCAACAAGGACTATCAACTGGCCAAAGGACATTCCGATCGTCCTTTTGGTTCCCGAGATATCCACGATTTTCTGATTTTGTTGCGATTTCTTACATTTTTTTTTCGACTCCGCAACGAAAAATTTCCAAGTCCAAAAATAAAAAAATGTTGCATACTTTTGTCGATGGAATATAAATTGTAGCCGAAAATTTGAAATGCGTTTATCTCGAAAACAACAACGACAATTTAGATGTCCTTTGGACTATCGATAGCCCTAACAAAAACGTTTAAAAATAACTGCCGATTGTCATTAAAAAAATAAAGAATATATCAAAAAAACAAACAAGAATTTTTCGAAAAAATCTACAAGGGGTAGGCATGGAAAATTGGGCAAAAATTGAAAAATCCGCCGTAACTTCGTCATTTGAAGGACGATCAGGATGTCCTTTGGCACGAAGATGGTGCTGGATGCATGATGGACGAAAATGTTACCCGAAGGACGAATATCCTTTAAACAACAGAGTTAGAAGGACTTTTTTGCTGAGAAAAAACATGCTCTATCTTGGCCGTATCCTTACAGATCCTTATGAATCCTGTGGCAATCAACTCGTCTCAACAAGGACTATCAACTGGCCAAAGGACATTCCGATCGTCCTTTTGGTTCCCGAGATATCCACGATTTTCTGATTTTGTTGCGATTTCTTACATTTTTTTTTCGACTCCGCAACGAAAAATTTCCAAGTCCAAAAATAAAAAAATGTTGCATACTTTTGTCGATGGAATATAAATTGTAGCCGAAAATTTGAAATGCGTTTATCTCGAAAACAACAACGACAATTTAGATGTCCTTTGGACTATCGATAGCCCTAACAAAAACGTTTAAAAATAACTGCCGATTGTCATTAAAAAAATAAAGAATATATCAAAAAAACAAACAAGAATTTTTCGAAAAAATCTACAAGGGGTAGGCATGGAAAATTGGGCAGAAATTGAAAAATCCGCCGTAACTTCGTCATTTGAAGGACGATCAGGATGTCCTTTGGCATGAAGATGGTGCTGGATGCATGATGGACGAAAATGTTACCCGAAGGACGAATATCCTTTAAACAACAGAGTTAGAAGGACTTTTTTGCTGAGAAAAAACATGCTCTATCTTGGCCGTATCCTTACAGATCCTTATGAATCCTGTGGCAATCAACTCGTCTCAACAAGGACTATCAACTGGCCAAAGGACATTCCGATCGTCCTTTTGGTTCCCGAGATATCCACGATTTTCTGATTTTGTTGCGATTTCTTACATTTTTTTTTCGACTCCGCAACGAAAAATTTCCAAGTCCAAAAATAAAAAAATGTTGCATACTTTTGTCGATGGAATATAAATTGTAGCCGAAAATTTGAAATGCGTTTATCTCGAAAACAACAACGACAATTTAGATGTCCTTTGGACTATCGATAGCCCTAACAAAAACGTTTAAAAATAACTGCCGATTGTCATTAAAAAAATAAAGAATATATCAAAAAAACAAACAAGAATTTTTCGAAAAAATCTACAAGGGGTAGGCATGGAAAATTGGGCAGAAATTGAAAAATCCGCC
Source organism: Drosophila immigrans (assembly GCA_963583835.1). Taxonomy (NCBI): domain Eukaryota; kingdom Metazoa; phylum Arthropoda; class Insecta; order Diptera; family Drosophilidae; genus Drosophila; species Drosophila immigrans. The sequence goes on along the minus strand of OY757144.1, from coordinate 11,758,990 downwards.
GTAACTTCGTCATTTGAAGGACGATCAGGATGTCCTTTGGCATGAAGATGGTGCTGGATGCATGATGGACGAAAATGTTACCCGAAGGACGAATATCCTTTAAACAACAGAGTTAGAAGGACTTTTTTGCTGAGAAAAAACATGCTCTATCTTGGCCGTATCCTTACAGATCCTTATGAATCCTGTGGCAATCAACTCGTCTCAACAAGGACTATCAACTGGCCAAAGGACATTCCGATCGTCCTTTTGGTTCCCGAGATATCCACGATTTTCTGATTTTGTTGCGATTTCTTACATTTTTTTTTCGACTCCGCAACGAAAAATTTCCAAGTCCAAAAATAAAAAAATGTTGCATACTTTTGTCGATGGAATATAAATTGTAGCCGAAAATTTGAAATGCGTTTATCTCGAAAACAACAACGACAATTTAGATGTCCTTTGGACTATCGATAGCCCTAACAAAAACGTTTAAAAATAACTGCCGATTGTCATTAAAAAAATAAAGAATATATCAAAAAAACAAACAAGAATTTTTCGAAAAAATCTACAAGGGGTAGGCATGGAAAATTGGGCAAAAATTGAAAAATCCGCCGTAACTTCGTCATTTGAAGGACGATCAGGATGTCCTTTGGCATGAAGATGGTGCTGGATGCATGATGGACGAAAATGTTACCCGAAGGACGAATATCCTTTAAACAACAGAGTTAGAAGGACTTTTTTGCTGAGAAAAAACATGCTCTATCTTGGCCGTATCCTTACAGATCCTTATGAATCCTGTGGCAATCAACTCGTCTCAACAAGGACTATCAACTGGCCAAAGGACATTCCGATCGTCCTTTTGGTTCCCGAGATATCCACGATTTTCTGATTTTGTTGCGATTTCTTACATTTTTTTTTCGACTCCGCAACGAAAAATTTCCAAGTCCAAAAATAAAAAAATGTTGCATACTTTTGTCGATGGAATATAAATTGTAGCCGAAAATTTGAAATGCGTTTATCTCGAAAACAACAACGACAATTTAGATGTCCTTTGGACTATCGATAGCCCTAACAAAAACGTTTAAAAATATGAATCCTGTGGCAATCAACTCGTCTCAACAAGGACTATCAACTGGCCAAAGGACATTCCGATCGTCCTTTTGGTTCCCGAGATATCCACGATTTTCTGATTTTGTTGCGATTTCTTACATTTTTTTTTCGACTCCGCAACGAAAAATTTCCAAGTCCAAAAATAAAAAAATGTTGCATACTTTTGTCGATGGAATATAAATTGTAGCCGAAAATTTGAAATGCGTTTATCTCGAAAACAACAACGACAATTTAGATGTCCTTTGGACTATCGATAGCCCTAACAAAAACGTTTAAAAATAACTGCCGATTGTCATTAAAAAAATAAAGAATATATCAAAAAAACAAACAAGAATTTTTCGAAAAAATCTACAAGGGGTAGGCATGGAAAATTGGGCAAAAATTGAAAAATCAAAAATAAAAAAATGTTGCATACTTTTGTCGATGGAATATAAATTGTAGCCGAAAATTTGAAATGCGTTTATCTCGAAAACAACAACGACAATTTAGATGTCCTTTGGACTATCGATAGCCCTAACAAAAACGTTTAAAAATAACTGCCGATTGTCATTAAAAAAATAAAGAATATATCAAAAAAACAAACAAGAATTTTTCGAAAAAATCTACAAGGGGTAGGCATGGAAAATTGGGCAAAAATTGAAAAATCCGCCGTAACTTCGTCATTTGAAGGACGATCAGGATGTCCTTTGGCATGAAGATGGTGCTGGATGCATGATGGACGAAAATGTTACCCGAAGGACGAATATCCTTTAAACAACAGAGTTAGAAGGACTTTTTTGCTGAGAAAAAACATGCTCTATCTTGGCCGTATCCTTACAGATCCTTATGAATCCTGTGGCAATCAACTCGTCTCAACAAGGACTATCAACTGGCCAAAGGACATTCCGATCGTCCTTTTGGTTCCCGAGATATCCACGATTTTCTGATTTTGTTGCGATTTCTTACATTTTTTTTTCGACTCCGCAACGAAAAATTTCCAAGTCCAAAAATAAAAAAATGTTGCATATTTTTGTCGATGGAATATAAATTGTAGCCGAAAATTTGAAATGTGTTTATATCGAAAACAACAACGACAATTTAGATGTCCTTTGGACTATCGATAGCCCTAACAAAAACGTTTAAAAATAACTGCCGATTGTCATTAAAAAAATAAAGAATATATCAAAAAAACAAACAAGAATTTTTCGAAAAAATCTACAAGGGGTAGGCATGGAAAATTGGGCAAAAATTGAAAAATCCGCCGTAACTTCGTCATTTGAAGGACGATCAGGATGTCCTTTGGCATGAAGATGGTGCTGGATGCATGATGGACGAAAATGTTACCCGAAGGACGAATATCCTTTAAACAACAGAGTTAGAAGGACTTTTTTGCTGAGAAAAAACATGCTCTATCTTGGCCGTATCCTTACAGATCCTTATGAATCCTGTGGCAATCAACTCGTCTCAACAAGGACTATCAACTGGCCAAAGGACATTCCGATCGTCCTTTTGGTTCCCGAGATATCCACGATTTTCTGATTTTGTTGCGATTTCTTACATTTTTTTTTCGACTCCGCAACGAAAAATTTCCAAGTCCAAAAATAAAAAAATGTTGCATACTTTTGTCGATGGAATATAAATTGTAGCCGAAAATTTGAAATGCGTTTATCTCGAAAACAACAACGACAATTTAGATGTCCTTTGGACTATCGATAGCCCTAACAAAAACGTTTAAAAATAACTGCCGATTGTCATTAAAAAAATAAAGAATATATCAAAAAAACAAACAAGAATTTTTCGAAAAAATCTACAAGGGGTAGGCATGGAAAATTGGGCAAAAATTGAAAAATCCGCCGTAACTTCGTCATTTGAAGGACGATCAGGATGTCCTTTGGCATGAAGATGGTGCTAGATGCATGATGGACGAAAATGTTACCCGAAGGACGAATATCCTTTAAACAACAGAGTTAGAAGGACTTTTTTGCTGAGAAAAAACATGCTCTATCTTGGCCGTATCCTTACAGATCCTTATGAATCCTGTGGCAATCAACTCGTCTCAACAAGGACTATCAACTGGCCAAAGGACATTCCGATCGTCCTTTTGGTTCCCGAGATATCCACGATTTTCTGATTTTGTTGCGATTTCTTACATTTTTTTTTCGACTCCGCAACGAAAAATTTCCAAGTCCAAAAATAAAAAAATGTTGCATACTTTTGTCGATGGAATATAAATTGTAGCCGAAAATTTGAAATGCGTTTATCTCGAAAACAACAACGACAATTTAGATGTCCTTTGGACTATCGATAGCCCTAACAAAAACGTTTAAAAATAACTGCCGATTGTCATTAAAAAAATAAAGAATATATCAAAAAAACAAACAAGAATTTTTCGAAAAAATCTACAAGGGGTAGGCATGGAAAATTGGGCAAAAATTGAAAAATCCGCCGTAACTTCGTCATTTGAAGGACGATCAGGATGTCCTTTGGCATGAAGATGGTGCTGGATGCATGATGGACGAAAATGTTACCCGAAGGACGAATATCCTTTAAACAACAGAGTTAGAAGGACTTTTTTGCTGAGAAAAAACATGCTCTATCTTGGCCGTATCCTTACAGATCCTTATGAATCCTGTGGCAATCAACTCGTCTCAACAAGGACTATCAACTGGCCAAAGGACATTCCGATCGTCCTTTTGGTTCCCGAGATATCCACGATTTTCTGATTTTGTTGCGATTTCTTACATTTTTTTTTCGACTCCGCAACGAAAAATTTCCAAGTCCAAAAATAAAAAAATGTTGCATACTTTTGTCGATGGAATATAAATTGTAGCCGAAAATTTGAAATGTGTTTATATCGAAAACAACAACGACAATTTAGATGTCCTTTGGACTATCGATAGCCCTAACAAAAACGTTTAAAAATAACTGCCGATTGTCATTAAAAAAATAAAGAATATATCAAAAAAACAAACAAGAATTTTTCGAAAAAATCTACAAGGGGTAGGCATGGAAAATTGGGCAAAAATTGAAAAATCCGCCGTAACTTCGTCATTTGAAGGACGATCAGGATGTCCTTTGGCATGAAGATGGTGCTGGATGCATGATGGACGAAAATGTTACCCGAAGGACGAATATCCTTTAAACAACAGAGTTAGGACTTTTTTGCTGAGAAAAAACATGCTCTATCTTGGCCGTATCCTTACAGATCCTTATGAATCCTGTGGCAATCAACTCGTCTCAACAAGGACTATCAACTGGCCAAAGGACATTCCGATCGTCCTTTTGGTTCCCGAGATATCCACGATTTTCTGATTTTGTTGCGATTTCTTACATTTTTTTTTCGACTCCGCAACGAAAAATTTCCAAGTCCAAAAATAAAAAAATGTTGCATACTTTTGTCGATGGAATATAAATTGTAGCCGAAAATTTGAAATGTGTTTATATCGAAAACAACAACGACAATTTAGATGTCCTTTGGACTATCGATAGCCCTAACAAAAACGTTTAAAAATAACTGCCGATTGTCATTAAAAAAATAAAGAATATATCAAAAAAACAAACAAGAATTTTTCGAAAAAATCTACAAGGGGTAGGCATGGAAAATTGGGCAAAAATTGAAAAATCCGCCGTAACTTCGTCATTTGAAGGACGATCAGGATGTCCTTTGGCATGAAGATGGTGCTGGATGCATGATGGACGAAAATGTTACCCGAAGGACGAATATCCTTTAAACAACAGAGTTAGAAGGACTTTTTTGCTGAGAAAAAACATGCTCTATCTTGGCCGTATCCTTACAGATCCTTATGAATCCTGTGGCAATCAACTCGTCTCAACAAGGACTATCAACTGGCCAAAGGACATTCCGATCGTCCTTTTGGTTCCCGAGATATCCACGATTTTCTGATTTTGTTGCGATTTCTTACATTTTTTTTTGACTCCGCAACGAAAAATTTCCAAGTCCAAAAATAAAAAAATGTTGCATACTTTTGTCGATGGAATATAAATTGTAGCCGAAAATTTGAAATGCGTTTATCTCGAAAACAACAACGACAATTTAGATGTCCTTTGGACTATCGATAGCCCTAACAAAAACGTTTAAAAATAACTGCCGATTGTCATTAAAAAAATAAAGAATATATCAAAAAAACAAACAAGAATTTTTCGAAAAAATCTACAAGGGGTAGGCATGGAAAATTGGGCAAAAATTGAAAAATCCGCCGTAACTTCGTCATTTGAAGGACGATCAGGATGTCCTTTGGCATGAAGATGGTGCTGGATGCATGATGGACGAAAATGTTACCCGAAGGACGAATATCCTTTAAACAACAGAGTTAGGACTTTTTTGCTGAGAAAAAACATGCTCTATCTTGGCCGTATCCTTACAGATCCTTATGAATCCTGTGGCAATCAACTCGTCTCAACAAGGACTATCAACTGGCCAAAGGACATTCCGATCGTCCTTTTGGTTCCCGAGATATCCACGATTTTCTGATTTTGTTGCGATTTCTTACATTTTTTTTTGACTCCGCAACGAAAAATTTCCAAGTCCAAAAATAAAAAAATGTTGCATACTTTTGTCGATGGAATATAAATTGTAGCCGAAAATTTGAAATGCGTTTATCTCGAAAACAACAACGACAATTTAGATGTCCTTTGGACTATCGATAGCCCTAACAAAAACGTTTAAAAATAACTGCCGATTGTCATTAAAAAAATAAAGAATATATCAAAAAAACAAACAAGAATTTTTCGAAAAAATCTACAAGGGGTAGGCATGGAAAATTGGGCAAAAATTGAAAAATCCGCCGTAACTTCGTCATTTGAAGGACGAATATCCTTTAAACAACAGAGTTAGAAGGACTTTTTTGCTGAGAAAAAACATGCTCTATCTTGGCCGTATCCTTACAGATCCTTATGAATCCTGTGGCAATCAACTCGTCTCAACAAGGACTATCAACTGGCCAAAGGACATTCCGATCGTCCTTTTGGTTCCCGAGATATCCACGATTTTCTGATTTTGTTGCGATTTCTTACATTTTTTTTCGACTCCGCAACGAAAAATTTCCAAGTCCAAAAATAAAAAAATGTTGCATACTTTTGTCGATGGAATATAAATTGTAGCCGAAAATTTGAAATGTGTTTATATCGAAAACAACAACGACAATTTAGATGTCCTTTGGACTATCGATAGCCCTAACAAAAACGTTTAAAAATAACTGCCGATTGTCATTAAAAAAATAAAGAATATATCAAAAAAACAAACAAGAATTTTTCGAAAAAATCTACAAGGGGTAGGCATGGAAAATTGGGCAAAAATTGAAAAATCCGCCGTAACTTCGTCATTTGAAGGACGATCAGGATGTCCTTTGGCATGAAGATGGTGCTGGATGCATGATGGACGAAAATGTTACCCGAAGGACGAATATCCTTTAAACAACAGAGTTAGAAGGACTTTTTTGCTGAGAAAAAACATGCTCTATCTTGGCCGTATCCTTACAGATCCTTATGAATCCTGTGGCAATCAACTCGTCTCAACAAGGACTATCAACTGGCCAAAGGACATTCTGATCGTCCTTTTGGTTCCCGAGATATCCACGATTTTCTGATTTTGTTGCGATTTCTTACATTTTTTTTTCGACTCCGCAACGAAAAATTTCCAAGTCCAAAAATAAAAAAATGTTGCATACTTTTGTCGATGGAATATAAATTGTAGCCGAAAATTTGAAATGTGTTTATATCGAAAACAACAACGACAATTTAGATGTCCTTTGGACTATCGATAGCCCTAACAAAAACGTTTAAAAATAACTGCCGATTGTCATTAAAAAAATAAAGAATATATCAAAAAAACAAACAAGAATTTTTCGAAAAAATCTACAAGGGGTAGGCATGGAAAATTGGGCAAAAATTGAAAAATCCGCCGTAACTTCGTCATTTGAAGGACGATCAGGATGTCCTTTGGCATGAAGATGGTGCTGGATGCATGATGGACGAAAATGTTACCCGAAGGACGAATATCCTTTAAACAACAGAGTTAGAAGGACTTTTTTGCTGAGAAAAAACATGCTCTATCTTGGCCGTATCCTTACAGATCCTTATGAATCCTGTGGCAATCAACTCGTCTCAACAAGGACTATCAACTGGCCAAAGGACATTCCGATCGTCCTTTTGGTTCCCGAGATATCCACGATTTTCTGATTTTGTTGCGATTTCTTACATTTTTTTTTCGACTCCGCAACGAAAAATTTCCAAGTCCAAAAATAAAAAAATGTTGCATACTTTTGTCGATGGAATATAAATTGTAGCCGAAAATTTGAAATGCGTTTATCTCGAAAACAACAACGACAATTTAGATGTCCTTTGGACTATCGATAGCCCTAACAAAAACGTTTAAAAATAACTGCCGATTGTCATTAAAAAAATAAAGAATATATCAAAAAAACAAACAAGAATTTTTCTAAAAAATTTACAAGGGGTAGGCATGGAAAATTGGGCAAAAATTGAAAAATCCGCCGTAACTTCGTCATTTGAAGGACGATCAGGATGTCCTTTGGCATGAAGATGGTGCTAGATGCATGATGGACGAAAATGTTACCCGAAGGACGAATATCCTTTAAACAACAGAGTTAGAAGGACTTTTTTGCTGAGAAAAAACATGCTCTATCTTGGCCGTATCCTTACAGATCCTTATGAATCCTGTGGCAATCAACTCGTCTCAACAAGGACTATCAACTGGCCAAAGGACATTCCGATCGTCCTTTTGGTTCCCGAGATATCCACGATTTTCTGATTTTGTTGCGATTTCTTACATTTTTTTTTCGACTCCGCAACGAAAAATTTCCAAGTCCAAAAATAAAAAAATGTTGCATACTTTTGTCGATGGAATATAAATTGTAGCCGAAAATTTGAAATGTGTTTATCTCGAAAACAACAACGACAATTTAGATGTCCTTTGGACTATCGATAGCCCTAACAAAAACGTTTAAAAATAACTGCCGATTGTCATTAAAAAAATAAAGAATATATCAAAAAAACAAACAAGAATTTTTCGAAAAAATCTACAAGGGTAGGCATGGAAAATTGGGCAAAAATTGAAAAATCCGCCGTAACTTCGTCATTTGAAGGACGATCAGGATGTCCTTTGGCATGAAGATGGTGCTGGATGCATGATGGACGAAAATGTTACCCGAAGGACGAATATCCTTTAAACAACAGAGTTAGAAGGACTTTTTTGCTGAGAAAAAACATGCTCTATCTTGGCCGTATCCTTACAGATCCTTATGAATCCTGTGGCAATCAACTCGTCTCAACAAGGACTATCAACTGGCCAAAGGACATTCCGATCGTCCTTTTGGTTCCCGAGATATCCACGATTTTCTGATTTTGTTGCGATTTCTTACATTTTTTTTTCGACTCCGCAACGAAAAATTTCCAAGTCCAAAAATAAAAGAATGTTGCATACTTTTGTCGATGGAATATAAATTGTAGCCGAAAATTTGAAATGTGTTTATATCGAAAACAACAACGACAATTTAGATGTCCTTTGGACTATCGATAGCCCTAACAAAAACGTTTAAAAATAACTGCCGATTGTCATTAAAAAAATAAAGAATATATCAAAAAAACAAACAAGAATTTTTCGAAAAAATCTACAAGGGGTAGGCATGGAAAATTGGGCAAAAATTGAAAAATCCGCCGTAACTTCGTCATTTGAAGGACGATCAGGATGTCCTTTGGCATGAAGATGGTGCTGGATGCATGATGGACGAAAATGTTACCCGAAGGACGAATATCCTTTAAACAACAGAGTTAGAAGGACTTTTTTGCTGAGAAAAAACATGCTCTATCTTGGCCGTATCCTTACAGATCCTTATGAATCCTGTGGCAATCAACTCGTCTCAACAAGGACTATCAACTGGCCAAAGGACATTCCGATCGTCCTTTTGGTTCCCGAGATATCCACGATTTTCTGATTTTGTTGCGATTTCTTACATTTTTTTTTCGACTCCGCAACGAAAAATTTCCAAGTCCAAAAATAAAAAAATGTTGCATACTTTTGTCGATGGAATATAAATTGTAGCCGAAAATTTGAAATGCGTTTATCTCGAAAACAACAACGACAATTTAGATGTCCTTTGGACTATCGATAGCCCTAACAAAAACGTTTAAAAATAACTGCCGATTGTCATTAAAAAAATAAAGAATATATCAAAAAAACAAACAAGAATTTTTCGAAAAAATCTACAAGGGGTAGGCATGGAAAATTGGGCAAAAATTGAAAAATCCGCCGTAACTTCGTCATTTGAAGGACGATCAGGATGTCCTTTGGCATGAAGATGGTGCTGGATGCATGATGGACGAAAAGTTACCCGAAGGACGAATATCCTTTAAACAACAGAGTTAGAAGGACTTTTTTGCTGAGAAAAAACATGCTCTATCTTGGCCGTATCCTTACAGATCCTTATGAATCCTGTGGCAATCAACTCGTCTCAACAAGGACTATCAACTGGCCAAAGGACATTCCGATCGTCCTTTTGGTTCCCGAGATATCCACGATTTTCTGATTTTGTTGCGATTTCTTACATTTTTTTTTCGACTCCGCAACGAAAAATTTCCAAGTCCAAAAATAAAAAAATGTTGCATACTTTTGTCGATGGAATATAAATTGTAGCCGAAAATTTGAAATGCGTTTATCTCGAAAACAACAACGACAATTTAGATGTCCTTTGGACTATCGATAGCCCTAACAAAAACGTTTAAAAATAACTGCCGATTGTCATTAAAAAAATAAAGAATATATCAAAAAAACAAACAAGAATTTTTCGAAAAAATCCACAAGGGGTAGGCATGGAAAATTGGGCAAAAATTGAAAAATCCGCCGTAACTTCGTCATTTGAAGGACGATCAGGATGTCCTTTGGCATGAAGATGGTGCTAGATGCATGATGGACGAAAATGTTACCCGAAGGACGAATATCCTTTAAACAACAGAGTTAGAAGGACTTTTTTGCTGAGAAAAAACATGCTCTATCTTGGCCGTATCCTTACAGATCCTTATGAATCCTGTGGCAATCAACTCGTCTCAACAAGGACTATCAACTGGCCAAAGGACATTCCGATCGTCCTTTTGGTTCCCGAGATATCCACGATTTTCTGATTTTGTTGCAATTTTTTTCCTTTTTTTTTTCGTCTCCGCAACGAAAAATTTCCAAGTCCAAAAATAAAAAAATGTTGCATACTTTTGTCGATGGAATATAAATTGTAGCCGAAAATTTGAAATGTGTTTATATCGAAAACAACAACGACAATTTAGATGTCCTTTGGACTATCGATAGCCCTAACAAAAACGTTTAAAAATAACTGCCGATTGTCATTAAAAAAATAAAGAATATATCAAAAAAACAAACAAGAATTTTTCGAAAAAATTTACAAGGGGTAGGCATGGAAAATTGGGCAAAAATTGAAAAATCCGCCGTAACTTCGTCATTTGAAGGACGATCAGGATGTCCTTTGGCATGAAGATGGTGCTGGATGCATGATGGACGAAAATGTTACCCGAAGGACGAATATCCTTTAAACAACAGAGTTAGAAGGACTTTTTTGCTGAGAAAAAACATGCTCTATCTTGGCCGTATCCTTACAGATCCTTATGAATCCTGTGGCAATCAACTCGTCTCAACAAGGACTATCAACTGGCCAAAGGACATTCCGATCGTCCTTTTGGTTCCCGAGATATCCACGATTTTCTGATTTTGTTGCGATTTCTTACATTTTTTTTTCGACTCCGCAACGAAAAATTTCCAAGTCCAAAAATAAAAAAATGTTGCATACTTTTGTCGATGGAATATAAATTGTAGCCGAAAATTTGAAATGTGTTTATCTCGAAAACAACAACGACAATTTAGATGTCCTTTGGACTATTGATAGCCCTAACAAAAACGTTTAAAAATAACTGCCGATTGTCATTAAAAAAATAAAGAATATATCAAAAAAACAAACAAGAATTTTTCGAAAAAATCTACAAGGGGTAGGCATGGAAAATTGGGCAAAAATTGAAAAATCCGCCGTAACTTCGTCATTTGAAGGACGATCAGGATGTCCTTTGGCATGAAGATGGTGCTGGATGCATGATGGACGAAAATGTTACCCGAAGGACGAATATCCTTTAAACAACAGAGTTAGAAGGACTTTTTTGCTGAGAAAAAACATGCTCTATCTTGGCCGTATCCTTACAGATCCTTATGAATCCTGTGGCAATCAACTCGTCTCAACAAGGACTATCAACTGGCCAAAGGACATTCCGATCGTCCTTTTGGTTCCCGAGATATCCACGATTTTCTGATTTTGTTGCAATTTTTTTCCTTTTTTTTTTCGTCTCCGCAACGAAAAATTTCCAAGTCCAAAAATAAAAAAATGTTGCATACTTTTGTCGATGGAATATAAATTGTAGCCGAAAATTTGAAATGCGTTTATCTCGAAAACAACAACGACAATTTAGATGTCCTTTGGACTATCGATAGCCCTAACAAAAACGTTTAAAAATAACTGCCGATTGTCATTAAAAAAATAAAGAATATATCAAAAAAACAAACAAGAATTTTTCGAAAAAATCTACAAGGGGTAGGCATGGAAAATTGGGCAAAAATTGAAAAATCCGCCGTAACTTCGTCATTTGAAGGACGATCAGGATGTCCTTTGGCATGAAGATGGTGCTGGATGCATGGTGGACGAAAATGTTACCCGAAGGACGAATATCCTTTAAACAACAGAGTTAGAAGGACTTTTTTGCTGAGAAAAAACATGCTCTATCTTGGCCGTATCCTTACAGATCCTTATGAATCCTGTGGCAATCAACTCGTCTCAACAAGGACTATCAACTGGCCAAAGGACATTCCGATCGTCCTTTTGGTTCCCGAGATATCCACGATTTTCTGATTTTGTTGCGATTTCTTACATTTTTTTTTCGACTCCGCAACGAAAAATTTCCAAGTCCAAAAATAAAAAAATGTTGCATACTTTTGTCGATGGAATATAAATTGTAGCCGAAAATTTGAAATGCGTTTATCTCGAAAACAACAACGACAATTTAGATGTCCTTTGGACTATCGATAGCCCTAACAAAAACGTTTAAAAATAACTGCCGATTGTCATTAAAAAAATAAAGAATATATCAAAAAAACAAACAAGAATTTTTCGAAAAAATCTACAAGGGGTAGGCATGGAAAATTGGGCAAAAATTGAAAAATCCGCCGTAACTTCGTCATTTGAAGGACGATCAGGATGTCCTTTGGCATGAAGATGGTGCTGGATGCATGATGGACGAAAATGTTACCCGAAGGACGAATATCCTTTAAACAACAGAGTTAGAAGGACTTTTTTGCTGAGAAAAAACATGCTCTATCTTGGCCGTATCCTTACAGATCCTTATGAATCCTGTGGCAATCAACTCGTCTCAACAAGGACTATCAACTGGCCAAAGGACATTCCGATCGTCCTTTTGGTTCCCGAGATATCCACGATTTTCTGATTTTGTTGCGATTTCTTAAATTTTTTTTTCGACTCCGCAACGAAAAATTTCCAAGTCCAAAAATAAAAAAATGTTGCATACTTTTGTCGATGGAATATAAATTGTAGCCGAAAATTTGAAATGCGTTTATCTCGAAAACAACAACGACAATTTAGATGTCCTTTGGACTATCGATAGCCCTAACAAAAACGTTTAAAAATAACTGCCGATTGTCATTAAAAAAATAAAGAATATATCAAAAAAACAAACAAGAATTTTTCGAAAAAATCTACAAGGGGTAGGCATGGAAAATTGGGCAAAAATTGAAAAATCCGCCGTAACTTCGTCATTTGAAGGACGATCAGGATGTCCTTTGGCATGAAGATGGTGCTGGATGCATGATGGACGAAAATGTTACCCGAAGGACGAATATCCTTTAAACAACAGAGTTAGAAGGACTTTTTTGCTGAGAAAAAACATGCTCTATCTTGGCCGTATCCTTACAGATCCTTATGAATCCTGTGGCAATCAACTCGTCTCAACAAGGACTATCAACTGGCCAAAGGACATTCCGATCGTCCTTTTGGTTCCCGAGATATCCACGATTTTCTGATTTTGTTGCGATTTCTTACATTTTTTTTTCGACTCCGCAACGAAAAATTTCCAAGTCCAAAAATAAAAAAATGTTGCATACTTTTGTCGATGGAATATAAATTGTAGCCGAAAATTTGAAATGTGTTTATATCGAAAACAACAACGACAATTTAGATGTCCTTTGGACTATCGATAGCCCTAACAAAAACGTTTAAAAATAACTGCCGATTGTCATTAAAAAAATAAAGAATATATCAAAAAAACAAACAAGAATTTTTCGAAAAAATCTACAAGGGGTAGGCATGGAAAATTGGGCAAAAATTGAAAAATCCGCCGTAACTTCGTCATTTGAAGGAAGATCAGGATGTCCTTTGGCATGAAGATGGTGCTAGATGCATGATGGACGAAAATGTTACCCGAAGGACGAATATCCTTTAAACAACAGAGTTAGAAGGACTTTTTTGCTGAGAAAAAACATGCTCTATCTTGGCCGTATCCTTACAGATCCTTATGAATCCTGTGGCAATCAACTCTTCTCAACAAGGACTATCAACTGGCCAAAGGACATTCCGATCGTCCTTTTGGTTCCCGAGATATCCACGATTTTCTGATTTTGTTGCGATTTCTTACATTTTTTTTTCGACTCCGCAACGAAAAATTTCCAAGTCCAAAAATAAAAAAATGTTGCATACTTTTGTCGATGGAATATAAATTGTAGCCGAAAATTTGAAATGTATTTATCTCGAAAACAACAACGACAATTTAGATGTCCTTTGGACTATCGATAGCCCTAACAAAAACGTTTAAAAATAACTGCCGATTGTCATTAAAAAAATAAAGAATATATCAAAAAAACAAACAAGAATTTTTCGAAAAAATCTACAAGGGGTAGGCATGGAAAATTGGGCAAAAATTGAAAAATCCGCCGTAACTTCGTCATTTGAAGGACGATCAGGATGTCCTTTGGCATGAAGATGGTGCTGGATGCATGATGGACGAAAATGTTACCCGAAGGACGAATATCCTTTAAACAACAGAGTTAGAAGGACTTTTTTGCTGAGAAAAAACATGCTCTATCTTGGCCGTATCCTTACAGATCCTTATGAATCCTGTGGCAATCAACTCGTCTCAACAAGGACTATCAACTGGCCAAAGGACATTCCGATCGTCCTTTTGGTTCCCGAGATATCCACGATTTTCTGATTTTGTTGCGATTTCTTACATTTTTTTTTCGACTCCGCAACGAAAAATTTCCAAGTCCAAAAATAAAAAAATGTTGCATACTTTTGTCGATGGAATATAAATTGTAGCCGAAAATTTGAAATGCGTTTATCTCGAAAACAACAACGACAATTTAGATGTCCTTTGGACTATCGATAGCCCTAACAAAAACGTTTAAAAATAACTGCCGATTGTCATTAAAAAAATAAAGAATATATCAAAAAAACAAACAAGAATTTTTCTAAAAAATTTACAAGGGGTAGGCATGGAAAATTGGGCAAAAATTGAAAAATCCGCCGTAACTTCGTCATTTGAAGGACGATCAGGATGTCCTTTGGCATGAAGATGGTGCTAGATGCATGATGGACGAAAATGTTACCCGAAGGACGAATATCCTTTAAACAACAGAGTTAGAAGGACTTTTTTGCTGAGAAAAAACATGCTCTATCTTGGCCGTATCCTTACAGATCCTTATGAATCCTGTGGCAATCAACTCGTCTCAACAAGGACTATCAACTGGCCAAAGGACATTCCGATCGTCCTTTTGGTTCCCGAGATATCCACGATTTTCTGATTTTGTTGCGATTTCTTACATTTTTTTTTCGACTCCGCAACGAAAAATTTCCAAGTCCAAAAATAAAAAAATGTTGCATACTTTTGTCGATGGAATATAAATTGTAGCCGAAAATTTGAAATGCGTTTATCTCGAAAACAACAACGACAATTTAGATGTCCTTTGGACTATCGATAGCCCTAACAAAAACGTTTAAAAATAACTGCCGATTGTCATTAAAAAAATAAAGAATATATCAAAAAAACAAACAAGAATTTTTCGAAAAAATCTACAAGGGGTAGGCATGGAAAATTGGGCAAAAATTGAAAAATCCGCCGTAACTTCGTCATTTGAAGGACGATCAGGATGTCCTTTGGCATGAAGATGGTGCTAGATGCATGATGGACGAAAATGTTACCCGAAGGACGAATATCCTTTAAACAACAGAGTTAGAAGGACTTTTTTGCTGAGAAAAAACATGCTCTATCTTGGCCGTATCCTTACAGATCCTTATGAATCCTGTGGCAATCAACTCGTCTCAACAAGGACTATCAACTGGCCAAAGGACATTCCGATCGTCCTTTTGGTTCCCGAGATATCCACGATTTTCTGATTTTGTTGCGATTTCTTACATTTTTTTTTCGACTCCGCAACGAAAAATTTCCAAGTCCAAAAATAAAAAAATGTTGCATACTTTTGTCGATGGAATATAAATTGTAGCCGAAAATTTGAAATGTATTTATCTCGAAAACAACAACGACAATTTAGATGTCCTTTGGACTATCGATAGCCCTAACAAAAACGTTTAAAAATAACTGCCGATTGTCATTAAAAAAATAAAGAATATATCAAAAAAACAAACAAGAATTTTTCGAAAAAATCTACAAGGGGTAGGCATGGAAAATTGGGCAAAAATTGAAAAATCCGCCGTAACTTCGTCATTTGAAGGACGATCAGGATGTCCTTTGGCATGAAGATGGTGCTGGATGCATGATGGACGAAAATGTTACCCGAAGGACGAATATCCTTTAAACAACAGAGTTAGAAGGACTTTTTTGCTGAGAAAAAACATGCTCTATCTTGGCCGTATCCTTACAGATCCTTATGAATCCTGTGGCAATCAACTCTTTTCAACAAGGACTATCAACTGGCCAAAGGACATTCCGATCGTCCTTTTGGTTCCCGAGATATCCACGATTTTCTGATTTTGTTGCGATTTCTTACATTTTTTTTTCGACTCCGCAACGAAAAATTTCCAAGTCCAAAAATAAAAGAATGTTGCATACTTTTGTCGATGGAATATAAATTGTAGCCGAAAATTTGAAATGTGTTTATATCGAAAACAACAACGACAATTTAGATGTCCTTTGGACTATCGATAGCCCTAACAAAAACGTTTAAAAATAACTGCCGATTGTCATTAAAAAAATAAAGAATATATCAAAAAAACAAACAAGAATTTTTCGAAAAAATCTACAAGGGGTAGGCATGGAAAATTGGGCAAAAATTGAAAAATCCGCCGTAACTTCGTCATTTGAAGGACGATCAGGATGTCCTTTGGCATGAAGATGGTGCTGGATGCATGATGGACGAAAATGTTACCCGAAGGACGAATATCCTTTAAACAACAGAGTTAGAAGGACTTTTTTGCTGAGAAAAAACATGCTCTATCTTGGCCGTATCCTTACAGATCCTTATGAATCCTGTGGCAATCAACTCGTCTCAACAAGGACTATTAACTGGCCAAAGGACATTCCGATCGTCCGTTTGGTTCCCGAGATATCCACGATTTTCTGATTTTGTTGCGATTTCTTACATTTTTTTTTCGACTCCGCAACGAAAAATTTCCAAGTCCAAAAATAAAAAAATGTTGCATACTTTTGTCGATGGAATATAAATTGTAGCCGAAAATTTGAAATGTGTTTATATCGAAAACAACAACGACAATTTAGATGTCCTTTGGACTATCGATAGCCCTAACAAAAACGTTTAAAAATAACTGCCGATTGTCATTAAAAAAATAAAGAATATATCAAAAAAACAAACAAGAATTTTTCGAAAAAATCTACAAGGGGTAGGCATGGAAAATTGGGCAAAAATTGAAAAATCCGCCGTAACTTCGTCATTTGAAGGACGATCAGGATGTCCTTTGGCATGAAGATGGTGCTGGATGCATGATGGACGAAAATGTTACCCGAAGGACGAATATCCTTTAAACAACAGAGTTAGAAGGACTTTTTTGCTGAGAAAAAACATGCTCTATCTTGGCCGTATCCTTACAGATCCTTATGAATCCTGTGGCAATCAACTCTTCTCAACAAGGACTATCAACTGGCCAAAGGACATTCCGATCGTCCTTTTGGTTCCCGAGATATCCACGATTTTCTGATTATGTTGCGATTTCTTACATTTTTTTTTCGACTCCGCAACGAAAAATTTCCAAGTCCAAAAATAAAAAAATGTTGCATACTTTTGTCGATGGAATATAAATTGTAGCCGAAAATTTGAAATGCGTTTATCTCGAAAACAACAACGACAATTTAGATGTCCTTTGGACTATCGATAGCCCTAACAAAAACGTTTAAAAATAACTGCCGATTGTCATTAAAAAAATAAAGAATATATCAAAAAAACAAACAAGAATTTTTCGAAAAAATCTACAAGGGGTAGGCATGGAAAATTGGGCAAAAATTGAAAAATCCGCCGTAACTTCGTCATTTGAAGGACGATCAGGATGTCCTTTGGCATGAAGATGGTGCTAGATGCATGATGGACGAAAATGTTACCCGAAGGACGAATATCCTTTAAACAACAGAGTTAGAAGGACTTTTTTGCTGAGAAAAAACATGCTCTATCTTGGCCGTATCCTTACAGATCCTTATGAATCCTGTGGCAATCAACTCGTCTCAACAAGGACTATCAACTGGCCAAAGGACATTCCGATCGTCCTTTTGGTTCCCGAGATATCCACGATTTTCTGATTTTGTTGCGATTTCTTACATTTTTTTTTCGACTCCGCAACGAAAAATTTCCAAGTCCAAAAATAAAAAAATGTTGCATACTTTTGTCGATGGAATATAAATTGTAGCCGAAAATTTGAAATGCGTTTATCTCGAAAACAACAACGACAATTTAGATGTCCTTTGGACTATCGATAGCCCTAACAAAAACGTTTAAAAATAACTGCCGATTGTCATTAAAAAAATAAAGAATATATCAAAAAAACAAACAAGAATTTTTCGAAAAAAATTTACAAGGCGTAGGCATGGAAAATTGGGCAAAAATTGAAAAATCCGCCGTAACTTCGTCATTTGAAGGACGATCAGGATGTCCTTTGGCATGAAGATGGTGCTGGATGCATGATGGACGAAAATGTTACCCGAAGGACGAATATCCTTTAAACAACAGAGTTAGAAGGACTTTTTTGCTGAGAAAAAACATGCTCTATCTTGGCCGTATCCTTACAGATCCTTATGAATCCTGTGGCAATCAACTCTTCTCAACAAGGACTATCAACTGGCCAAAGGACATTCCGATCGTCCTTTTGGTTCCCGAGATATCCACGATTTTCTGATTTTGTTGCGATTTCTTACATTTTTTTTTCGACTCCGCAACGAAAAATTTCCAAGTCCAAAAATAAAAAAATGTTGCATACTTTTGTCGATGGAATATAAATTGTAGCCGAAAATTTGAAATGTGTTTATCTCGAAAACAACAACGACAATTTAGATGTCCTTTGGACTATCGATAGCCCTAACAAAAACGTTTAAAAATAACTGCCGATTGTCATTAAAAAAATAAAGAATATATCAAAAAAACAAACAAGAATTTTTCGAAAAAATCTACAAGGGGTAGGCATGGAAAATTGGGCAAAAATTGAAAAATCCGCCGTAACTTCGTCATTTGAAGGACGATCAGGATGTCCTTTGGCATGAAGATGGTGCTGGATGCATGATGGACGAAAATGTTACCCGAAGGACGAATATCCTTTAAACAACAGAGTTAGAAGGACTTTTTTGCTGAGAAAAAACATGCTCTATCTTGGCCGTATCCTTACAGATCCTTATGAATCCTGTGGCAATCAACTCGTCTCAACAAGGACTATCAACTGGCCAAAGGACATTCCGATCGTCCTTTTGGTTCCCGAGATATCCACGATTTTCTGATTTTGTTGCGATTTCTTACATTTTTTTTTCGACTCCGCAACGAAAAATTTCCAAGTCCAAAAATAAAAAAATGTTGCATACTTTTGTCGATGGAATATAAATTGTAGCCGAAAATTTGAAATGCGTTTATCTCGAAAACAACAACGACAATTTAGATGTCCTTTGGACTATCGATAGCCCTAACAAAAACGTTTAAAAATAACTGCCGATTGTCATTAAAAAAATAAAGAATATATCAAAAAAACAAACAAGAATTTTTCGAAAAAATCTACAAGGGGTAGGCATGGAAAATTGGGCAAAAATTGAAAAATCCGCCGTAACTTCGTCATTTGAAGGACGATCAGGATGTCCTTTGGCACGAAGATGGTGCTGGATGCATGATGGACGAAAATGTTACCCGAAGGACGAATATCCTTTAAACAACAGAGTTAGAAGGACTTTTTTGCTGAGAAAAAACATGCTCTATCTTGGCCGTATCCTTACAGATCCTTATGAATCCTGTGGCAATCAACTCGTCTCAACAAGGACTATCAACTGGCCAAAGGACATTCCGATCGTCCTTTTGGTTCCCGAGATATCCACGATTTTCTGATTTTGTTGCGATTTCTTACATTTTTTTTTCGACTCCGCAACGAAAAATTTCCAAGTCCAAAAATAAAAAAATGTTGCATACTTTTGTCGATGGAATATAAATTGTAGCCGAAAATTTGAAATGTGTTTATCTCGAAAACAACAACGACAATTTAGATGTCCTTTGGACTATCGATAGCCCTAACAAAAACGTTTAAAAATAACTGCCGATTGTCATTAAAAAAATAAAGAATATATCAAAAAAACAAACAAGAATTTTTCGAAAAAATCTACAAGGGGTAGGCATGGAAAATTGGGCAAAAATTGAAAAATCCGCCGTAACTTCGTCATTTGAAGGACGATCAGGATGTCCTTTGGCATGAAGATGGTGCTGGATGCATGATGGACGAAAATGTTACCCGAAGGACGAATATCCTTTAAACAACAGAGTTAGAAGGACTTTTTTGCTGAGAAAAAACATGCTCTATCTTGGCCGTATCCTTACAGATCCTTATGAATCCTGTGGCAATCAACTCGTCTCAACAAGGACTATCAACTGGCCAAAGGACATTCCGATCGTCCTTTTGGTTCCCGAGATATCCACGATTTTCTGATTTTGTTGCGATTTCTTACATTTTTTTTTCGACTCCGCAACGAAAAATTTCCAAGTCCAAAAATAAAAAAATGTTGCATACTTTTGTCGATGGAATATAAATTGTAGCCGAAAATTTGAAATGTGTTTATATCGAAAACAACAACGACAATTTAGATGTCCTTTGGACTATCGATAGCCCTAACAAAAACGTTTAAAAATAACTGCCGATTGTCATTAAAAAAATAAAGAATATATCAAAAAAACAAACAAGAATTTTTCGAAAAAATTTACAAGGGGTAGGCATGGAAAATTGGGCAAAAATTGAAAAATCCGCCGTAACTTCGTCATTTGAAGGACGATCAGGATGTCCTTTGGCATGAAGATGGTGCTGGATGCATGATGGACGAAAATGTTACCCGAAGGACGAATATCCTTTAAACAACAGAGTTAGAAGGACTTTTTTGCTGAGAAAAAACATGCTCTATCTTGGCCGTATCCTTACAGATCCTTATGAATCCTGTGGCAATCAACTCGTCTCAACAAGGACTATCAACTGGCCAAAGGACATTCCGATCGTCCTTTTGGTTCCCGAGATATCCACGATTTTCTGATTTTGTTGCGATTTCTTACATTTTTTTTTCGACTCCGCAACGAAAAATTTCCAAGTCCAAAAATAAAAAAATGTTGCATACTTTTGTCGATGGAATATAAATTGTAGCCGAAAATTTGAAATGTGTTTATCTCGAAAACAACAACGACAATTTAGATGTCCTTTGGACTATCGATAGCCCTAACAAAAACGTTTAAAAATAACTGCCGATTGTCATTAAAAAAATAAAGAATATATCAAAAAAACAAACAAGAATTTTTCGAAAAAATCTACAAGGGGTAGGCATGGAAAATTGGGCAAAAATTGAAAAATCCGCCGTAACTTCGTCATTTGAAGGACGATCAGGATGTCCTTTGGCATGAAGATGGTGCTGGATGCATGATGGACGAAAATGTTACCCGAAGGACGAATATCCTTTAAACAACAGAGTTAGAAGGACTTTTTTGCTGAGAAAAAACATGCTCTATCTTGGCCGTATCCTTACAGATCCTTATGAATCCTGTGGCAATCAACTCGTCTCAACAAGGACTATCAACTGGCCAAAGGACATTCCGATCGTCCTTTTGGTTCCCGAGATATCCACGATTTTCTGATTTTGTTGCAATTTTTTTCCTTTTTTTTTTCGTCTCCGCAACGAAAAATTTCCAAGTCCAAAAATAAAAAAATGTTGCATACTTTTGTCGATGGAATATAAATTGTAGCCGAAAATTTGAAATGCGTTTATCTCGAAAACAACAACGACAATTTAGATGTCCTTTGGACTATCGATAGCCCTAACAAAAACGTTTAAAAATAACTGCCGATTGTCATTAAAAAAATAAAGAATATATCAAAAAAACAAACAAGAATTTTTCGAAAAAATCTACAAGGGGTAGGCATGGAAAATTGGGCAAAAATTGAAAAATCCGCCGTAACTTCGTCATTTGAAGGACGATCAGGATGTCCTTTGGCATGAAGATGGTGCTGGATGCATGATGGACGAAAATGTTACCCGAAGGACGAATATCCTTTAAACAACAGAGTTAGAAGGACTTTTTTGCTGAGAAAAAACATGCTCTATCTTGGCCGTATCCTTACAGATCCTTATGAATCCTGTGGCAATCAACTCGTCTCAACAAGGACTATCAACTGGCCAAAGGACATTCCGATCGTCCTTTTGGTTCCCGAGATATCCACGATTTTCTGATTTTGTTGCGATTTCTTACATTTTTTTTTCGACTCCGCAACGAAAAATTTCCAAGTCCAAAAATAAAAAAATGTTGCATACTTTTGTCGATGGAATATAAATTGTAGCCGAAAATTTGAAATGCGTTTATCTCGAAAACAACAACGACAATTTAGATGTCCTTTGGACTATCGATAGCCCTAACAAAAACGTTTAAAAATAACTGCCGATTGTCATTAAAAAAATAAAGAATATATCAAAAAAACAAACAAGAATTTTTCGAAAAAATCTACAAGGGGTAGGCATGGAAAATTGGGCAAAAATTGAAAAATCCGCCGTAACTTCGTCATTTGAAGGACGATCAGGATGTCCTTTGGCACGAAGATGGTGCTGGATGCATGATGGACGAAAATGTTACCCGAAGGACGAATATCCTTTAAACAACAGAGTTAGAAGGACTTTTTTGCTGAGAAAAAACATGCTCTATCTTGGCCGTATCCTTACAGATCCTTATGAATCCTGTGGCAATCAACTCGTCTCAACAAGGACTATCAACTGGCCAAAGGACATTCCGATCGTCCTTTTGGTTCCCGAGATATCCACGATTTTCTGATTTTGTTGCGATTTCTTACATTTTTTTTTCGACTCCGCAACGAAAAATTTCCAAGTCCAAAAATAAAAAAATGTTGCATACTTTTGTCGATGGAATATAAATTGTAGCCGAAAATTTGAAATGTGTTTATCTCGAAAACAACAACGACAATTTAGATGTCCTTTGGACTATCGATAGCCCTAACAAAAACGTTTAAAAATAACTGCCGATTGTCATTAAAAAAATAAAGAATATATCAAAAAAACAAACAAGAATTTTTCGAAAAAATCTACAAGGGGTAGGCATGGAAAATTGGGCAAAAATTGAAAAATCCGCCGTAACTTCGTCATTTGAAGGACGATCAGGATGTCCTTTGGCATGAAGATGGTGCTGGATGCATGATGGACGAAAATGTTACCCGAAGGACGAATATCCTTTAAACAACAGAGTTAGAAGGACTTTTTTGCTGAGAAAAAACATGCTCTATCTTGGCCGTATCCTTACAGATCCTTATGAATCCTGTGGCAATCAACTCGTCTCAACAAGGACTATCAACTGGCCAAAGGACATTCCGATCGTCCTTTTGGTTCCCGAGATATCCACGATTTTCTGATTTTGTTGCGATTTCTTACATTTTTTTTTCGACTCCGCAACGAAAAATTTCCAAGTCCAAAAATAAAAAAATGTTGCATACTTTTGTCGATGGAATATAAATTGTAGCCGAAAATTTGAAATGCGTTTATCTCGAAAACAACAACGACAATTTAGATGTCCTTTGGACTATCGATAGCCCTAACAAAAACGTTTAAAAATAACTGCCGATTGTCATTAAAAAAATAAAGAATATATCAAAAAAACAAACAAGAATTTTTCGAAAAAATCCACAAGGGGTAGGCATGGAAAATTGGGCAAAAATTGAAAAATCCGCCGTAACTTCGTCATTTGAAGGACGATCAGGATGTCCTTTGGCATGAAGATGGTGCTAGATGCATGATGGACGAAAATGTTACCCGAAGGACGAATATCCTTTAAACAACAGAGTTAGAAGGACTTTTTTGCTGAGAAAAAACATGCTCTATCTTGGCCGTATCCTTACAGATCCTTATGAATCCTGTGGCAATCAACTCGTCTCAACAAGGACTATCAACTGGCCAAAGGACATTCCGATCGTCCTTTTGGTTCCCGAGATATCCACGATTTTCTGATTTTGTTGCAATTTTTTTCCTTTTTTTTTTCGTCTCCGCAACGAAAAATTTCCAAGTCCAAAAATAAAAAAATGTTGCATACTTTTGTCGATGGAATATAAATTGTAGCCGAAAATTTGAAATGTGTTTATATCGAAAACAACAACGACAATTTAGATGTCCTTTGGACTATCGATAGCCCTAACAAAAACGTTTAAAAATAACTGCCGATTGTCATTAAAAAAATAAAGAATATATCAAAAAAACAAACAAGAATTTTTCGAAAAAATTTACAAGGGGTAGGCATGGAAAATTGGGCAAAAATTGAAAAATCCGCCGTAACTTCGTCATTTGAAGGACGATCAGGATGTCCTTTGGCATGAAGATGGTGCTGGATGCATGATGGACGAAAATGTTACCCGAAGGACGAATATCCTTTAAACAACAGAGTTAGAAGGACTTTTTTGCTGAGAAAAAACATGCTCTATCTTGGCCGTATCCTTACAGATCCTTATGAATCCTGTGGCAATCAACTCGTCTCAACAAGGACTATCAACTGGCCAAAGGACATTCCGATCGTCCTTTTGGTTCCCGAGATATCCACGATTTTCTGATTTTGTTGCGATTTCTTACATTTTTTTTTCGACTCCGCAACGAAAAATTTCCAAGTCCAAAAATAAAAAAATGTTGCATACTTTTGTCGATGGAATATAAATTGTAGCCGAAAATTTGAAATGTGTTTATCTCGAAAACAACAACGACAATTTAGATGTCCTTTGGACTATCGATAGCCCTAACAAAAACGTTTAAAAATAACTGCCGATTGTCATTAAAAAAATAAAGAATATATCAAAAAAACAAACAAGAATTTTTCGAAAAAATCTACAAGGGGTAGGCATGGAAAATTGGGCAAAAATTGAAAAATCCGCCGTAACTTCGTCATTTGAAGGACGATCAGGATGTCCTTTGGCATGAAGATGGTGCTGGATGCATGATGGACGAAAATGTTACCCGAAGGACGAATATCCTTTAAACAACAGAGTTAGAAGGACTTTTTTGCTGAGAAAAAACATGCTCTATCTTGGCCGTATCCTTACAGATCCTTATGAATCCTGTGGCAATCAACTCGTCTCAACAAGGACTATCAACTGGCCAAAGGACATTCCGATCGTCCTTTTGGTTCCCGAGATATCCACGATTTTCTGATTTTGTTGCAATTTTTTTCCTTTTTTTTTTCGTCTCCGCAACGAAAAATTTCCAAGTCCAAAAATAAAAAAATGTTGCATACTTTTGTCGATGGAATATAAATTGTAGCCGAAAATTTGAAATGCGTTTATCTCGAAAACAACAACGACAATTTAGATGTCCTTTGGACTATCGATAGCCCTAACAAAAACGTTTAAAAATAACTGCCGATTGTCATTAAAAAAATAAAGAATATATCAAAAAAACAAACAAGAATTTTTCGAAAAAATCTACAAGGGGTAGGCATGGAAAATTGGGCAAAAATTGAAAAATCCGCCGTAACTTCGTCATTTGAAGGACGATCAGGATGTCCTTTGGCATGAAGATGGTGCTGGATGCATGATGGACGAAAATGTTACCCGAAGGACGAATATCCTTTAAACAACAGAGTTAGAAGGACTTTTTTGCTGAGAAAAAACATGCTCTATCTTGGCCGTATCCTTACAGATCCTTATGAATCCTGTGGCAATCAACTCGTCTCAACAAGGACTATCAACTGGCCAAAGGACATTCCGATCGTCCTTTTGGTTCCCGAGATATCCACGATTTTCTGATTTTGTTGCGATTTCTTACATTTTTTTTTCGACTCCGCAACGAAAAATTTCCAAGTCCAAAAATAAAAAAATGTTGCATACTTTTGTCGATGGAATATAAATTGTAGCCGAAAATTTGAAATGCGTTTATCTCGAAAACAACAACGACAATTTAGATGTCCTTTGGACTATCGATAGCCCTAACAAAAACGTTTAAAAATAACTGCCGATTGTCATTAAAAAAATAAAGAATATATCAAAAAAACAAACAAGAATTTTTCGAAAAAATCTACAAGGGGTAGGCATGGAAAATTGGGCAAAAATTGAAAAATCCGCCGTAACTTCGTCATTTGAAGGACGATCAGGATGTCCTTTGGCATGAAGATGGTGCTGGATGCATGATGGACGAAAATGTTACCCGAAGGACGAATATCCTTTAAACAACAGAGTTAGAAGGACTTTTTTGCTGAGAAAAAACATGCTCTATCTTGGCCGTATCCTTACAGATCCTTATGAATCCTGTGGCAATCAACTCGTCTCAACAAGGACTATCAACTGGCCAAAGGACATTCCGATCGTCCTTTTGGTTCCCGAGATATCCACGATTTTCTGATTTTGTTGCGATTTCTTAAATTTTTTTTTCGACTCCGCAACGAAAAATTTCCAAGTCCAAAAATAAAAAAATGTTGCATACTTTTGTCGATGGAATATAAATTGTAGCCGAAAATTTGAAATGCGTTTATCTCGAAAACAACAACGACAATTTAGATGTCCTTTGGACTATCGATAGCCCTAACAAAAACGTTTAAAAATAACTGCCGATTGTCATTAAAAAAATAAAGAATATATCAAAAAAACAAACAAGAATTTTTCGAAAAAATCTACAAGGGGTAGGCATGGAAAATTGGGCAAAAATTGAAAAATCCGCCGTAACTTCGTCATTTGAAGGACGATCAGGATGTCCTTTGGCATGAAGATGGTGCTGGATGCATGATGGACGAAAATGTTACCCGAAGGACGAATATCCTTTAAACAACAGAGTTAGAAGGACTTTTTTGCTGAGAAAAAACATGCTCTATCTTGGCCGTATCCTTACAGATCCTTATGAATCCTGTGGCAATCAACTCGTCTCAACAAGGACTATCAACTGGCCAAAGGACATTCCGATCGTCCTTTTGGTTCCCGAGATATCCACGATTTTCTGATTTTGTTGCGATTTCTTACATTTTTTTTTCGACTCCGCAACGAAAAATTTCCAAGTCCAAAAATAAAAAAATGTTGCATACTTTTGTCGATGGAATATAAATTGTAGCCGAAAATTTGAAATGTGTTTATATCGAAAACAACAACGACAATTTAGATGTCCTTTGGACTATCGATAGCCCTAACAAAAACGTTTAAAAATAACTGCCGATTGTCATTAAAAAAATAAAGAATATATCAAAAAAACAAACAAGAATTTTTCGAAAAAATCTACAAGGGGTAGGCATGGAAAATTGGGCAAAAATTGAAAAATCCGCCGTAACTTCGTCATTTGAAGGAAGATCAGGATGTCCTTTGGCATGAAGATGGTGCTAGATGCATGATGGACGAAAATGTTACCCGAAGGACGAATATCCTTTAAACAACAGAGTTAGAAGGACTTTTTTGCTGAGAAAAAACATGCTCTATCTTGGCCGTATCCTTACAGATCCTTATGAATCCTGTGGCAATCAACTCTTCTCAACAAGGACTATCAACTGGCCAAAGGACATTCCGATCGTCCTTTTGGTTCCCGAGATATCCACGATTTTCTGATTTTGTTGCGATTTCTTACATTTTTTTTTCGACTCCGCAACGAAAAATTTCCAAGTCCAAAAATAAAAAAATGTTGCATACTTTTGTCGATGGAATATAAATTGTAGCCGAAAATTTGAAATGTATTTATCTCGAAAACAACAACGACAATTTAGATGTCCTTTGGACTATCGATAGCCCTAACAAAAACGTTTAAAAATAACTGCCGATTGTCATTAAAAAAATAAAGAATATATCAAAAAAACAAACAAGAATTTTTCGAAAAAATCTACAAGGGGTAGGCATGGAAAATTGGGCAAAAATTGAAAAATCCGCCGTAACTTCGTCATTTGAAGGACGATCAGGATGTCCTTTGGCATGAAGATGGTGCTGGATGCATGATGGACGAAAATGTTACCCGAAGGACGAATATCCTTTAAACAACAGAGTTAGAAGGACTTTTTTGCTGAGAAAAAACATGCTCTATCTTGGCCGTATCCTTACAGATCCTTATGAATCCTGTGGCAATCAACTCGTCTCAACAAGGACTATCAACTGGCCAAAGGACATTCCGATCGTCCTTTTGGTTCCCGAGATATCCACGATTTTCTGATTTTGTTGCGATTTCTTACATTTTTTTTTCGACTCCGCAACGAAAAATTTCCAAGTCCAAAAATAAAAAAATGTTGCATACTTTTGTCGATGGAATATAAATTGTAGCCGAAAATTTGAAATGCGTTTATCTCGAAAACAACAACGACAATTTAGATGTCCTTTGGACTATCGATAGCCCTAACAAAAACGTTTAAAAATAACTGCCGATTGTCATTAAAAAAATAAAGAATATATCAAAAAAACAAACAAGAATTTTTCTAAAAAATTTACAAGGGGTAGGCATGGAAAATTGGGCAAAAATTGAAAAATCCGCCGTAACTTCGTCATTTGAAGGACGATCAGGATGTCCTTTGGCATGAAGATGGTGCTAGATGCATGATGGACGAAAATGTTACCCGAAGGACGAATATCCTTTAAACAACAGAGTTAGAAGGACTTTTTTGCTGAGAAAAAACATGCTCTATCTTGGCCGTATCCTTACAGATCCTTATGAATCCTGTGGCAATCAACTCGTCTCAACAAGGACTATCAACTGGCCAAAGGACATTCCGATCGTCCTTTTGGTTCCCGAGATATCCACGATTTTCTGATTTTGTTGCGATTTCTTACATTTTTTTTTCGACTCCGCAACGAAAAATTTCCAAGTCCAAAAATAAAAAAATGTTGCATACTTTTGTCGATGGAATATAAATTGTAGCCGAAAATTTGAAATGCGTTTATCTCGAAAACAACAACGACAATTTAGATGTCCTTTGGACTATCGATAGCCCTAACAAAAACGTTTAAAAATAACTGCCGATTGTCATTAAAAAAATAAAGAATATATCAAAAAAACAAACAAGAATTTTTCGAAAAAATCTACAAGGGGTAGGCATGGAAAATTGGGCAAAAATTGAAAAATCCGCCGTAACTTCGTCATTTGAAGGACGATCAGGATGTCCTTTGGCATGAAGATGGTGCTAGATGCATGATGGACGAAAATGTTACCCGAAGGACGAATATCCTTTAAACAACAGAGTTAGAAGGACTTTTTTGCTGAGAAAAAACATGCTCTATCTTGGCCGTATCCTTACAGATCCTTATGAATCCTGTGGCAATCAACTCGTCTCAACAAGGACTATCAACTGGCCAAAGGACATTCCGATCGTCCTTTTGGTTCCCGAGATATCCACGATTTTCTGATTTTGTTGCGATTTCTTACATTTTTTTTTCGACTCCGCAACGAAAAATTTCCAAGTCCAAAAATAAAAAAATCTTGCATACTTTTGTCGATGGAATATAAATTGTAGCCGAAAATTTGAAATGTATTTATCTCGAAAACAACAACGACAATTTAGATGTCCTTTGGACTATCGATAGCCCTAACAAAAACGTTTAAAAATAACTGCCGATTGTCATTAAAAAAATAAAGAATATATCAAAAAAACAAACAAGAATTTTTCGAAAAAATCTACAAGGGGTAGGCATGGAAAATTGGGCAAAAATTGAAAAATCCGCCGTAACTTCGTCATTTGAAGGACGATCAGGATGTCCTTTGGCATGAAGATGGTGCTGGATGCATGATGGACGAAAATGTTACCCGAAGGACGAATATCCTTTAAACAACAGAGTTAGAAGGACTTTTTTGCTGAGAAAAAACATGCTCTATCTTGGCCGTATCCTTACAGATCCTTATGAATCCTGTGGCAATCAACTCTTTTCAACAAGGACTATCAACTGGCCAAAGGACATTCCGATCGTCCTTTTGGTTCCCGAGATATCCACGATTTTCTGATTTTGTTGCGATTTCTTACATTTTTTTTTCGACTCCGCAACGAAAAATTTCCAAGTCCAAAAATAAAAGAATGTTGCATACTTTTGTCGATGGAATATAAATTGTAGCCGAAAATTTGAAATGTGTTTATATCGAAAACAACAACGACAATTTAGATGTCCTTTGGACTATCGATAGCCCTAACAAAAACGTTTAAAAATAACTGCCGATTGTCATTAAAAAAATAAAGAATATATCAAAAAAACAAACAAGAATTTTTCGAAAAAATCTACAAGGGGTAGGCATGGAAAATTGGGCAAAAATTGAAAAATCCGCCGTAACTTCGTCATTTGAAGGACGATCAGGATGTCCTTTGGCATGAAGATGGTGCTGGATGCATGATGGACGAAAATGTTACCCGAAGGACGAATATCCTTTAAACAACAGAGTTAGAAGGACTTTTTTGCTGAGAAAAAACATGCTCTATCTTGGCCGTATCCTTACAGATCCTTATGAATCCTGTGGCAATCAACTCGTCTCAACAAGGACTATTAACTGGCCAAAGGACATTCCGATCGTCCGTTTGGTTCCCGAGATATCCACGATTTTCTGATTTTGTTGCGATTTCTTACATTTTTTTTTCGACTCCGCAACGAAAAATTTCCAAGTCCAAAAATAAAAAAATGTTGCATACTTTTGTCGATGGAATATAAATTGTAGCCGAAAATTTGAAATGTGTTTATATCGAAAACAACAACGACAATTTAGATGTCCTTTGGACTATCGATAGCCCTAACAAAAACGTTTAAAAATAACTGCCGATTGTCATTAAAAAAATAAAGAATATATCAAAAAAACAAACAAGAATTTTTCGAAAAAATCTACAAGGGGTAGGCATGGAAAATTGGGCAAAAATTGAAAAATCCGCCGTAACTTCGTCATTTGAAGGACGATCAGGATGTCCTTTGGCATGAAGATGGTGCTGGATGCATGATGGACGAAAATGTTACCCGAAGGACGAATATCCTTTAAACAACAGAGTTAGAAGGACTTTTTTGCTGAGAAAAAACATGCTCTATCTTGGCCGTATCCTTACAGATCCTTATGAATCCTGTGGCAATCAACTCTTCTCAACAAGGACTATCAACTGGCCAAAGGACATTCCGATCGTCCTTTTGGTTCCCGAGATATCCACGATTTTCTGATTATGTTGCGATTTCTTACATTTTTTTTTCGACTCCGCAACGAAAAATTTCCAAGTCCAAAAATAAAAAAATGTTGCATACTTTTGTCGATGGAATATAAATTGTAGCCGAAAATTTGAAATGCGTTTATCTCGAAAACAACAACGACAATTTAGATGTCCTTTGGACTATCGATAGCCCTAACAAAAACGTTTAAAAATAACTGCCGATTGTCATTAAAAAAATAAAGAATATATCAAAAAAACAAACAAGAATTTTTCGAAAAAATCTACAAGGGGTAGGCATGGAAAATTGGGCAAAAATTGAAAAATCCGCCGTAACTTCGTCATTTGAAGGACGATCAGGATGTCCTTTGGCATGAAGATGGTGCTAGATGCATGATGGACGAAAATGTTACCCGAAGGACGAATATCCTTTAAACAACAGAGTTAGAAGGACTTTTTTGCTGAGAAAAAACATGCTCTATCTTGGCCGTATCCTTACAGATCCTTATGAATCCTGTGGCAATCAACTCGTCTCAACAAGGACTATCAACTGGCCAAAGGACATTCCGATCGTCCTTTTGGTTCCCGAGATATCCACGATTTTCTGATTTTGTTGCGATTTCTTACATTTTTTTTTCGACTCCGCAACGAAAAATTTCCAAGTCCAAAAATAAAAAAATGTTGCATACTTTTGTCGATGGAATATAAATTGTAGCCGAAAATTTGAAATGCGTTTATCTCGAAAACAACAACGACAATTTAGATGTCCTTTGGACTATCGATAGCCCTAACAAAAACGTTTAAAAATAACTGCCGATTGTCATTAAAAAAATAAAGAATATATCAAAAAAACAAACAAGAATTTTTCGAAAAAAATTTACAAGGGGTAGGCATGGAAAATTGGGCAAAAATTGAAAAATCCGCCGTAACTTCGTCATTTGAAGGACGATCAGGATGTCCTTTGGCATGAAGATGGTGCTGGATGCATGATGGACGAAAATGTTACCCGAAGGACGAATATCCTTTAAACAACAGAGTTAGAAGGACTTTTTTGCTGAGAAAAAACATGCTCTATCTTGGCCGTATCCTTACAGATCCTTATGAATCCTGTGGCAATCAACTCTTCTCAACAAGGACTATCAACTGGCCAAAGGACATTCCGATCGTCCTTTTGGTTCCCGAGATATCCACGATTTTCTGATTTTGTTGCGATTTCTTACATTTTTTTTTCGACTCCGCAACGAAAAATTTCCAAGTCCAAAAATAAAAAAATGTTGCATACTTTTGTCGATGGAATATAAATTGTAGCCGAAAATTTGAAATGTGTTTATCTCGAAAACAACAACGACAATTTAGATGTCCTTTGGACTATCGATAGCCCTAACAAAAACGTTTAAAAATAACTGCCGATTGTCATTAAAAAAATAAAGAATATATCAAAAAAACAAACAAGAATTTTTCGAAAAAATCTACAAGGGGTAGGCATGGAAAATTGGGCAAAAATTGAAAAATCCGCCGTAACTTCGTCATTTGAAGGACGATCAGGATGTCCTTTGGCATGAAGATGGTGCTGGATGCATAATGGACGAAAATGTTACCCGAAGGACGAATATCCTTTAAACAACAGAGTTAGAAGGACTTTTTTGCTGAGAAAAAACATGCTCTATCTTGGCCGTATCCTTACAGATCCTTATGAATCCTGTGGCAATCAACTCGTCTCAACAAGGACTATCAACTGGCCAAAGGACATTCCGATCGTCCTTTTGGTTCCCGAGATATCCACGATTTTCTGATTTTGTTGCGATTTCTTACATTTTTTTTTCGACTCCGCAACGAAAAATTTCCAAGTCCAAAAATAAAAAAATGTTGCATACTTTTGTCGATGGAATATAAATTGTAGCCGAAAATTTGAAATGCGTTTATCTCGAAAACAACAACGACAATTTAGATGTCCTTTGGACTATCGATAGCCCTAACAAAAACGTTTAAAAATAACTGCCGATTGTCATTAAAAAAATAAAGAATATATCAAAAAAACAAACAAGAATTTTTCGAAAAAATCTACAAGGGGTAGGCATGGAAAATTGGGCAAAAATTGAAAAATCCGCCGTAACTTCGTCATTTGAAGGACGATCAGGATGTCCTTTGGCACGAAGATGGTGCTGGATGCATGATGGACGAAAATGTTACCCGAAGGACGAATATCCTTTAAACAACAGAGTTAGAAGGACTTTTTTGCTGAGAAAAAACATGCTCTATCTTGGCCGTATCCTTACAGATCCTTATGAATCCTGTGGCAATCAACTCGTCTCAACAAGGACTATCAACTGGCCAAAGGACATTCCGATCGTCCTTTTGGTTCCCGAGATATCCACGATTTTCTGATTTTGTTGCGATTTCTTACATTTTTTTTTCGACTCCGCAACGAAAAATTTCCAAGTCCAAAAATAAAAAAATGTTGCATACTTTTGTCGATGGAATATAAATTGTAGCCGAAAATTTGAAATGTGTTTATCTCGAAAACAACAACGACAATTTAGATGTCCTTTGGACTATCGATAGCCCTAACAAAAACGTTTAAAAATAACTGCCGATTGTCATTAAAAAAATAAAGAATATATCAAAAAAACAAACAAGAATTTTTCGAAAAAATCTACAAGGGGTAGGCATGGAAAATTGGGCAAAAATTGAAAAATCCGCCGTAACTTCGTCATTTGAAGGACGATCAGGATGTCCTTTGGCATGAAGATGGTGCTGGATGCATGATGGACGAAAATGTTACCCGAAGGACGAATATCCTTTAAACAACAGAGTTAGAAGGACTTTTTTGCTGAGAAAAAACATGCTCTATCTTGGCCGTATCCTTACAGATCCTTATGAATCCTGTGGCAATCAACTCGTCTCAACAAGGACTATCAACTGGCCAAAGGACATTCCGATCGTCCTTTTGGTTCCCGAGATATCCACGATTTTCTGATTTTGTTGCGATTTCTTACATTTTTTTTTCGACTCCGCAACGAAAAATTTCCAAGTCCAAAAATAAAAAAATGTTGCATACTTTTGTCGATGGAATATAAATTGTAGCCGAAAATTTGAAATGTGTTTATCTCGAAAACAACAACGACAATTTAGATGTCCTTTGGACTATCGATAGCCCTAACAAAAACGTTTAAAAATAACTGCCGATTGTCATTAAAAAAATAAAGAATATATCAAAAAAACAAACAAGAATTTTTCGAAAAAATCTACAAGGGGTAGGCATGGAAAATTGGGCAAAAATTGAAAAATCCGCCGTAACTTCGTCATTTGAAGGACGATCAGGATGTCCTTTGGCATGAAGATGGTGCTGGATGCATGATGGACGAAAATGTTACCCGAAGGACGAATATCCTTTAAACAACAGAGTTAGAAGGACTTTTTTGCTGAGAAAAAACATGCTCTATCTTGGCCGTATCCTTACAGATCCTTATGAATCCTGTGGCAATCAACTCGTCTCAACAAGGACTATCAACTGGCCAAAGGACATTCCGATCGTCCTTTTGGTTCCCGAGATATCCACGATTTTCTGATTTTGTTGCGATTTCTTACATTTTTTTTTCGACTCCGCAACGAAAAATTTCCAAGTCCAAAAATAAAAAAATGTTGCATACTTTTGTCGATGGAATATAAATTGTAGCCGAAAATTTGAAATGCGTTTATCTCGAAAACAACAACGACAATTTAGATGTCCTTTGGACTATCGATAGCCCTAACAAAAACGTTTAAAAATAACTGCCGATTGTCATTAAAAAAATAAAGAATATATCAAAAAAACAAACAAGAATTTTTCGAAAAAATCCACAAGGGGTAGGCATGGAAAATTGGGCAAAAATTGAAAAATCCGCCGTAACTTCGTCATTTGAAGGACGATCAGGATGTCCTTTGGCATGAAGATGGTGCTAGATGCATGATGGACGAAAATGTTACCCGAAGGACGAATATCCTTTAAACAACAGAGTTAGAAGGACTTTTTTGCTGAGAAAAAACATGCTCTATCTTGGCCGTATCCTTACAGATCCTTATGAATCCTGTGGCAATCAACTCGTCTCAACAAGGACTATCAACTGGCCAAAGGACATTCCGATCGTCCTTTTGGTTCCCGAGATATCCACGATTTTCTGATTTTGTTGCAATTTTTTTCCTTTTTTTTTTCGTCTCCGCAACGAAAAATTTCCAAGTCCAAAAATAAAAAAATGTTGCATACTTTTGTCGATGGAATATAAATTGTAGCCGAAAATTTGAAATGTGTTTATATCGAAAACAACAACGACAATTTAGATGTCCTTTGGACTATCGATAGCCCTAACAAAAACGTTTAAAAATAACTGCCGATTGTCATTAAAAAAATAAAGAATATATCAAAAAAACAAACAAGAATTTTTCGAAAAAATTTACAAGGGGTAGGCATGGAAAATTGGGCAAAAATTGAAAAATCCGCCGTAACTTCGTCATTTGAAGGACGATCAGGATGTCCTTTGGCATGAAGATGGTGCTGGATGCATGATGGACGAAAATGTTACCCGAAGGACGAATATCCTTTAAACAACAGAGTTAGAAGGACTTTTTTGCTGAGAAAAAACATGCTCTATCTTGGCCGTATCCTTACAGATCCTTATGAATCCTGTGGCAATCAACTCGTCTCAACAAGGACTATCAACTGGCCAAAGGACATTCCGATCGTCCTTTTGGTTCCCGAGATATCCACGATTTTCTGATTTTGTTGCGATTTCTTACATTTTTTTTTCGACTCCGCAACGAAAAATTTCCAAGTCCAAAAATAAAAAAATGTTGCATACTTTTGTCGATGGAATATAAATTGTAGCCGAAAATTTGAAATGTGTTTATCTCGAAAACAACAACGACAATTTAGATGTCCTTTGGACTATCGATAGCCCTAACAAAAACGTTTAAAAATAACTGCCGATTGTCATTAAAAAAATAAAGAATATATCAAAAAAACAAACAAGAATTTTTCGAAAAAATCTACAAGGGGTAGGCATGGAAAATTGGGCAAAAATTGAAAAATCCGCCGTAACTTCGTCATTTGAAGGACGATCAGGATGTCCTTTGGCATGAAGATGGTGCTGGATGCATGATGGACGAAAATGTTACCCGAAGGACGAATATCCTTTAAACAACAGAGTTAGAAGGACTTTTTTGCTGAGAAAAAACATGCTCTATCTTGGCCGTATCCTTACAGATCCTTATGAATCCTGTGGCAATCAACTCGTCTCAACAAGGACTATCAACTGGCCAAAGGACATTCCGATCGTCCTTTTGGTTCCCGAGATATCCACGATTTTCTGATTTTGTTGCAATTTTTTTCCTTTTTTTTTTCGTCTCCGCAACGAAAAATTTCCAAGTCCAAAAATAAAAAAATGTTGCATACTTTTGTCGATGGAATATAAATTGTAGCCGAAAATTTGAAATGCGTTTATCTCGAAAACAACAACGACAATTTAGATGTCCTTTGGACTATCGATAGCCCTAACAAAAACGTTTAAAAATAACTGCCGATTGTCATTAAAAAAATAAAGAATATATCAAAAAAACAAACAAGAATTTTTCGAAAAAATCTACAAGGGGTAGGCATGGAAAATTGGGCAAAAATTGAAAAATCCGCCGTAACTTCGTCATTTGAAGGACGATCAGGATGTCCTTTGGCATGAAGATGGTGCTGGATGCATGATGGACGAAAATGTTACCCGAAGGACGAATATCCTTTAAACAACAGAGTTAGAAGGACTTTTTTGCTGAGAAAAAACATGCTCTATCTTGGCCGTATCCTTACAGATCCTTATGAATCCTGTGGCAATCAACTCGTCTCAACAAGGACTATCAACTGGCCAAAGGACATTCCGATCGTCCTTTTGGTTCCCGAGATATCCACGATTTTCTGATTTTGTTGCGATTTCTTACATTTTTTTTTCGACTCCGCAACGAAAAATTTCCAAGTCCAAAAATAAAAAAATGTTGCATACTTTTGTCGATGGAATATAAATTGTAGCCGAAAATTTGAAATGTGTTTATATCGAAAACAACAACGACAATTTAGATGTCCTTTGGACTATCGATAGCCCTAACAAAAACGTTTAAAAATAACTGCCGATTGTCATTAAAAAAATAAAGAATATATCAAAAAAACAAACAAGAATTTTTCGAAAAAATCTACAAGGGGTAGGCATGGAAAATTGGGCAAAAATTGAAAAATCCGCCGTAACTTCGTCATTTGAAGGAAGATCAGGATGTCCTTTGGCATGAAGATGGTGCTAGATGCATGATGGACGAAAATGTTACCCGAAGGACGAATATCCTTTAAACAACAGAGTTAGAAGGACTTTTTTGCTGAGAAAAAACATGCTCTATCTTGGCCGTATCCTTACAGATCCTTATGAATCCTGTGGCAATCAACTCTTCTCAACAAGGACTATCAACTGGCCAAAGGACATTCCGATCGTCCTTTTGGTTCCCGAGATATCCACGATTTTCTGATTTTGTTGCGATTTCTTACATTTTTTTTTCGACTCCGCAACGAAAAATTTCCAAGTCCAAAAATAAAAAAATGTTGCATACTTTTGTCGATGGAATATAAATTGTAGCCGAAAATTTGAAATGTATTTATCTCGAAAACAACAACGACAATTTAGATGTCCTTTGGACTATCGATAGCCCTAACAAAAACGTTTAAAAATAACTGCCGATTGTCATTAAAAAAATAAAGAATATATCAAAAAAACAAACAAGAATTTTTCGAAAAAATCTACAAGGGGTAGGCATGGAAAATTGGGCAAAAATTGAAAAATCCGCCGTAACTTCGTCATTTGAAGGACGATCAGGATGTCCTTTGGCATGAAGATGGTGCTGGATGCATGATGGACGAAAATGTTACCCGAAGGACGAATATCCTTTAAACAACAGAGTTAGAAGGACTTTTTTGCTGAGAAAAAACATGCTCTATCTTGGCCGTATCCTTACAGATCCTTATGAATCCTGTGGCAATCAACTCGTCTCAACAAGGACTATCAACTGGCCAAAGGACATTCCGATCGTCCTTTTGGTTCCCGAGATATCCACGATTTTCTGATTTTGTTGCGATTTCTTACATTTTTTTTTCGACTCCGCAACGAAAAATTTCCAAGTCCAAAAATAAAAAAATGTTGCATACTTTTGTCGATGGAATATAAATTGTAGCCGAAAATTTGAAATGCGTTTATCTCGAAAACAACAACGACAATTTAGATGTCCTTTGGACTATCGATAGCCCTAACAAAAACGTTTAAAAATAACTGCCGATTGTCATTAAAAAAATAAAGAATATATCAAAAAAACAAACAAGAATTTTTCTAAAAAATTTACAAGGGGTAGGCATGGAAAATTGGGCAAAAATTGAAAAATCCGCCGTAACTTCGTCATTTGAAGGACGATCAGGATGTCCTTTGGCATGAAGATGGTGCTAGATGCATGATGGACGAAAATGTTACCCGAAGGACGAATATCCTTTAAACAACAGAGTTAGAAGGACTTTTTTGCTGAGAAAAAACATGCTCTATCTTGGCCGTATCCTTACAGATCCTTATGAATCCTGTGGCAATCAACTCGTCTCAACAAGGACTATCAACTGGCCAAAGGACATTCCGATCGTCCTTTTGGTTCCCGAGATATCCACGATTTTCTGATTTTGTTGCGATTTCTTACATTTTTTTTTCGACTCCGCAACGAAAAATTTCCAAGTCCAAAAATAAAAAAATGTTGCATACTTTTGTCGATGGAATATAAATTGTAGCCGAAAATTTGAAATGCGTTTATCTCGAAAACAACAACGACAATTTAGATGTCCTTTGGACTATCGATAGCCCTAACAAAAACGTTTAAAAATAACTGCCGATTGTCATTAAAAAAATAAAGAATATATCAAAAAAACAAACAAGAATTTTTCGAAAAAATCTACAAGGGGTAGGCATGGAAAATTGGGCAAAAATTGAAAAATCCGCCGTAACTTCGTCATTTGAAGGACGATCAGGATGTCCTTTGGCATGAAGATGGTGCTAGATGCATGATGGACGAAAATGTTACCCGAAGGACGAATATCCTTTAAACAACAGAGTTAGAAGGACTTTTTTGCTGAGAAAAAACATGCTCTATCTTGGCCGTATCCTTACAGATCCTTATGAATCCTGTGGCAATCAACTCGTCTCAACAAGGACTATCAACTGGCCAAAGGACATTCCGATCGTCCTTTTGGTTCCCGAGATATCCACGATTTTCTGATTTTGTTGCGATTTCTTACATTTTTTTTTCGACTCCGCAACGAAAAATTTCCAAGTCCAAAAATAAAAAAATGTTGCATACTTTTGTCGATGGAATATAAATTGTAGCCGAAAATTTGAAATGTATTTATCTCGAAAACAACAACGACAATTTAGATGTCCTTTGGACTATCGATAGCCCTAACAAAAACGTTTAAAAATAACTGCCGATTGTCATTAAAAAAATAAAGAATATATCAAAAAAACAAACAAGAATTTTTCGAAAAAATCTACAAGGGGTAGGCATGGAAAATTGGGCAAAAATTGAAAAATCCGCCGTAACTTCGTCATTTGAAGGACGATCAGGATGTCCTTTGGCATGAAGATGGTGCTGGATGCATGATGGACGAAAATGTTACCCGAAGGACGAATATCCTTTAAACAACAGAGTTAGAAGGACTTTTTTGCTGAGAAAAAACATGCTCTATCTTGGCCGTATCCTTACAGATCCTTATGAATCCTGTGGCAATCAACTCTTTTCAACAAGGACTATCAACTGGCCAAAGGACATTCCGATCGTCCTTTTGGTTCCCGAGATATCCACGATTTTCTGATTTTGTTGCGATTTCTTACATTTTTTTTTCGACTCCGCAACGAAAAATTTCCAAGTCCAAAAATAAAAGAATGTTGCATACTTTTGTCGATGGAATATAAATTGTAGCCGAAAATTTGAAATGTGTTTATATCGAAAACAACAACGACAATTTAGATGTCCTTTGGACTATCGATAGCCCTAACAAAAACGTTTAAAAATAACTGCCGATTGTCATTAAAAAAATAAAGAATATATCAAAAAAACAAAGAATTTTTCGAAAAAATCTACAAGGGGTAGGCATGGAAAATTGGGCAAAAATTGAAAAATCCGCCGTAACTTCGTCATTTGAAGGACGATCAGGATGTCCTTTGGCATGAAGATGGTGCTGGATGCATGATGGACGAAAATGTTACCCGAAGGACGAATATCCTTTAAACAACAGAGTTAGAAGGACTTTTTTGCTGAGAAAAAACATGCTCTATCTTGGCCGTATCCTTACAGATCCTTATGAATCCTGTGGCAATCAACTCGTCTCAACAAGGACTATTAACTGGCCAAAGGACATTCCGATCGTCCGTTTGGTTCCCGAGATATCCACGATTTTCTGATTTTGTTGCGATTTCTTACATTTTTTTTTCGACTCCGCAACGAAAAATTTCCAAGTCCAAAAATAAAAAAATGTTGCATACTTTTGTCGATGGAATATAAATTGTAGCCGAAAATTTGAAATGTGTTTATATCGAAAACAACAACGACAATTTAGATGTCCTTTGGACTATCGATAGCCCTAACAAAAACGTTTAAAAATAACTGCCGATTGTCATTAAAAAAATAAAGAATATATCAAAAAAACAAACAAGAATTTTTCGAAAAAATCTACAAGGGGTAGGCATGGAAAATTGGGCAAAAATTGAAAAATCCGCCGTAACTTCGTCATTTGAAGGACGATCAGGATGTCCTTTGGCATGAAGATGGTGCTGGATGCATGATGGACGAAAATGTTACCCGAAGGACGAATATCCTTTAAACAACAGAGTTAGAAGGACTTTTTTGCTGAGAAAAAACATGCTCTATCTTGGCCGTATCCTTACAGATCCTTATGAATCCTGTGGCAATCAACTCTTCTCAACAAGGACTATCAACTGGCCAAAGGACATTCCGATCGTCCTTTTGGTTCCCGAGATATCCACGATTTTCTGATTATGTTGCGATTTCTTACATTTTTTTTTCGACTCCGCAACGAAAAATTTCCAAGTCCAAAAATAAAAAAATGTTGCATACTTTTGTCGATGGAATATAAATTGTAGCCGAAAATTTGAAATGCGTTTATCTCGAAAACAACAACGACAATTTAGATGTCCTTTGGACTATCGATAGCCCTAACAAAAACGTTTAAAAATAACTGCCGATTGTCATTAAAAAAATAAAGAATATATCAAAAAAACAAACAAGAATTTTTCGAAAAAATCTACAAGGGGTAGGCATGGAAAATTGGGCAAAAATTGAAAAATCCGCCGTAACTTCGTCATTTGAAGGACGATCAGGATGTCCTTTGGCATGAAGATGGTGCTAGATGCATGATGGACGAAAATGTTACCCGAAGGACGAATATCCTTTAAACAACAGAGTTAGAAGGACTTTTTTGCTGAGAAAAAACATGCTCTATCTTGGCCGTATCCTTACAGATCCTTATGAATCCTGTGGCAATCAACTCGTCTCAACAAGGACTATCAACTGGCCAAAGGACATTCCGATCGTCCTTTTGGTTCCCGAGATATCCACGATTTTCTGATTTTGTTGCGATTTCTTACATTTTTTTTTCGACTCCGCAACGAAAAATTTCCAAGTCCAAAAATAAAAAAATGTTGCATACTTTTGTCGATGGAATATAAATTGTAGCCGAAAATTTGAAATGCGTTTATCTCGAAAACAACAACGACAATTTAGATGTCCTTTGGACTATCGATAGCCCTAACAAAAACGTTTAAAAATAACTGCCGATTGTCATTAAAAAAATAAAGAATATATCAAAAAAACAAACAAGAATTTTTCGAAAAAAATTTACAAGGGGTAGGCATGGAAAATTGGGCAAAAATTGAAAAATCCGCCGTAACTTCGTCATTTGAAGGACGATCAGGATGTCCTTTGGCATGAAGATGGTGCTGGATGCATGATGGACGAAAATGTTACCCGAAGGACGAATATCCTTTAAACAACAGAGTTAGAAGGACTTTTTTGCTGAGAAAAAACATGCTCTATCTTGGCCGTATCCTTACAGATCCTTATGAATCCTGTGGCAATCAACTCTTCTCAACAAGGACTATCAACTGGCCAAAGGACATTCCGATCGTCCTTTTGGTTCCCGAGATATCCACGATTTTCTGATTTTGTTGCGATTTCTTACATTTTTTTTTCGACTCCGCAACGAAAAATTTCCAAGTCCAAAAATAAAAAAATGTTGCATACTTTTGTCGATGGAATATAAATTGTAGCCGAAAATTTGAAATGTGTTTATCTCGAAAACAACAACGACAATTTAGATGTCCTTTGGACTATCGATAGCCCTAACAAAAACGTTTAAAAATAACTGCCGATTGTCATTAAAAAAATAAAGAATATATCAAAAAAACAAACAAGAATTTTTCGAAAAAATCTACAAGGGGTAGGCATGGAAAATTGGGCAAAAATTGAAAAATCCGCCGTAACTTCGTCATTTGAAGGACGATCAGGATGTCCTTTGGCATGAAGATGGTGCTGGATGCATGATGGACGAAAATGTTACCCGAAGGACGAATATC
Source organism: Drosophila immigrans (assembly GCA_963583835.1). Lineage (NCBI taxonomy): Eukaryota > Metazoa > Arthropoda > Insecta > Diptera > Drosophilidae > Drosophila > Drosophila immigrans. The sequence goes on along the minus strand of OY757144.1, from coordinate 11,716,378 downwards.
CTTTAAACAACAGAGTTAGAAGGACTTTTTTGCTGAGAAAAAACATGCTCTATCTTGGCCGTATCCTTACAGATCCTTATGAATCCTGTGGCAATCAACTCGTCTCAACAAGGACTATCAACTGGCCAAAGGACATTCCGATCGTCCTTTTGGTTCCCGAGATATCCACGATTTTCTGATTTTGTTGCGATTTCTTACATTTTTTTTTCGACTCCGCAACGAAAAATTTCCAAGTCCAAAAATAAAAAAATGTTGCATACTTTTGTCGATGGAATATAAATTGTAGCCGAAAATTTGAAATGCGTTTATCTCGAAAACAACAACGACAATTTAGATGTCCTTTGGACTATCGATAGCCCTAACAAAAACGTTTAAAAATAACTGCCGATTGTCATTAAAAAAATAAAGAATATATCAAAAAAACAAACAAGAATTTTTCGAAAAAATCTACAAGGGGTAGGCATGGAAAATTGGGCAAAAATTGAAAAATCCGCCGTAACTTCGTCATTTGAAGGACGATCAGGATGTCCTTTGGCACGAAGATGGTGCTGGATGCATGATGGACGAAAATGTTACCCGAAGGACGAATATCCTTTAAACAACAGAGTTAGAAGGACTTTTTTGCTGAGAAAAAACATGCTCTATCTTGGCCGTATCCTTACAGATCCTTATGAATCCTGTGGCAATCAACTCGTCTCAACAAGGACTATCAACTGGCCAAAGGACATTCCGATCGTCCTTTTGGTTCCCGAGATATCCACGATTTTCTGATTTTGTTGCGATTTCTTACATTTTTTTTTCGACTCCGCAACGAAAAATTTCCAAGTCCAAAAATAAAAAAATGTTGCATACTTTTGTCGATGGAATATAAATTGTAGCCGAAAATTTGAAATGTGTTTATCTCGAAAACAACAACGACAATTTAGATGTCCTTTGGACTATCGATAGCCCTAACAAAAACGTTTAAAAATAACTGCCGATTGTCATTAAAAAAATAAAGAATATATCAAAAAAACAAACAAGAATTTTTCGAAAAAATCTACAAGGGGTAGGCATGGAAAATTGGGCAAAAATTGAAAAATCCGCCGTAACTTCGTCATTTGAAGGACGATCAGGATGTCCTTTGGCATGAAGATGGTGCTGGATGCATGATGGACGAAAATGTTACCCGAAGGACGAATATCCTTTAAACAACAGAGTTAGAAGGACTTTTTTGCTGAGAAAAAACATGCTCTATCTTGGCCGTATCCTTACAGATCCTTATGAATCCTGTGGCAATCAACTCGTCTCAACAAGGACTATCAACTGGCCAAAGGACATTCCGATCGTCCTTTTGGTTCCCGAGATATCCACGATTTTCTGATTTTGTTGCGATTTCTTACATTTTTTTTTCGACTCCGCAACGAAAAATTTCCAAGTCCAAAAATAAAAAAATGTTGCATACTTTTGTCGATGGAATATAAATTGTAGCCGAAAATTTGAAATGTGTTTATCTCGAAAACAACAACGACAATTTAGATGTCCTTTGGACTATCGATAGCCCTAACAAAAACGTTTAAAAATAACTGCCGATTGTCATTAAAAAAATAAAGAATATATCAAAAAAACAAACAAGAATTTTTCGAAAAAATCTACAAGGGGTAGGCATGGAAAATTGGGCAAAAATTGAAAAATCCGCCGTAACTTCGTCATTTGAAGGACGATCAGGATGTCCTTTGGCATGAAGATGGTGCTGGATGCATGATGGACGAAAATGTTACCCGAAGGACGAATATCCTTTAAACAACAGAGTTAGAAGGACTTTTTTGCTGAGAAAAAACATGCTCTATCTTGGCCGTATCCTTACAGATCCTTATGAATCCTGTGGCAATCAACTCGTCTCAACAAGGACTATCAACTGGCCAAAGGACATTCCGATCGTCCTTTTGGTTCCCGAGATATCCACGATTTTCTGATTTTGTTGCGATTTCTTACATTTTTTTTTCGACTCCGCAACGAAAAATTTCCAAGTCCAAAAATAAAAAAATGTTGCATACTTTTGTCGATGGAATATAAATTGTAGCCGAAAATTTGAAATGCGTTTATCTCGAAAACAACAACGACAATTTAGATGTCCTTTGGACTATCGATAGCCCTAACAAAAACGTTTAAAAATAACTGCCGATTGTCATTAAAAAAATAAAGAATATATCAAAAAAACAAACAAGAATTTTTCGAAAAAATCTACAAGGGGTAGGCATGGAAAATTGGGCAAAAATTGAAAAATCCGCCGTAACTTCGTCATTTGAAGGACGATCAGGATGTCCTTTGGCATGAAGATGGTGCTGGATGCATGATGGACGAAAATGTTACCCGAAGGACGAATATCCTTTAAACAACAGAGTTAGAAGGACTTTTTTGCTGAGAAAAAACATGCTCTATCTTGGCCGTATCCTTACAGATCCTTATGAATCCTGTGGCAATCAACTCGTCTCAACAAGGACTATCAACTGGCCAAAGGACATTCCGATCGTCCTTTTGGTTCCCGAGATATCCACGATTTTCTGATTTTGTTGCGATTTCTTACATTTTTTTTTCGACTCCGCAACGAAAAATTTCCAAGTCCAAAAATAAAAAAATGTTGCATACTTTTGTCGATGGAATATAAATTGTAGCCGAAAATTTGAAATGCGTTTATCTCGAAAACAACAACGACAATTTAGATGTCTTTTGGACTATCGATAGCCCTAACAAAAACGTTTAAAAATAACTGCCGATTGTCATTAAAAAAATAAAGAATATATCAAAAAAACAAACAAGAATTTTTCGAAAAAATCTACAAGGGGTAGGCATGGAAAATTGGGCAAAAATTGAAAAATCCGCCGTAACTTCGTCATTTGAAGGACGATCAGGATGTCCTTTGGCATGAAGATGGTGCTGGATGCATGATGGACGAAAATGTTACCCGAAGGACGAATATCCTTTAAACAACAGAGTTAGAAGGACTTTTTTGCTGAGAAAAAACATGCTCTATCTTGGCCGTATCCTTACAGATCCTTATGAATCCTGTGGCAATCAACTCGTCTCAACAAGGACTATCAACTGGCCAAAGGACATTCCGATCGTCCTTTTGGTTCCCGAGATATCCACGATTTTCTGATTTTGTTGCGATTTCTTACATTTTTTTTTCGACTCCGCAACGAAAAATTTCCAAGTCCAAAAATAAAAAAATGTTGCATACTTTTGTCGATGGAATATAAATTGTAGCCGAAAATTTGAAATGCGTTTATCTCGAAAACAACAACGACAATTTAGATGTCCTTTGGACTATCGATAGCCCTAACAAAAACGTTTAAAAATAACTGCCGATTGTCATTAAAAAAATAAAGAATATATCAAAAAAACAAACAAGAATTTTTCGAAAAAATCTACAAGGGGTAGGCATGGAAAATTGGGCAAAAATTGAAAAATCCGCCGTAACTTCGTCATTTGAAGGACGATCAGGATGTCCTTTGGCATGAAGATGGTGCTAGATGCATGATGGACGAAAATGTTACCCGAAGGACGAATATCCTTTAAACAACAGAGTTAGAAGGACTTTTTTGCTGAGAAAAAACATGCTCTATCTTGGCCGTATCCTTACAGATCCTTATGAATCCTGTGGCAATCAACTCGTCTCAACAAGGACTATCAACTGGCCAAAGGACATTCCGATCGTCCTTTTGGTTCCCGAGATATCCACGATTTTCTGATTTTGTTGCGATTTCTTACATTTTTTTTTCGACTCCGCAACGAAAAATTTCCAAGTCCAAAAATAAAAAAATGTTGCATACTTTTGTCGATGGAATATAAATTGTAGCCGAAAATTTGAAATGCGTTTATCTCGAAAACAACAACGACAATTTAGATGTCCTTTGGACTATCGATAGCCCTAACAAAAACGTTTAAAAATAACTGCCGATTGTCATTAAAAAAATAAAGAATATATCAAAAAAACAAACAAGAATTTTTCTAAAAAATTTACAAGGGGTAGGCATGGAAAATTGGGCAAAAATTGAAAAATCCGCCGTAACTTCGTCATTTGAAGGACGATCAGGATGTCCTTTGGCATGAAGATGGTGCTGGATGCATGATGGACGAAAATGTTACCCGAAGGACGAATATCCTTTAAACAACAGAGTTAGAAGGACTTTTTTGCTGAGAAAAAACATGCTCTATCTTGGCCGTATCCTTACAGATCCTTATGAATCCTGTGGCAATCAACTCTTCTCAACAAGGACTATCAACTGGCCAAAGGACATTCCGATCGTCCTTTTGGTTCCCGAGATATCCACGATTTTCTGATTTTGTTGCGATTTCTTACATTTTTTTTTCGACTCCGCAACGAAAAATTTCCAAGTCCAAAAATAAAAAAATGTTGCATACTTTTGTCGATGGAATATAAATTGTAGCCGAAAATTTGAAATGTGTTTATCTCGAAAACAACAACGACAATTTAGATGTCCTTTGGACTATCGATAGCCCTAACAAAAACGTTTAAAAATAACTGCCGATTGTCATTAAAAAAATAAAGAATATATCAAAAAAACAAACAAGAATTTTTCGAAAAAATCTACAAGGGGTAGGCATGGAAAATTGGGCAAAAATTGAAAAATCCGCCGTAACTTCGTCATTTGAAGGACGATCAGGATGTCCTTTGGCACGAAGATGGTGCTGGATGCATGATGGACGAAAATGTTACCCGAAGGACGAATATCCTTTAAACAACAGAGTTAGAAGGACTTTTTTGCTGAGAAAAAACATGCTCTATCTTGGCCGTATCCTTACAGATCCTTATGAATCCTGTGGCAATCAACTCGTCTCAACAAGGACTATCAACTGGCCAAAGGACATTCCGATCGTCCTTTTGGTTCCCGAGATATCCACGATTTTCTGATTTTGTTGCGATTTCTTACATTTTTTTTTCGACTCCGCAACGAAAAATTTCCAAGTCCAAAAATAAAAAAATGTTGCATACTTTTGTCGATGGAATATAAATTGTAGCCGAAAATTTGAAATGCGTTTATCTCGAAAACAACAACGACAATTTAGATGTCCTTTGGACTATCGATAGCCCTAACAAAAACGTTTAAAAATAACTGCCGATTGTCATTAAAAAAATAAAGAATATATCAAAAAAACAAACAAGAATTTTTCAAAAAAATCTACAAGGGGTAGGCATGGAAAATTGGGCAAAAATTGAAAAATCCGCCGTAACTTCGTCATTTGAAGGACGATCAGGATGTCCTTTGGCACGAAGATGGTGCTGGATGCATGATGGACGAAAATGTTACCCGAAGGACGAATATCCTTTAAACAACAGAGTTAGAAGGACTTTTTTGCTGAGAAAAAACATGCTCTATCTTGGCCGTATCCTTACAGATCCTTATGAATCCTGTGGCAATCAACTCGTCTCAACAAGGACTATCAACTGGCCAAAGGACATTCCGATCGTCCTTTTGGTTCCCGAGATATCCACGATTTTCTGATTTTGTTGCGATTTCTTACATTTTTTTTTCGACTCCGCAACGAAAAATTTCCAAGTCCAAAAATAAAAAAATGTTGCATACTTTTGTCGATGGAATATAAATTGTAGCCGAAAATTTGAAATGCGTTTATCTCGAAAACAACAACGACAATTTAGATGTCCTTTGGACTATCGATAGCCCTAACAAAAACGTTTAAAAATAACTGCCGATTGTCATTAAAAAAATAAAGAATATATCAAAAAAACAAACAAGAATTTTTCGAAAAAATCTACAAGGGGTAGGCATGGAAAATTGGGCAAAAATTGAAAAATCCGCCGTAACTTCGTCATTTGAAGGACGATCAGGATGTCCTTTGGCACGAAGATGGTGCTGGATGCATGATGGACGAAAATGTTACCCGAAGGACGAATATCCTTTAAACAACAGAGTTAGAAGGACTTTTTTGCTGAGAAAAAACATGCTCTATCTTGGCCGTATCCTTACAGATCCTTATGAATCCTGTGGCAATCAACTCGTCTCAACAAGGACTATCAACTGGCCAAAGGACATTCCGATCGTCCTTTTGGTTCCCGAGATATCCACGATTTTCTGATTTTGTTGCGATTTCTTACATTTTTTTTTCGACTCCGCAACGAAAAATTTCCAAGTCCAAAAATAAAAAAATGTTGCATACTTTTGTCGATGGAATATAAATTGTAGCCGAAAATTTGAAATGTGTTTATCTCGAAAACAACAACGACAATTTAGATGTCCTTTGGACTATCGATAGCCCTAACAAAAACGTTTAAAAATAACTGCCGATTGTCATTAAAAAAATAAAGAATATATCAAAAAAACAAACAAGAATTTTTCGAAAAAATCTACAAGGGGTAGGCATGGAAAATTGGGCAAAAATTGAAAAATCCGCCGTAACTTCGTCATTTGAAGGACGATCAGGATGTCCTTTGGCATGAAGATGGTGCTGGATGCATGATGGACGAAAATGTTACCCGAAGGACGAATATCCTTTAAACAACAGAGTTAGAAGGACTTTTTTGCTGAGAAAAAACATGCTCTATCTTGGCCGTATCCTTACAGATCCTTATGAATCCTGTGGCAATCAACTCGTCTCAACAAGGACTATCAACTGGCCAAAGGACATTCCGATCGTCCTTTTGGTTCCCGAGATATCCACGATTTTCTGATTTTGTTGCGATTTCTTACATTTTTTTTTCGACTCCGCAACGAAAAATTTCCAAGTCCAAAAATAAAAAAATGTTGCATACTTTTGTCGATGGAATATAAATTGTAGCCGAAAATTTGAAATGTGTTTATCTCGAAAACAACAACGACAATTTAGATGTCCTTTGGACTATCGATAGCCCTAACAAAAACGTTTAAAAATAACTGCCGATTGTCATTAAAAAAATAAAGAATATATCAAAAAAACAAACAAGAATTTTTCGAAAAAATCTACAAGGGGTAGGCATGGAAAATTGGGCAAAAATTGAAAAATCCGCCGTAACTTCGTCATTTGAAGGACGATCAGGATGTCCTTTGGCATGAAGATGGTGCTGGATGCATGATGGACGAAAATGTTACCCGAAGGACGAATATCCTTTAAACAACAGAGTTAGAAGGACTTTTTTGCTGAGAAAAAACATGCTCTATCTTGGCCGTATCCTTACAGATCCTTATGAATCCTGTGGCAATCAACTCGTCTCAACAAGGACTATCAACTGGCCAAAGGACATTCCGATCGTCCTTTTGGTTCCCGAGATATCCACGATTTTCTGATTTTGTTGCGATTTCTTACATTTTTTTTTCGACTCCGCAACGAAAAATTTCCAAGTCCAAAAATAAAAAAATGTTGCATACTTTTGTCGATGGAATATAAATTGTAGCCGAAAATTTGAAATGCGTTTATCTCGAAAACAACAACGACAATTTAGATGTCCTTTGGACTATCGATAGCCCTAACAAAAACGTTTAAAAATAACTGCCGATTGTCATTAAAAAAATAAAGAATATATCAAAAAAACAAACAAGAATTTTTCGAAAAAATCTACAAGGGGTAGGCATGGAAAATTGGGCAAAAATTGAAAAATCCGCCGTAACTTCGTCATTTGAAGGACGATCAGGATGTCCTTTGGCACGAAGATGGTGCTGGATGCATGATGGACGAAAATGTTACCCGAAGGACGAATATCCTTTAAACAACAGAGTTAGAAGGACTTTTTTGCTGAGAAAAAACATGCTCTATCTTGGCCGTATCCTTACAGATCCTTATGAATCCTGTGGCAATCAACTCGTCTCAACAAGGACTATCAACTGGCCAAAGGACATTCTGATCGTCCTTTTGGTTCCCGAGATATCCACGATTTTCTGATTTTGTTGCGATTTCTTACATTTTTTTTTCGACTCCGCAACGAAAAATTTCCAAGTCCAAAAATAAAAAAATGTTGCATACTTTTGTCGATGGAATATAAATTGTAGCCGAAAATTTGAAATGTGTTTATCTCGAAAACAACAACGACAATTTAGATGTCCTTTGGACTATCGATAGCCCTAACAAAAACGTTTAAAAATAACTGCCGATTGTCATTAAAAAAATAAAGAATATATCAAAAAAACAAACAAGAATTTTTCGAAAAAATCTACAAGGGGTAGGCATGGAAAATTGGGCAAAAATTGAAAAATCCGCCGTAACTTCGTCATTTGAAGGACGATCAGGATGTCCTTTGGCATGAAGATGGTGCTGGATGCATGATGGACGAAAATGTTACCCGAAGGACGAATATCCTTTAAACAACAGAGTAAGAAGGACTTTTTTGCTGAGAAAAAACATGCTCTATCTTGGCCGTATCCTTACAGATCCTTATGAATCCTGTGGCAATCAACTCGTCTCAACAAGGACTATCAACTGGCCAAAGGACATTCCGATCGTCCTTTTGGTTCCCGAGATATCCACGATTTTCTGATTTTGTTGCGATTTCTTACATTTTTTTTTCGACTCCGCAACGAAAAATTTCCAAGTCCAAAAATAAAAAAATGTTGCATACTTTTGTCGATGGAATATAAATTGTAGCCGAAAATTTGAAATGTGTTTATCTCGAAAACAACAACGACAATTTAGATGTCCTTTGGACTATCGATAGCCCTAACAAAAACGTTTAAAAATAACTGCCGATTGTCATTAAAAAAATAAAGAATATATCAAAAAAACAAACAAGAATTTTTCGAAAAAATCTACAAGGGGTAGGCATGGAAAATTGGGCAAAAATTGAAAAATCCGCCGTAACTTCGTCATTTGAAGGACGATCAGGATGTCCTTTGGCATGAAGATGGTGCTGGATGCATGATGGACGAAAATGTTACCCGAAGGACGAATATCCTTTAAACAACAGAGTTAGAAGGACTTTTTTGCTGAGAAAAAACATGCTCTATCTTGGCCGTATCCTTACAGATCCTTATGAATCCTGTGGCAATCAACTCGTCTCAACAAGGACTATCAACTGGCCAAAGGACATTCCGATCGTCCTTTTGGTTCCCGAGATATCCACGATTTTCTGATTTTGTTGCGATTTCTTACATTTTTTTTTCGACTCCGCAACGAAAAATTTCCAAGTCCAAAAATAAAAAAATGTTGCATACTTTTGTCGATGGAATATAAATTGTAGCCGAAAATTTGAAATGCGTTTATCTCGAAAACAACAACGACAATTTAGATGTCCTTTGGACTATCGATAGCCCTAACAAAAACGTTTAAAAATAACTGCCGATTGTCATTAAAAAAATAAAGAATATATCAAAAAAACAAACAAGAATTTTTCGAAAAAATCTACAAGGGGTAGGCATGGAAAATTGGGCAAAAATTGAAAAATCCGCCGTAACTTCGTCATTTGAAGGACGATCAGGATGTCCTTTGGCATGAAGATGGTGCTAGATGCATGATGGACGAAAATGTTACCCGAAGGACGAATATCCTTTAAACAACAGAGTTAGAAGGACTTTTTTGCTGAGAAAAAACATGCTCTATCTTGGCCGTATCCTTACAGATCCTTATGAATCCTGTGGCAATCAACTCGTCTCAACAAGGACTATCAACTGGCCAAAGGACATTCCGATCGTCCTTTTGGTTCCCGAGATATCCACGATTTTCTGATTTTGTTGCGATTTCTTACATTTTTTTTTCGACTCCGCAACGAAAAATTTCCAAGTCCAAAAATAAAAAAATGTTGCATACTTTTGTCGATGGAATATAAATTGTAGCCGAAAATTTGAAATGCGTTTATCTCGAAAACAACAACGACAATTTAGATGTCCTTTGGACTATCGATAGCCCTAACAAAAACGTTTAAAAATAACTGCCGATTGTCATTAAAAAAATAAAGAATATATCAAAAAAACAAACAAGAATTTTTCTAAAAAATTTACAAGGGGTAGGCATGGAAAATTGGGCAAAAATTGAAAAATCCGCCGTAACTTCGTCATTTGAAGGACGATCAGGATGTCCTTTGGCATGAAGATGGTGCTGGATGCATGATGGACGAAAATGTTACCCGAAGGACGAATATCCTTTAAACAACAGAGTTAGAAGGACTTTTTTGCTGGGAAAAAACATGCTCTATCTTGGCCGTATCCTTACAGATCCTTATGAATCCTGTGGCAATCAACTCTTCTCAACAAGGACTATCAACTGGCCAAAGGACATTCCGATCGTCCTTTTGGTTCCCGAGATATCCACGATTTTCTGATTTTGTTGCGATTTCTTACATTTTTTTTCGACTCCGCAACGAAAAATTTCCAAGTCCAAAAATAAAAAAATGTTGCATACTTTTGTCGATGGAATATAAATTGTAGCCGAAAATTTGAAATGTGTTTATCTCGAAAACAACAACGACAATTTAGATGTCCTTTGGACTATCGATAGCCCTAACAAAAACGTTTAAAAATAACTGCCGATTGTCATTAAAAAAATAAAGAATATATCAAAAAAACAAACAAGAATTTTTCAAAAAAATCTACAAGGGGTAGGCATGGAAAATTGGGCAAAAATTGAAAAATCCGCCGTAACTTCGTCATTTGAAGGACGATCAGGATGTCCTTTGGCACGAAGATGGTGCTGGATGCATGATGGACGAAAATGTTACCCGAAGGACGAATATCCTTTAAACAACAGAGTTAGAAGGACTTTTTTGCTGAGAAAAAACATGCTCTATCTTGGCCGTATCCTTACAGATCCTTATGAATCCTGTGGCAATCAACTCGTCTCAACAAGGACTATCAACTGGCCAAAGGACATTCCGATCGTCCTTTTGGTTCCCGAGATATCCACGATTTTCTGATTTTGTTGCGATTTCTTACATTTTTTTTTCGACTCCGCAACGAAAAATTTCCAAGTCCAAAAATAAAAAAATGTTGCATACTTTTGTCGATGGAATATAAATTGTAGCCGAAAATTTGAAATGCGTTTATCTCGAAAACAACAACGACAATTTAGATGTCCTTTGGACTATCGATAGCCCTAACAAAAACGTTTAAAAATAACTGCCGATTGTCATTAAAAAAATAAAGAATATATCAAAAAAACAAACAAGAATTTTTCGAAAAAATCTACAAGGGGTAGGCATGGAAAATTGGGCAAAAATTGAAAAATCCGCCGTAACTTCGTCATTTGAAGGACGATCAGGATGTCCTTTGGCACGAAGATGGTGCTGGATGCATGATGGACGAAAATGTTACCCGAAGGACGAATATCCTTTAAACAACAGAGTTAGAAGGACTTTTTTGCTGAGAAAAAACATGCTCTATCTTGGCCGTATCCTTACAGATCCTTATGAATCCTGTGGCAATCAACTCGTCTCAACAAGGACTATCAACTGGCCAAAGGACATTCCGATCGTCCTTTTGGTTCCCGAGATATCCACGATTTTCTGATTTTGTTGCGATTTCTTACATTTTTTTTTCGACTCCGCAACGAAAAATTTCCAAGTCCAAAAATAAAAAAATGTTGCATACTTTTGTCGATGGAATATAAATTGTAGCCGAAAATTTGAAATGTGTTTATCTCGAAAACAACAACGACAATTTAGATGTCCTTTGGACTATCGATAGCCCTAACAAAAACGTTTAAAAATAACTGCCGATTGTCATTAAAAAAATAAAGAATATATCAAAAAAACAAACAAGAATTTTTCGAAAAAATCTACAAGGGGTAGGCATGGAAAATTGGGCAAAAATTGAAAAATCCGCCGTAACTTCGTCATTTGAAGGACGATCAGGATGTCCTTTGGCATGAAGATGGTGCTGGATGCATGATGGACGAAAATGTTACCCGAAGGACGAATATCCTTTAAACAACAGAGTTAGAAGGACTTTTTTGCTGAGAAAAAACATGCTCTATCTTGGCCGTATCCTTACAGATCCTTATGAATCCTGTGGCAATCAACTCGTCTCAACAAGGACTATCAACTGGCCAAAGGACATTCCGATCGTCCTTTTGGTTCCCGAGATATCCACGATTTTCTGATTTTGTTGCGATTTCTTACATTTTTTTTTCGACTCCGCAACGAAAAATTTCCAAGTCCAAAAATAAAAAAATGTTGCATACTTTTGTCGATGGAATATAAATTGTAGCCGAAAATTTGAAATGCGTTTATCTCGAAAACAACAACGACAATTTAGATGTCCTTTGGACTATCGATAGCCCTAACAAAAACGTTTAAAAATAACTGCCGATTGTCATTAAAAAAATAAAGAATATATCAAAAAAACAAACAAGAATTTTTCGAAAAAATCTACAAGGGGTAGGCATGGAAAATTGGGCAAAAATTGAAAAATCCGCCGTAACTTCGTCATTTGAAGGACGATCAGGATGTCCTTTGGCACGAAGATGGTGCTGGATGCATGATGGACGAAAATGTTACCCGAAGGACGAATATCCTTTAAACAACAGAGTTAGAAGGACTTTTTTGCTGAGAAAAAACATGCTCTATCTTGGCCGTATCCTTACAGATCCTTATGAATCCTGTGGCAATCAACTCGTCTCAACAAGGACTATCAACTGGCCAAAGGACATTCTGATCGTCCTTTTGGTTCCCGAGATATCCACGATTTTCTGATTTTGTTGCGATTTCTTACATTTTTTTTTCGACTCCGCAACGAAAAATTTCCAAGTCCAAAAATAAAAAAATGTTGCATACTTTTGTCGATGGAATATAAATTGTAGCCGAAAATTTGAAATGTGTTTATCTCGAAAACAACAACGACAATTTAGATGTCCTTTGGACTATCGATAGCCCTAACAAAAACGTTTAAAAATAACTGCCGATTGTCATTAAAAAAATAAAGAATATATCAAAAAAACAAACAAGAATTTTTCGAAAAAATCTACAAGGGGTAGGCATGGAAAATTGGGCAAAAATTGAAAAATCCGCCGTAACTTCGTCATTTGAAGGACGATCAGGATGTCCTTTGGCATGAAGATGGTGCTGGATGCATGATGGACGAAAATGTTACCCGAAGGACGAATATCCTTTAAACAACAGAGTAAGAAGGACTTTTTTGCTGAGAAAAAACATGCTCTATCTTGGCCGTATCCTTACAGATCCTTATGAATCCTGTGGCAATCAACTCGTCTCAACAAGGACTATCAACTGGCCAAAGGACATTCCGATCGTCCTTTTGGTTCCCGAGATATCCACGATTTTCTGATTTTGTTGCGATTTCTTACATTTTTTTTTCGACTCCGCAACGAAAAATTTCCAAGTCCAAAAATAAAAAAATGTTGCATACTTTTGTCGATGGAATATAAATTGTAGCCGAAAATTTGAAATGTGTTTATCTCGAAAACAACAACGACAATTTAGATGTCCTTTGGACTATCGATAGCCCTAACAAAAACGTTTAAAAATAACTGCCGATTGTCATTAAAAAAATAAAGAATATATCAAAAAAACAAACAAGAATTTTTCGAAAAAATCTACAAGGGGTAGGCATGGAAAATTGGGCAAAAATTGAAAAATCCGCCGTAACTTCGTCATTTGAAGGACGATCAGGATGTCCTTTGGCATGAAGATGGTGCTGGATGCATGATGGACGAAAATGTTACCCGAAGGACGAATATCCTTTAAACAACAGAGTTAGAAGGACTTTTTTGCTGAGAAAAAACATGCTCTATCTTGGCCGTATCCTTACAGATCCTTATGAATCCTGTGGCAATCAACTCGTCTCAACAAGGACTATCAACTGGCCAAAGGACATTCCGATCGTCCTTTTGGTTCCCGAGATATCCACGATTTTCTGATTTTGTTGCGATTTCTTACATTTTTTTTTCGACTCCGCAACGAAAAATTTCCAAGTCCAAAAATAAAAAAATGTTGCATACTTTTGTCGATGGAATATAAATTGTAGCCGAAAATTTGAAATGCGTTTATCTCGAAAACAACAACGACAATTTAGATGTCCTTTGGACTATCGATAGCCCTAACAAAAACGTTTAAAAATAACTGCCGATTGTCATTAAAAAAATAAAGAATATATCAAAAAAACAAACAAGAATTTTTCGAAAAAATCTACAAGGGGTAGGCATGGAAAATTGGGCAAAAATTGAAAAATCCGCCGTAACTTCGTCATTTGAAGGACGATCAGGATGTCCTTTGGCATGAAGATGGTGCTGGATGCATGATGGACGAAAATGTTACCCGAAGGACGAATATCCTTTAAACAACAGAGTTAGAAGGACTTTTTTGCTGAGAAAAAACATGCTCTATCTTGGCCGTATCCTTACAGATCCTTATGAATCCTGTGGCAATCAACTCGTCTCAACAAGGACTATCAACTGGCCAAAGGACATTCCGATCGTCCTTTTGGTTCCCGAGATATCCACGATTTTCTGATTTTGTTGCGATTTCTTACATTTTTTTTTCGACTCCGCAACGAAAAATTTCCAAGTCCAAAAATAAAAAAATGTTGCATACTTTTGTCGATGGAATATAAATTGTAGCCGAAAATTTGAAATGCGTTTATCTCGAAAACAACAACGACAATTTAGATGTCCTTTGGACTATCGATAGCCCTAACAAAAACGTTTAAAAATAACTGCCGATTGTCATTAAAAAAATAAAGAATATATCAAAAAAACAAACAAGAATTTTTCGAAAAAATCTACAAGGGGTAGGCATGGAAAATTGGGCAAAAATTGAAAAATCCGCCGTAACTTCGTCATTTGAAGGACGATCAGGATGTCCTTTGGCATGAAGATGGTGCTGGATGCATGATGGACGAAAATGTTACCCGAAGGACGAATATCCTTTAAACAACAGAGTTAGAAGGACTTTTTTGCTGAGAAAAAACATGCTCTATCTTGGCCGTATCCTTACAGATCCTTATGAATCCTGTGGCAATCAACTCGTCTCAACAAGGACTATCAACTGGCCAAAGGACATTCCGATCGTCCTTTTGGTTCCCGAGATATCCACGATTTTCTGATTTTGTTGCGATTTCTTACATTTTTTTTTCGACTCCGCAACGAAAAATTTCCAAGTCCAAAAATAAAAAAATGTTGCATACTTTTGTCGATGGAATATAAATTGTAGCCGAAAATTTGAAATGTATTTATCTCGAAAACAACAACGACAATTTAGATGTCCTTTGGACTATCGATAGCCCTAACAAAAACGTTTAAAAATAACTGCCGATTGTCATTAAAAAAATAAAGAATATATCAAAAAAACAAACAAGAATTTTTCGAAAAAATCTACAAGGGGTAGGCATGGAAAATTGGGCAAAAATTGAAAAATCCGCCGTAACTTCGTCATTTGAAGGACGATCAGGATGTCCTTTGGCATGAAGATGGTGCTAGATGCATGATGGACGAAAATGTTACCCGAAGGACGAATATCCTTTAAACAACAGAGTTAGAAGGACTTTTTTGCTGAGAAAAAACATGCTCTATCTTGGCCGTATCCTTACAGATCCTTATGAATCCTGTGGCAATCAACTCTTCTCAACAAGGACTATCAACTGGCCAAAGGACATTCCGATCGTCCTTTTGGTTCCCGAGATATCCACGATTTTCTGATTTTGTTGCGATTTCTTACATTTTTTTTTCGACTCCGCAACGAAAAATTTCCAAGTCCAAAAATAAAAGAATGTTGCATACTTTTGTCGATGGAATATAAATTGTAGCCGAAAATTTGAAATGTGTTTATATCGAAAACAACAACGACAATTTAGATGTCCTTTGGACTATCGATAGCCCTAACAAAAACGTTTAAAAATAACTGCCGATTGTCATTAAAAAAATAAAGAATATATCAAAAAAACAAACAAGAATTTTTCGAAAAAATCTACAAGGGGTAGGCATGGAAAATTGGGCAAAAATTGAAAAATCCGCCGTAACTTCGTCATTTGAAGGACGATCAGGATGTCCTTTGGCATGAAGATGGTGCTGGATGCATGATGGACGAAAATGTTACCCGAAGGACGAATATCCTTTAAACAACAGAGTTAGAAGGACTTTTTTGCTGAGAAAAAACATGCTCTATCTTGGCCGTATCCTTACAGATCCTTATGAATCCTGTGGCAATCAACTCGTCTCAACAAGGACTATCAACTGGCCAAAGGACATTCCGATCGTCCTTTTGGTTCCCGAGATATCCACGATTTTCTGATTTTGTTGCGATTTCTTACATTTTTTTTTCGACTCCGCAACGAAAAATTTCCAAGTCCAAAAA
Source organism: Drosophila immigrans (assembly GCA_963583835.1). Lineage (NCBI taxonomy): Eukaryota > Metazoa > Arthropoda > Insecta > Diptera > Drosophilidae > Drosophila > Drosophila immigrans. The sequence continues at coordinate 11,700,153 of OY757144.1, read as the reverse complement.
TAAAAAAATGTTGCATACTTTTGTCGATGGAATATAAATTGTAGCCGAAAATTTGAAATGCGTTTATCTCGAAAACAACAACGACAATTTAGATGTCCTTTGGACTATCGATAGCCCTAACAAAAACGTTTAAAAATAACTGCCGATTGTCATTAAAAAAATAAAGAATATATCAAAAAAACAAACAAGAATTTTTCGAAAAAATCTACAAGGGGTAGGCATGGAAAATTGGGCAAAAATTGAAAAATCCGCCGTAACTTCGTCATTTGAAGGACGATCAGGATGTCCTTTGGCATGAAGATGGTGCTAGATGCATGATGGACGAAAATGTTACCCGAAGGACGAATATCCTTTAAACAACAGAGTTAGAAGGACTTTTTTGCTGAGAAAAAACATGCTCTATCTTGGCCGTATCCTTACAGATCCTTATGAATCCTGTAGCAATCAACTCGTCTCAACAAGGACTATCAACTGGCCAAAGGACATTCCGATCGTCCTTTTGGTTCCCGAGATATCCACGATTTTCTGATTTTGTTGCGATTTCTTACATTTTTTTTTCGACTCCGCAACGAAAAATTTCCAAGTCCAAAAATAAAAAAATGTTGCATACTTTTGTCGATGGAATATAAATTGTAGCCGAAAATTTGAAATGCGTTTATCTCGAAAACAACAACGACAATTTAGATGTCCTTTGGACTATCGATAGCCCTAACAAAAACGTTTAAAAATAACTGCCGATTGTCATTAAAAAAATAAAGAATATATCAAAAAAACAAACAAGAATTTTTCTAAAAAATTTACAAGGGGTAGGCATGGAAAATTGGGCAAAAATTGAAAAATCCGCCGTAACTTCGTCATTTGAAGGACGATCAGGATGTCCTTTGGCATGAAGATGGTGCTGGATGCATGATGGACGAAAATGTTACCCGAAGGACGAATATCCTTTAAACAACAGAGTTAGAAGGACTTTTTTGCTGGGAAAAAACATGCTCTATCTTGGCCGTATCCTTACAGATCCTTATGAATCCTGTGGCAATCAACTCTTCTCAACAAGGACTATCAACTGGCCAAAGGACATTCCGATCGTCCTTTTGGTTCCCGAGATATCCACGATTTTCTGATTTTGTTGCGATTTCTTACATTTTTTTTCGACTCCGCAACGAAAAATTTCCAAGTCCAAAAATAAAAAAATGTTGCATACTTTTGTCGATGGAATATAAATTGTAGCCGAAAATTTGAAATGTGTTTATCTCGAAAACAACAACGACAATTTAGATGTCCTTTGGACTATCGATAGCCCTAACAAAAACGTTTAAAAATAACTGCCGATTGTCATTAAAAAAATAAAGAATATATCAAAAAAACAAACAAGAATTTTTCGAAAAAATCTACAAGGGGTAGGCATGGAAAATTGGGCAAAAATTGAAAAATCCGCCGTAACTTCGTCATTTGAAGGACGATCAGGATGTCCTTTGGCATGAAGATGGTGCTGGATGCATGATGGACGAAAATGTTACCCGAAGGACGAATATCCTTTAAACAACAGAGTTAGAAGGACTTTTTTGCTGAGAAAAAACATGCTCTATCTTGGCCGTATCCTTACAGATCCTTATGAATCCTGTGGCAATCAACTCGTCTCAACAAGGACTATCAACTGGCCAAAGGACATTCCGATCGTCCTTTTGGTTCCCGAGATATCCACGATTTTCTGATTTTGTTGCGATTTCTTACATTTTTTTTTCGACTCCGCAACGAAAAATTTCCAAGTCCAAAAATAAAAAAATGTTGCATACTTTTGTCGATGGAATATAAATTGTAGCCGAAAATTTGAAATGCGTTTATCTCGAAAACAACAACGACAATTTAGATGTCCTTTGGACTATCGATAGCCCTAACAAAAACGTTTAAAAATAACTGCCGATTGTCATTAAAAAAATAAAGAATATATCAAAAAAACAAACAAGAATTTTTCTAAAAAATTTACAAGGGGTAGGCATGGAAAATTGGGCAAAAATTGAAAAATCCGCCGTAACTTCGTCATTTGAAGGACGATCAGGATGTCCTTTGGCATGAAGATGGTGCTGGATGCATGATGGACGAAAATGTTACCCGAAGGACGAATATCCTTTAAACAACAGAGTTAGAAGGACTTTTTTGCTGAGAAAAAACATGCTCTATCTTGGCCGTATCCTTACAGATCCTTATGAATCCTGTGGCAATCAACTCTTCTCAACAAGGACTATCAACTGGCCAAAGGACATTCCGATCGTCCTTTTGGTTCCCGAGATATCCACGATTTTCTGATTTTGTTGCGATTTCTTACATTTTTTTTCGACTCCGCAACGAAAAATTTCCAAGTCCAAAAATAAAAAAATGTTGCATACTTTTGTCGATGGAATATAAATTGTAGCCGAAAATTTGAAATGTGTTTATCTCGAAAACAACAACGACAATTTAGATGTCCTTTGGACTATCGATAGCCCTAACAAAAACGTTTAAAAATAACTGCCGATTGTCATTAAAAAAATAAAGAATATATCAAAAAAACAAACAAGAATTTTTCGAAAAAATCTACAAGGGGTAGGCATGGAAAATTGGGCAAAAATTGAAAAATCCGCCGTAACTTCGTCATTTGAAGGACGATCAGGATGTCCTTTGGCATGAAGATGGTGCTGGATGCATGATGGACGAAAATGTTACCCGAAGGACGAATATCCTTTAAACAACAGAGTTAGAAGGACTTTTTTGCTGAGAAAAAACATGCTCTATCTTGGCCGTATCCTTACAGATCCTTATGAATCCTGTGGCAATCAACTCGTCTCAACAAGGACTATCAACTGGCCAAAGGACATTCCGATCGTCCTTTTGGTTCCCGAGATATCCACGATTTTCTGATTTTGTTGCGATTTCTTACATTTTTTTTTCGACTCCGCAACGAAAAATTTCCAAGTCCAAAAATAAAAAAATGTTGCATACTTTTGTCGATGGAATATAAATTGTAGCCGAAAATTTGAAATGTGTTTATCTCGAAAACAACAACGACAATTTAGATGTCCTTTGGACTATCGATAGCCCTAACAAAAACGTTTAAAAATAACTGCCGATTGTCATTAAAAAAATAAAGAATATATCAAAAAAACAAACAAGAATTTTTCGAAAAAATCTACAAGGGGTAGGCATGGAAAATTGGGCAAAAATTGAAAAATCCGCCGTAACTTCGTCATTTGAAGGACGATCAGGATGTCCTTTGGCATGAAGATGGTGCTGGATGCATGATGGACGAAAATGTTACCCGAAGGACGAATATCCTTTAAACAACAGAGTTAGAAGGACTTTTTTGCTGAGAAAAAACATGCTCTATCTTGGCCGTATCCTTACAGATCCTTATGAATCCTGTGGCAATCAACTCGTCTCAACAAGGACTATCAACTGGCCAAAGGACATTCCGATCGTCCTTTTGGTTCCCGAGATATCCACGATTTTCTGATTTTGTTGCGATTTCTTACATTTTTTTTTCGACTCCGCAACGAAAAATTTCCAAGTCCAAAAATAAAAAAATGTTGCATACTTTTGTCGATGGAATATAAATTGTAGCCGAAAATTTGAAATGTGTTTATCTCGAAAACAACAACGACAATTTAGATGTCCTTTGGACTATCGATAGCCCTAACAAAAACGTTTAAAAATAACTGCCGATTGTCATTAAAAAAATAAAGAATATATCAAAAAAACAAACAAGAATTTTTCGAAAAAATCTACAAGGGGTAGGCATGGAAAATTGGGCAAAAATTGAAAAATCCGCCGTAACTTCGTCATTTGAAGGACGATCAGGATGTCCTTTGGCATGAAGATGGTGCTGGATGCATGATGGACGAAAATGTTACCCGAAGGACGAATATCCTTTAAACAACAGAGTTAGAAGGACTTTTTTGCTGAGAAAAAACATGCTCTATCTTGGCCGTATCCTTACAGATCCTTATGAATCCTGTGGCAATCAACTCGTCTCAACAAGGACTATCAACTGGCCAAAGGACATTCCGATCGTCCTTTTGGTTCCCGAGATATCCACGATTTTCTGATTTTGTTGCGATTTCTTACATTTTTTTTTCGACTCCGCAACGAAAAATTTCCAAGTCCAAAAATAAAAAAATGTTGCATACTTTTGTCGATGGAATATAAATTGTAGCCGAAAATTTGAAATGCGTTTATCTCGAAAACAACAACGACAATTTAGATGTCCTTTGGACTATCGATAGCCCTAACAAAAACGTTTAAAAATAACTGCCGATTGTCATTAAAAAAATAAAGAATATATCAAAAAAACAAACAAGAATTTTTCGAAAAAATCTACAAGGGGTAGGCATGGAAAATTGGGCAAAAATTGAAAAATCCGCCGTAACTTCGTCATTTGAAGGACGATCAGGATGTCCTTTGGCATGAAGATGGTGCTGGATGCATGATGGACGAAAATGTTACCCGAAGGACGAATATCCTTTAAACAACAGAGTTAGAAGGACTTTTTTGCTGAGAAAAAACATGCTCTATCTTGGCCGTATCCTTACAGATCCTTATGAATCCTGTGGCAATCAACTCGTCTCAACAAGGACTATCAACTGGCCAAAGGACATTCCGATCGTCCTTTTGGTTCCCGAGATATCCACGATTTTCTGATTTTGTTGCGATTTCTTACATTTTTTTTTCGACTCCGCAACGAAAAATTTCCAAGTCCAAAAATAAAAAAATGTTGCATACTTTTGTCGATGGAATATAAATTGTAGCCGAAAATTTGAAATGTATTTATCTCGAAAACAACAACGACAATTTAGATGTCCTTTGGACTATCGATAGCCCTAACAAAAACGTTTAAAAATAACTGCCGATTGTCATTAAAAAAATAAAGAATATATCAAAAAAACAAACAAGAATTTTTCTAAAAAATTTACAAGGGGTAGGCATGGAAAATTGGGCAAAAATTGAAAAATCCGCCGTAACTTCGTCATTTGAAGGACGATCAGGATGTCCTTTGGCATGAAGATGGTGCTAGATGCATGATGGACGAAAATGTTACCCGAAGGACGAATATCCTTTAAACAACAGAGTTAGAAGGACTTTTTTGCTGAGAAAAAACATGCTCTATCTTGGCCGTATCCTTACAGATCCTAATGAATCCTGTGGCAATCAACTCGTCTCAACAAGGACTATCAACTGGCCAAAGGACATTCCGATCGTCCGTTTGGTTCCCGAGATATCCACGATTTTCTGATTTTGTTGCGATTTCTTACATTTTTTTTTCGACTCCGCAACGAAAAATTTCCAAGTCCAAAAATAAAAAAATGTTGCATACTTTTGTCGATGGAATATAAATTGTAGCCGAAAATTTGAAATGTGTTTATATCGAAAACAACAACGACAATTTAGATGTCCTTTGGACTATCGATAGCCCTAACAAAAACGTTTAAAAATAACTGCCGATTGTCATTAAAAAAATAAAGAATATATCAAAAAAACAAACAAGAATTTTTCGAAAAAATCTACAAGGGGTAGGCATGGAAAATTGGGCAAAAATTGAAAAATCCGCCGTAACTTCGTCATTTGAAGGACGATCAGGATGTCCTTTGGCATGAAGATGGTGCTGGATGCATGATGGACGAAAATGTTACCCGAAGGACGAATATCCTTTAAACAACAGAGTTAGAAGGACTTTTTTGCTGAGAAAAAACATGCTCTATCTTGGCCGTATCCTTACAGATCCTTATGAATCCTGTGGCAATCAACTCGTCTCAACAAGGACTATCAACTGGCCAAAGGACATTCCGATCGTCCTTTTGGTTCCCGAGATATCCACGATTTTCTGATTTTGTTGCGATTTCTTACATTTTTTTTTCGACTCCGCAACGAAAAATTTCCAAGTCCAAAAATAAAAAAATGTTGCATACTTTTGTCGATGGAATATAAATTGTAGCCGAAAATTTGAAATGCGTTTATCTCGAAAACAACAACGACAATTTAGATGTCCTTTGGACTATCGATAGCCCTAACAAAAACGTTTAAAAATAACTGCCGATTGTCATTAAAAAAATAAAGAATATATCAAAAAAACAAACAAGAATTTTTCTAAAAAATTTACAAGGGGTAGGCATGGAAAATTGGGCAAAAATTGAAAAATCCGCCGTAACTTCGTCATTTGAAGGACGATCAGGATGTCCTTTGGCATGAAGATGGTGCTAGATGCATGATGGACGAAAATGTTACCCGAAGGACGAATATCCTTTAAACAACAGAGTTAGAAGGACTTTTTTGCTGAGAAAAAACATGCTCTATCTTGGCCGTATCCTTACAGATCCTTATGAATCCTGTGGCAATCAACTCGTCTCAACAAGGACTATCAACTGGCCAAAGGACATTCCGATCGTCCTTTTGGTTCCCGAGATATCCACGATTTTCTGATTTTGTTGCGATTTCTTACATTTTTTTTTCGACTCCGCAACGAAAAATTTCCAAGTCCAAAAATAAAAAAATGTTGCATACTTTTGTCGATGGAATATAAATTGTAGCCGAAAATTTGAAATGTATTTATCTCGAAAACAACAACGACAATTTAGATGTCCTTTGGACTATCGATAGCCCTAACAAAAACGTTTAAAAATAACTGCCGATTGTCATTAAAAAAATAAAGAATATATCAAAAAAACAAACAAGAATTTTTCGAAAAAATCTACAAGGGGTAGGCATGGAAAATTGGGCAAAAATTGAAAAATCCGCCGTAACTTCGTCATTTGAAGGACGATCAGGATGTCCTTTGGCATGAAGATGGTGCTGGATGCATGATGGACGAAAATGTTACCCGAAGGACGAATATCCTTTACACAACAAAGTTAGAAGGACTTTTTTGCTGAGAAAAAACATGCTCTATCTTGGCCGTATCCTTACAGATCCTTATGAATCCTGTGGCAATCAACTCTTCTCAACAAGGACTATCAACTGGCCAAAGGACATTCCGATCGTCCTTTTGGTTCCCGAGATATCCACGATTTTCTGATTTTGTTGCGATTTCTTACATTTTTTTTTCGACTCCGCAACGAAAAATTTCCAAGTCCAAAAATAAAAAAATGTTGCATACTTTTGTCGATGGAATATAAATTGTAGCCGAAAATTTGAAATGCGTTTATCTCGAAAACAACAACGACAATTTAGATGTCCTTTGGACTATCGATAGCCCTAACAAAAACGTTTAAAAATAACTGCCGATTGTCATTAAAAAAATAAAGAATATATCAAAAAAACAAACAAGAATTTTTCGAAAAAATCTACAAGGGGTAGGCATGGAAAATTGGGCAAAAATTGAAAAATCCGCCGTAACTTCGTCATTTGAAGGACGATCAGGATGTCCTTTGGCATGAAGATGGTGCTGGATGCATGATGGACGAAAATGTTACCCGAAGGACGAATATCCTTTAAACAACAGAGTTAGAAGGACTTTTTTGCTGAGAAAAAACATGCTCTATCTTGGCCGTATCCTTACAGATCCTTATGAATCCTGTGGCAATCAACTCGTCTCAACAAGGACTATCAACTGGCCAAAGGACATTCCGATCGTCCTTTTGGTTCCCGAGATATCCACGATTTTCTGATTTTGTTGCGATTTCTTACATTTTTTTTTCGACTCCGCAACGAAAAATTTCCAAGTCCAAAAATAAAAAAATGTTGCATACTTTTGTCGATGGAATATAAATTGTAGCCGAAAATTTGAAATGTATTTATCTCGAAAACAACAACGACAATTTAGATGTCCTTTGGACTATCGATAGCCCTAACAAAAACGTTTAAAAATAACTGCCGATTGTCATTAAAAAAATAAAGAATATATCAAAAAAACAAACAAGAATTTTTCGAAAAAATCTACAAGGGGTAGGCATGGAAAATTGGGCAAAAATTGAAAAATCCGCCGTAACTTCGTCATTTGAAGGACGATCAGGATGTCCTTTGGCATGAAGATGGTGCTGGATGCATGATGGACGAAAATGTTACCCGAAGGACGAATATCCTTTACACAACAAAGTTAGAAGGACTTTTTTGCTGAGAACAAACATGCTCTATCTTGGCCGTATCCTTACAGATCCTTATGAATCCTGTGGCAATCAACTCTTCTCAACAAGGACTATCAACTGGCCAAAGGACATTCCGATCGTCCTTTTGGTTCCCGAGATATCCACGATTTTCTGATTTTGTTGCGATTTCTTACATTTTTTTTTCGACTCCGCAACGAAAAATTTCCAAGTCCAAAAATAAAAAAATGTTGCATACTTTTGTCGATGGAATATAAATTGTAGCCGAAAATTTGAAATGCGTTTATCTCGAAAACAACAACGACAATTTAGATGTCCTTTGGACTATCGATAGCCCTAACAAAAACGTTTAAAAATAACTGCCGATTGTCATTAAAAAAATAAAGAATATATCAAAAAAACAAACAAGAATTTTTCGAAAAAATCTACAAGGGGTAGGCATGGAAAATTGGGCAAAAATTGAAAAATCCGCCGTAACTTCGTCATTTGAAGGACGATCAGGATGTCCTTTGGCATGAAGATGGTGCTGGATGCATGATGGACGAAAATGTTACCCGAAGGACGAATATCCTTTAAACAACAGAGTTAGAAGGACTTTTTTGCTGAGAAAAAACATGCTCTATCTTGGCCGTATCCTTACAGATCCTTATGAATCCTGTGGCAATCAACTCGTCTCAACAAGGACTATCAACTGGCCAAAGGACATTCCGATCGTCCTTTTGGTTCCCGAGATATCCACGATTTTCTGATTTTGTTGCGATTTCTTACATTTTTTTTTCGACTCCGCAACGAAAAATTTCCAAGTCCAAAAATAAAAAAATGTTGCATACTTTTGTCGATGGAATATAAATTGTAGCCGAAAATTTGAAATGCGTTTATCTCGAAAACAACAACGACAATTTAGATGTCCTTTGGACTATCGATAGCCCTAACAAAAACGTTTAAAAATAACTGCCGATTGTCATTAAAAAAATAAAGAATATATCAAAAAAACAAACAAGAATTTTTCGAAAAAATTTACAAGGGGTAGGCATGGAAAATTGGGCAAAAATTGAAAAATCCGCCTTAACTTCGTCATTTGAAGGACGATCAGGATGTCCTTTGGCATGAAGATGGTGCTGGATGCATGATGGACGAAAATGTTACCCGAAGGACGAATATCCTTTAAACAACAGAGTTAGAAGGACTTTTTTGCTGAGAAAAAACATGCTCTATCTTGGCCGTATCCTTACAGATCCTTATGAATCCTGTGGCAATCAACTCGTCTCAACAAGGACTATCAACTGGCCAAAGGACATTCCGATCGTCCTTTTGGTTCCCGAGATATCCACGATTTTCTGATTTTGTTGCGATTTCTTACATTTTTTTTTCGACTCCGCAACGAAAAATTTCCAAGTCCAAAAATAAAAAAATGTTGCATACTTTTGTCGATGGAATATAAATTGTAGCCGAAAATTTGAAATGCGTTTATCTCGAAAACAACAACGACAATTTAGATGTCCTTTGGACTATCGATAGCCCTAACAAAAACGTTTAAAAATAACTGCCGATTGTCATTAAAAAAATAAAGAATATATCAAAAAAACAAACAAGAATTTTTCGAAAAAATCTACAAGGGGTAGGCATGGAAAATTGGGCAAAAATTGAAAAATCCGCCGTAACTTCGTCATTTGAAGGACGATCAGGATGTCCTTTGGCATGAAGATGGTGCTGGATGCATGATGGACGAAAATGTTACCCGAAGGACGAATATCCTTTAAACAACAGAGTTAGAAGGACTTTTTTGCTGAGAAAAAACATGCTCTATCTTGGCCGTATCCTTACAGATCCTTATGAATCCTGTGGCAATCAACTCGTCTCAACAAGGACTATCAACTGGCCAAAGGACATTCCGATCGTCCTTTTGGTTCCCGAGATATCCACGATTTTCTGATTTTGTTGCGATTTCTTACATTTTTTTTTCGACTCCGCAACGAAAAATTTCCAAGTCCAAAAATAAAAAAATGTTGCATACTTTTGTCGATGGAATATAAATTGTAGCCGAAAATTTGAAATGCGTTTATCTCGAAAACAACAACGACAATTTAGATGTCCTTTGGACTATCGATAGCCCTAACAAAAACGTTTAAAAATAACTGCCGATTGTCATTAAAAAAATAAAGAATATATCAAAAAAACAAACAAGAATTTTTCTAAAAAATTTACAAGGGGTAGGCATGGAAAATTGGGCAAAAATTGAAAAATCCGCCGTAACTTCGTCATTTGAAGGACGATCAGGATGTCCTTTGGCATGAAGATGGTGCTAGATGCATGATGGACGAAAATGTTACCCGAAGGACGAATATCCTTTAAACAACAGAGTTAGAAGGACTTTTTTGCTGAGAAAAAACATGCTCTATCTTGGCCGTATCCTTACAGATCCTTATGAATCCTGTGGCAATCAACTCGTCTCAACAAGGACTATCAACTGGCCAAAGGACATTCCGATCGTCCTTTTGGTTCCCGAGATATCCACGATTTTCTGATTTTGTTGCGATTTCTTACATTTTTTTTTCGACTCCGCAACGAAAAATTTCCAAGTCCAAAAATAAAAAAATGTTGCATACTTTTGTCGATGGAATATAAATTGTAGCCGAAAATTTGAAATGCGTTTATCTCGAAAACAACAACGACAATTTAGATGTCCTTTGGACTATCGATAGCCCTAACAAAAACGTTTAAAAATAACTGCCGATTGTCATTAAAAAAATAAAGAATATATCAAAAAAACAAACAAGAATTTTTCTAAAAAATTTACAAGGGGTAGGCATGGAAAATTGGGCAAAAATTGAAAAATCCGCCGTAACTTCGTCATTTGAAGGACGATCAGGATGTCCTTTGGCATGAAGATGGTGCTGGATGCATGATGGACGAAAATGTTACCCGAAGGACGAATATCCTTTAAACAACAGAGTTAGAAGGACTTTTTTGCTGAGAAAAAACATGCTCTATCTTGGCCGTATCCTTACAGATCCTTATGAATCCTGTGGCAATCAACTCGTCTCAACAAGGACTATCAACTGGCCAAAGGACATTCCGATCGTCCTTTTGGTTCCCGAGATATCCACGATTTTCTGATTTTGTTGCGATTTCTTACATTTTTTTTTCGACTCCGCAACGAAAAATTTCCAAGTCCAAAAATAAAAAAATGTTGCATACTTTTGTCGATGGAATATAAATTGTAGCCGAAAATTTGAAATGTGTTTATCTCGAAAACAACAACGACAATTTAGATGTCCTTTGGACTATCGATAGCCCTAACAAAAACGTTTAAAAATAACTGCCGATTGTCATTAAAAAAATAAAGAATATATCAAAAAAACAAACAAGAATTTTTCTAAAAAATTTACAAGGGGTAGGCATGGAAAATTGGGCAAAAATTGAAAAATCCGCCGTAACTTCGTCATTTGAAGGACGATCAGGATGTCCTTTGGCATGAAGATGGTGCTAGATGCATGATGGACGAAAATGTTACCCGAAGGACGAATATCCTTTAAACAACAGAGTTAGAAGGACTTTTTTGCTGAGAAAAAACATGCTCTATCTTGGCCGTATCCTTACAGATCCTAATGAATCCTGTGGCAATCAACTCGTCTCAACAAGGACTATCAACTGGCCAAAGGACATTCCGATCGTCCTTTTGGTTCCCGAGATATCCACGATTTTCTGATTTTGTTGCGATTTCTTACATTTTTTTTTCGCCGTAACCTTGTCATTTGAAGGACGATCAGGATGTCCTTTGGCATGAAGATGGTGCTGGATGCATGATGGACGAAAATGTTACCCGAAGGACGAATATCCTTTAAACAACAGAGTTAGAAGGACTTTTTTGCTGAGAAAAAACATGCTCTATCTTGGCCGTATCCTTACAGATCCTTATGAATCCTGTGGCAATCAACTCGTCTCAACAAGGACTATCAACTGGCCAAAGGACATTCCGATCGTCCTTTTGGTTCCCGAGATATCCACGATTTTCTGATTTTGTTGCGATTTCTTACATTTTTTTTTCGACTCCGCAACGAAAAATTTCCAAGTCCAAAAATAAAAAAATGTTGCATACTTTTGTCGATGGAATATAAATTGTAGCCGAAAATTTGAAATGTGTTTATCTCGAAAACAACAACGACAATTTAGATGTCCTTTGGACTATCGATAGCCCTAACAAAAACGTTTAAAAATAACTGCCGATTGTCATTAAAAAAATAAAGAATATATCAAAAAAACAAACAAGAATTTTTCGAAAAAATCTACAAGGGGTAGGCATGGAAAATTGGGCAAAAATTGAAAAATCCGCCGTAACTTCGTCATTTGAAGGACGATCAGGATGTCCTTTGGCATGAAGATGGTGCTGGATGCATGATGGACGAAAATGTTACCCGAAGGACGAATATCCTTTAAACAACAGAGTTAGAAGGACTTTTTTGCTGAGAAAAAACATGCTCTATCTTGGCCGTATCCTTACAGATCCTTATGAATCCTGTGGCAATCAACTCGTCTCAACAAGGACTATCAACTGGCCAAAGGACATTCCGATCGACCTTTTGGTTCCCGAGATATCCACGATTTTCTGATTTTGTTGCGATTTCTTACATTTTTTTTTCGACTCCGCAACGAAAAATTTCCAAGTCCAAAAATAAAAAAATGTTGCATACTTTTGTCGATGGAATATAAATTGTAGCCGAAAATTTGAAATGCGTTTATCTCGAAAACAACAACGACAATTTAGATGTCCTTTGGACTATCGATAGCCCTAACAAAAACGTTTAAAAATAACTGCCGATTGTCATTAAAAAAATAAAGAATATATCAAAAAAACAAACAAGAATTTTTCGAAAAAATTTACAAGGGGTAGGCATGGAAAATTGGGCAAAAATTGAAAAATCCGCCGTAACTTCGTCATTTGAAGGACGATCAGGATGTCCTTTGGCATGAAGATGGTGCTGGATGCATGATGGACGAAAATGTTACCCGAAGGACGAATATCCTTTAAACAACAGAGTTAGAAGGACTTTTTTGCTGAGAAAAAACATGCTCTATCTTGGCCGTATCCTTACAGATCCTTATGAATCCTGTGGCAATCAACTCGTCTCAACAAGGACTATCAACTGGCCAAAGGACATTCCGTCCTTTTGGTTCCCGAGATATCCACGATTTTCTGATTTTGTTGCGATTTCTTAAATTTTTTTTCGTTCTAGTACCAAAAATTTTGCAGGTGCAAAAATTAAAAAAATGTTGTATAATTTTGGGGATTGAAATTTAGTCAATAACTCAAAATCTTGAATACCTTGGAAATTGTAAGGACAGTGATGATGATGAAGGATGTCCTTTGGCTGCCACTCAATATTTCTTCATTTCAAGTCTTTCGCTTTACGTAGCTAAATAAGAACAAAAGTTTTGTTTATGTGTTTTTGTTTTTATTGTGTATTTTTTATCTGTCAAATACATATGTACATATAGTACATAACGTTATTTGTTCTAACTGATGAACAATACTTCTAACCTATTTGTTAGCTTTAACATTCATTTCTTTACAATAATCTTAAGTAAATTACGCCTCAATAAAAAACAGCATACAATATATTTATAATTATGCTTGTTGTTGTTATCTGGGACGCCGGCGAAGCTGGCTAGTATATATACATATTTAATGTTGATTCTCTCTATTGGTAACGGTGCGGATATGTTCAAATGGCATTGCACGGTTCCGGCGCAAATAAAATGAAAAAAAAATAGATAAATTTATAACTACGCGTAAACAAATATATATTTATGGAGTCTGAGCATAATTTACGGATTGCACACGGAATCAGTTGAATTAACAAACAGCTAAATATAATATTGCTCAGTTAAGAGTATCGTCTAAGTTGTATGCGTGTCGTGCTTGTCATCCTCATGCAGGCTGCATGCGGGCAATCCAAAGGTCTGACGCTCCGCATGCGACAACTTGCAGGGACGCAGCTCATCGATGATGTCCCTGGTCTGCGACTGCAGCACACGCATGCGCTCCTCATCCACTCGTCGCTCCATCTCCGCCTCCATGTCCTGCAGCGTCTGCTTGATCATGCGCTCCTCCTCCAGAGCAGCGGCACGCTGTCGCACATTGTTCATAATATCGGTGGCGATGCCCTCGTAGCTGGCCTTGTTCATGGCATGACTGGCGGCCTCGCGGTCGGCGGCCTGTTGATATTGTCGCTCCATGAAGCTGGTGCTGTCCTTTGTGATCTTGGTGAGCAAGGCGTCCTTCTCGAGGTAGAACTGCTGCTCCTTGCGCTGATTGATCAGATCCGCAGCCACCTGCAGCTTCTGATTGTGCCGCTTCTGTATGTCCTGGTTGGCACGCTTCTTCTCGCGCGCCTGCCGCTCACAGACGAGTATGTCGGCCAGCATGTTGTCGTGGGCGTCCCTCTTGTTGCGCATCTCGCTCAGCTGCTGGCCGAGGTCGTCGCTGATCAGGCGACGTCGCTCGATGTCGTCGACGCGTCGCTGCAGCTCTTGCCGCAAAATGCCGGCGGTCACCGGTCCCATGGCCTCCATCACAATGACATCCAGCTTGTCGGGCTCGGCGGGATTGGCGTCGCGCAGGCTGCGCTTCAGGGCCGAGTACTCGTCGAGCATCTGCTTGAGCTCGATGCGTTTCTTGTGACGCCACTCGATGGCGTGCTGCAGATCCATGGCGTGCGCCAGCTCATCGTTCTGACGCTTCTGTCTGCCCTCCTCGCGGTCCGTCAACTGTTGCTGCTCCCGCTCCGCCTGCAGCTTGTGTATCTGCTGCACCAGCTGGTCACTGTAGGTGTGCGCCTTCTGCTGCATTGCCAGCTGCTCGGCCAGCTTCTCCTGTCGCACCTGCTCGCGATCGGCGATCGCTTCCTTGCGCTCCAGCTCCCGCTCCAGGCCCATGGTCCTGATGTTGTCGTTGCGTCGGCTCACCACGCTCAACGTGGTCTTGGCCCGGTCCAGCTCCGTCTTGAGGTCACGCAATCTCTGCGAGTTTGTGTGCAGCTGCCGGCGTCGCATTGCCTCGGCGAACTCGCGACGATTGAGCTCGGCCATCATGTGGGAGATGATCCCCGATTGGCGCTCGCGCGCCTGTATCGGATGATAGTTTCGATTGCGATCGTCGGCTATCTGCTGCACCTGGTACTTGACCTCGCGATACAGGCGATTCGTTGAGGGCGACGTGGCCAGCACCAGCGGACAGGCGTCGATCTCCTTGCCGCCACTCCGCTTCGTTTCCGGCAAGCGCTTCAGGCGGCTCAGCATGTCGCCCAGCGGCTCCTGCGGCACGGTGGCAAACAGCGAGACTCGTGGATCGTCCCAGGCTCCGTACTGGATGCGAGCCGGCTCCAAGCGGCGACGACGTCCGCGACGCAAATCCGCAGACATGTTGCCTGAAGAAGATGATAAATGAGAAATGGAATAAACAAATGCGTTGCACAAGCCTTGTTTAGTCGCGTGTCTTTTCGAGAGGATATATGTCTTGTGTTTTCAATGTATTATGCTGAACTAATTTCCAAGTGTGTGCGAGACTGAAACTGAACGAAAAGTGCTCGCTTCCATTCGAATCGCTCCCAAGATCGATTCGACACTTGCCGCCAGGGTAAAATGATGTCTGAAATAGATTAATTACAAATTTAACAATTCGATTGTACTCACTGTGCGTATACTTAATATCTGTATGTGAATTCTCTTCAAACGTTTCGATTTTCTGGATGTTTATTTTAATTTTCATAATTATTGTTATTATACCATTTGTTACTCTTTACAATTATTGCAATTTCATTGTTTGTTACATTTTCAATGCGTTTTGCGTTGCCTTTTCCATTTTCCATTTTCCATTTGTTTAAAATGAGCAAATTAACAAAGTTGATAAATTGTTTTGACTAATTTCTTTTGTTTGTTTGTTTGTTTGTTTTGTTTATAATCGTTTTAAATGTTGAAACTGTTGCTGTTGTTGTTGTTGTTGTTGTGTGGTCGTAATTGTTTGTTTTTCATTTGTTTTGTTTTGACTTCGATTCGAAAGAGTACAAAAAAGAGTTTAGCACATATTGCAAATATTTGAAAAAATGAATTCAATTTGTTAATTAGTTTTCTTGGTATTTCGTTATTCGTTCACTTTTAATTTTTGAATATAATTTTTGTATATTTGATCTTTGAAATGTGCGGCTTATTAATTTGTCTGCATTTAGTTGTTTAATTAGTTTTCGTGAGCATTTTGCTATATTGTTGCTTGTTATTGTTTTCTTGTTGATAAACTTTCTGTTAAAAATTCTTTTGTACATGTTTTTCTCTGCTTCAATTCAATTCAACAATTGTTTTATGTTTGGTTTTTGCTTCCTTTATCGTTTAACAATAAACTTAATATGTTTATAAACTTCAATACCAATTAAAAACGTCTTATAAATAAATAAACACATATCTAAAATTGCATTTGTCCAAATGTTTCTTTTTTTGCATTTTAATTTTGTGGTTGTAAATTTGATTAGATAGAGATAGCGAGAGTGAAAGTGTCAGAGAATGTGTGTGTTAGAGAAAGAGCGATAGACAGGGAGAGAGAGAGAGAGAGCGAAAGTGTGTTTTATGTTCTCAACAAATTTGTATAATTGTCTATTATATTATTATCATGCATTAATAATTATTTGATTTTGTTGTTATAATTGTGTTTGTTTTTTTAATGCCATTTTGCGGCTGAGCTTTAACAACAGTCGTCGATTTTCGATCGTATTCGTTAATTGTGTGTGTGTGTGTGTTTGTTGTGTGGGTTGTGTGTATTTGTTTCTCATAGATTATATAAACAAATTTAACATTATTATGCTCATTAGTTGGATTCGATTAAATATCATTGTATTATTGATTGCAATTAACATTTAAGTTCTTGTTTTATTTTACTCTCTATAAATATCATTTGTTTAGTGAATTTACTTCGCCCGCTCTTTTCTTTTCTTTGTTTGTTTGTTACTTTGTCTCTATATATAGATATATATCTGTATATATATTTAATTGTTTTCAATTTATTGTTGCTAAACAAATCAATTGCATGCCATTTGCTTTTTCGTTTAACTATAAATTTGGTTGATGTAAAATTTGTGTCTTGTTCATTCTATAAATTTGGTTGTTAATCTCTAAAAAATACACAGTATATATATATATTATATATTATGTATATATGCGTTATGTGTATTGTGTATATTATGCCACTCTATGTCATAATTTTGTTAAAACTGAAAATGCCTGCATTTCATAATTTGCATAATATAAGATTTAAAATCGAAACCAAACAGCTTTTACCTTTTTGGCTTTCTAACACACGCACGACTTAATCATAAACTAAAGTGTATATTACTATATAATAATGATCATCATTGATTGAATGATTTCTAATAGTTAATGACCTATAAAACTGCAACGATTAAAAGCAGAGTTAGCAACGGCAAGCCGCAGTATGTAAATATGACTACAAATATCATTTAAATAGATACATATATATTATTACTTGATAGGACAGAAAGTTGTAACTTAATGACAGACCAGACAATTGGACAGGACACAGGACACAGGACACAACTGAGGGCTTTAAACTAATTTAAAACTACGTCAATAAATAAGATTTGATATTGAAATGCAGTTGATTCGTTTGTTAAGGCTATCCGAAAAAGTTACCATACTCAATGTTGATTTCTCAGTTTTGTAAACTATACAATTTAAAATTGAAAATTTGGTTGGCTCGCTTTGGTAGCCTCACTAGCAATGCTTTAGATTTTGGTATTTATTTGGTTGCTCTTGTTTTATATAGTTCTTTTAGGAGTGTTTGTTTTGTTTTGTTTTGTTTTGCATCTTTATATTCTGGCTGTGTCTTTTCTCTTTTTGTTTAATTTGCTTGTTTGTTTGCAATGTTTGCATTTTATGTTTATGCCTTAAACAATTGGGGAAATTCGTTGGCGATTTCGCGCACCAACTGCTGATCGGATGCACTGCATTCGGTTTCCTCGCAGAAGATGCGCGTAAAGATTTTCATGAGATCGTGCTTGCGATGCTGATGCTCCTGATAGTTTGTGTTGCGCAAGATGCGACGGCACAGCTCCAAATAGCACGGACGCAACTACAATGCATACAGAGCAGAGAGTTAATCAACAATGTGCATTTTTCATGAAAGTGCAAAGTGCACTTACCACATTGCCCGCATCCAGATCGGATAGTTGACGCACCACAATATCGATGAGCACCTTAATGTCATTCGTATAGAACATTCCGGCCGTGTCCGGGTGACTGAAGATGTCAATGAACATGCGCAGCACCGTGTTCATGTGCTCGTTGTGATGCTTCAGCAGTCGCGTCGGATCATCTGAGACAGACCAGTTACAAAATTAGATTGATTGAACAAATGATGGATTCGTTAAAGCTTACCTTCTCTGTTCAGCAGCAGCAACAGCTTCTCGGTGAACACTTTGGCTGTGGGAAGATTCTGCATCGCCTCGATGATCACATTGACGGCATGCTCGCTAAACTGCTGATTGAATGCCAGTATCAGGGCAATCACCATGTCCACCAGCACCTCCGGATTGTTGCCCTCCACAATTTCCAGCAGGAAGCTTGCAAAGTGCACGCCCAGATAATCTGCAAAGGTCAAGTGTAATTTATTCAATTAAAAAGGGATTTTAACTTAAATTACAACTTAATATGTGTAATGGGATGGATTAATAGTTTCAAAGAAATAAAACAGCTACATATTATTATTACCTGTCACAATGGGCTATTTAAAAAAAAAAATAATAAGCTGCTTAGACTATCAAATGCTTTTATCGAATGCTTTTAGCGTCTGTATGACAGCTTTGCAACTACAAAAGTAGTATTCTGAATAAAAGCCAACTTATTTGCGACTGCTCACCTTGATGATTCACAGGCATGGGTTGGCCCAGCGAGAATATGATGGTGAGCATCTTCACCAGCTGCTTGAAGCGATCCAGATTGGCAAAGTGTGTCTTCATGTCCTCCACCTGGTAGATATTAAAGAGTAAATAACAATTAGTCACTCGATTACGTGAATTCAAAAGAGCAACTAACAATCTCGAGGGGCAGCACTGAGGTAAGCAGAATGTCGACGATAATGTGATCCAGATGACAGGCAGCTGTGAAGGTCTGAAGCAGGAGGCGTTTGATGGACCAGCGTGTCTCCATCTGATAGTACTGCACCAGATTGATGAACATCTGATACTGATCGCACGACATCTCATAGCAGCTGATGTTCTCATCCGCATTGTTCTGTGAAGCACAAGAAAATAATTAGGAAGATGTCCAGGCAAACCTCACTTAACTGCGACAGTAAAAAAAGGCCGTTAAGCTAAACAAAAATGTTGATAGAAGCAACAGCATTTTTCTGTGCTGTCTATGCAATTGTTTGACCAGCAAGTGAGTTTCAACTCACCAGTATTTCGACTAGTTCCTCGAGAAACTGTATAATGTCCTCCTCGTCCTCGTAGAGCATCCAAGTGCGCTGCTCCGTGTCGTTCTTGCAGTCGGCCAGCTGGCCAAACAAATACTGCAAACGCTTCGAGTCGTGTGTGATGCCCAGCAGCTCCTTGGGCGTTGGCACCTTGCCCGTCACGTGCACGGCCACCGCCTCCAGATACGGATTGATGGCCCCATTGTACAACTGCTCCAGGCTGGTGAGCACCACCCGCAGGGCCTCGCACGACAAATCGAAGCTGAGATTCGTGTTGCGACGCAGCGCATCGACAATCTGATACACGTCCGACGACTCCACTTTCAGCTGGCCACGCCCATTGCTGGGCATGTTCGATGCCGCTGTCGCCGCCGCCGCAGCCGCCGCCGTCGCTGCTGCGACCGCCAGACGATGGGAAGGCGAGGGACTCTCAATGCTGTCGTCGAGCGCTTGGCTGTTGTCGGCATTATTGTTGTTGCAGCCATTGCAGCCATCGTCGTCATCATCGCCAACGTCGCCGTCATCGCTGGCCTCCTCCGACTTGTCCGCACTCTGGCTAAGACTCAGGCTCAGCGGCTCAGCGTGCTGCGGCTTGTGCGCCGCTGCCGAGGCAGCCGACGAGGCGGCCGCTGCCGTCGCCGAGCTGCCGTTGGCCGACGTTGCCGCTGCCGTCGACGCTGCCCCGTTGGCGGCGCTCAGTTGACTGGTCTCCTTGTAGGTGGTCACCACATCCTCGCTGGTCGTCGTTGTCGTTGTGGTTGTCTCCGAGGGCTCCGAGGTGATGCTGTTATCCTGCGCCAACTCTGTGGCCGTGACTTTCTGTGCCGCTGCTGCGGCTGCCGCTGCCGCAGCTGTTGCGGCCGCCGCTGCCGCTGCCGCTGCTGTTGATGTGCTGGCCACCTGTGAGGGAGGAGCTGGCAGCGGCTGTTGTTGCTGTTGCTGTTGCTGCAGCTGCTGCTGCAGCTGTGGCGTCTGTATGGTGCAGCTGCTGCTCTGCAGCTGCATGCTGCCCATGCTGGGCGACTCGGGCATGCCGTACTCGTGCGGCACACTGACGCCCACCGCCGGACTCGACATGCTCTTCTTGCCCATGTCCAGACGCTGGGGCGCCGGCGGACTGTTCTGCTGCGACTGCAGCTGCTGCGGCTGCTGCTGTTGGGGATGGGGATGCGAGTGCGAGTGGCGATGCGAGTGACTGTGGCTGCCACTCAGCTGCTGCTTGTCGCTGTAGCTGTGCGAATAGGACAGCGAGGAGTCGCCATCCCGCTCCGAGCTCTCCTGCAACAAAATGCTATTATATGTAATTGAGAGTGAATTGGGAATGGAGGCAACTTACTGCGTAGAGGCGTTCCATGGTGTGCTTCTTCTCGCGCAGTCTGTCGAGCAGCTCGTCCTTGGACATGATGCCATTGATCTCGGGATCCTGGCACTTCTCCAGCGACTCAATTGACGAATTGAGGAAACTGATGAGAAAATCGTGCTCCACCTGCAGCGAGTAAATCGATGGCATCGATTGCAACGTGCACTTTATATAATGACGCTAACTTGCAACACTCACCTTAATCTTCATTACGTAATTGGATGGCACAAAGCCAATGTTGCCCTTCATGCTAACCACTTGCCACCAATTGCGCTGGCGAGCCGACGTCTGATACAGTATAAAGTATTCGCCCTCATCGAAGCTGATCGTCTTCGGATAGACCGCTTGGAAGTCGTAAAGTGCTTTCAGCATCTCGATGCCGTTGCCCAACCCGCTATCGATACCTGCTGCTGCTGCTGCTGTTGCTCCTCCGCCTCCGCCTCCAGCGCCAGCTGCAACTTCACTTGACGTCGACGTCGCTGTTAATGATGCTGCTGCTGCTGCTGCTGATGCTGTTGTTGTTGTTCCTGCTGCTGTTGTGGGCGACGTTGGCGCTGCTGCTGTAATTAACATAAGCACAAAAGTGTGACCCTTTGCTTGATTAAATCTCTCTTTAAAGCTGCGCTAGGGGCGTGAACATCACACACACACACACACACACATACACGCACACAGTGAATTCTTTTGTTTCTATTTTTCTTTTTTTTTGCTTTCTATTATTTGTGCCCTGTGCCTGTGCCTGCTGCTTAAGGCCCTTCCTGGCAGCCAGGCGCTAAAAAGTTCACTGCCGAGGGCCCAAAAACTGCTGACTGTTGGCATGCCTGGTCACACACACACACACACTATCTCACTAAAAGAGACTACGAGAGAGAGAGAGAGAAAGAGCGCGCGTCGTGTGAGAGCGCATTAAAGGAATGACGCCTGCAGGCAAAGCAAAGCAAGGCACAATTACAATAGCGCGCACAGGAAAAATGCAATTTTCATACACACATTTTTTTGCAGCATTTACAAACGCACACATACACACAGACACTGCTGCTGTCGCCTGTCGCTAACAAAAGACAAGGCAACGTTTCAAAACAGGACGTCGTAGCACTTGTGCGCGCTCTCACGCGCCTCTCACTCTCACTCTCTCGCTCACTCACTCAGTCTCTCGTTCTTGCTCTCGCTCTCACTCTCCGTCACTTAGACACTCACTCTCTTCCTAATTTGCTCTCTGCATTCTTTTTTGTTGTATCCAACTAATTCAACCATCAATTGCTGCTACTGCGGCGGCCATTGTCACCTGCACTCACACTCACACCAACACACAAACACACACGCAAGTGTATGCAAATTTGTCGAATAACGTTAAACAACCCACTTACCCATATTTTTTGTTTTTTCTCTTTCCTTCCACAGCGCGCGCTTGTCTGCCTGTCTGCCTGTCTGTATGTCTAGTAGTGCAGTCCGCCTTTTGAATTGTGCTTTTTACGTCTGTTCCAGTTTTGTCGTTACGTTATGTTACGTTTATTGCGACTTTTTGTCTCAATTTACGCCACTCGGCAACACTGTCTGCCGCCTCTATTGTTTTCGTTGTTGCTGCTGTTGGTTGTTGTTGTTGCCAGGAATCGTCGTCGTCGTCGTCGTCGTCTTTTGTATACAACACTTCTTTATTGCTTTATCGCTTTGGGCGTGTTTCGCTATTTGTCATAAATGTCTATATGTGTGTGCATGTATCTATCTGTGTATGTTTGTATGACACGTTTATTTATCACTTGTTGTTGTCTGCCCAGCGGCGTCTGCAAGAAGAATCACAATTTTTTGTTAAACACCCTCACACACATCTTTAACTTTGATTTAGGCCAATTGCAATTTTTTGTGTTTAGTTACGCGTTTTAATTTCTCCCTTTCGTTTCTCGTTTCGTATCTCTTCTAATGATGCTCTCATTTTACACACACACACACACACACACGCAAACACCTCATGTAATCGCGACTCAATCAGGACTCAACAGCGCATCACGTATACGCATAATACGTACACGCAGTGTATTCACGGATGTGTACAGTCTTCTGTGGCTAGCCAAATCACTAGTCCTATTTGCTGGGTTGGGTATAGCACAAGCTTTTCACTGTCTGCGTCAACATAGGGATGTCATAGGACGGAACTAGGCCATTACCCGTCACCCAGTGTATAGTACGGAGCCAGTCGCATTATCTATAGTCCACAGCTGTCCACGAAGTAGCTAGTGTGGAACTAGAGCAAGGGAGGATGTTTGCAGCTGCTCCACCCAAACTCACACACTCACACACACACACACGTCGGCGCAGTTGCGGTGTAACGGTATTTTCGCGTGTTTGTTTTGCTCGGTAAGCGGTATGTCAAGCGCACAAAAACAATTTGCACACGCATCCATGCATATGTATTCACGTATGCACATATACATGTACATATGTGTGAATGCAATGAGCTAGACTAATTCCTGCGCTTCGCATGTACATATATGTATGTATATAATTAATATATACAATAATAACAGGCTGAAACACGTGCAAAACTCTAGTTATCCACTTTCATTATTTAATCAATTGTTTTGCTTCATCAAATTGCACATCTCAACACATTCACTTGGGCAAATGTCAAATATTTAATGCAGGAAAACAACAAACACTTGATGAACACAATTTGCGTCCAAAAATAAAAATGAGTATTTTTATGCATGTATTTTGATATTGAATCTTAATGAGGCTCGATATGTAAACAAAAAGCCTACAACAACCGCAAGCTTGCAAAAAGTTTTATTAAAACTCCACAACAGCTTTTTGCAAAAGCTAACTTTTATTAACAGCTGTGTTTTGGGTGTGACAGTCAGCAGAAATACTAAAATTGTCTGCTTGGAATAGACATACTATCAAAAAAAACACAACGCAAAACGGAGCAACATAGCGCGAAATGCGCAATGCTGCTAATGTTATGTTAAATTTCAAATGTAACCCGTTACTCGAAAGTTAACTTTAAAAACTACATTAAAAAGTCGTTACGCGAAAATTAGCTGCAAATTTTGTTCATTTTATTTGCAATTTTTTGTTGTGTGTTGGTATACATATGTAGATAATAATATGCACTTGATATCATCAAAATAGTGTTATGCGCTCATGGCCAGGGCTGGCAAATCAACATGAACCAAATTGAAACATTACAAATATTTGTTTTATTTTTAATATAAACTTAAATGCTGTGCTCACCACGCCATGTGCAAGACAATAGTTCAAGTGCAATACATTTCATTTAAATTGGCTAAAAATATTATTTGAACGAATAAACTGGGTTACCACTTGTTTCATTTTCATTTCAATTTCAATCTTAGACCCGACACTTTAATTTATCGTTATTCGTTCGTGTGTCTGTGTGTGTGTGTGGTGTGTGTATATAACTACTTGTATAAGTACAAAGTGAATTTGTTTCAAGAGTTTAGCAAGTCAATTGGTTGTATATATATGCATATGTATATAGTAATGCAGCACGTTCTGATCATGCCCAATTTCATTTCATTGAATTCTCTATTTACTTTATGCTAAACTAGTTAAAAAGTTCGCAACATTCTGCATTGTTTCCCTAACTGTTTTCATTTTTTAAATTTCGTTTTTTCTCATTTCATTTCTTAACTTGTTCATAACTACATTATAAGTACATCATCTCTAATTTTTTTTATATTTTATTCTCATTCAGAAGGCATTTTATCAAAAAGTTTCGATCGTTCAGAACATGCATATGTATTGTATGTATGTATTATATGTAAAAAAGTAAACAGTTATATATATATATATATATATATATGTATATATAAATATGTATATAAATTGTTGTGTATAAGTTATATATACTATATAAGTATGTATATGCTTTGATTATAGAACAACGGCTTTAAATGGGAATTGAATTCTTTTCTTTTCATTTCATTCTTTTGCGGCACAAGGAATCAACGTATAATATACAATATATTCAACAATAGTTTTTAATGATTTCTTGTTGTTGTTTATTTGCTTGGCTTGCGGCCATCAGAAACCGCAGTAATAAAGATGTAGTAATATTAATTATAATAGTAGTTTCACATATACATACACAATAAATTATAATAGCACAATTTGCTTGTTTATCAAATACGTGTAAAAATTTAATAACAGTAGGCAAAAAAATATAATGTATAAGGAAAACAAAGAATATTGAAATATACTAGTAGTAGAAAATGATAATAGTTGTGTATACTTTGAACTATTTGTGTTATGGTTAGTTAGATTTACTGCGTCATCATGTGGAACGGCATTTGATTTGAGAGATTGAATTATTGGATTTATATTTTGTTGGGGTCTACTCAATTTGCGTAATAGTACAATAGAGATAATAATACAAAACATACAGATTTATATATGTATATATAGAATATAATAATGTTAATAAAAAAAAATATAATAAAAAATATAATTATAATAATAAGTAGCCAGTAGTTGTATCATAATTAGTTGTATTGTGTAATAGATTTTGTTTGTTTTTGTTTTTTTTTTTTTTAGTTTTCTTTTTTTCACTTTTTTTTCCAACTAGCACTTCTTGAAACATCCACAATGTATACGATCCGCTAGTCATTGACGTACAGCCATTCTTCCTCCTGGACATCCATTGTTTTATTACAATCCCATGGATTGCCACAGCCGCCCAAACATTTTCGTTTTCTTTTTTTTTTTTTTTTGCTTTTTTTTGATTTTTTGTTGGTGCATTGGGCTAATTTTGGTTAATTTTGTTAGAATTATGCTATAAAAATAGTAATATTGATAAATGTTGCCGGGGCCCCGAAAATGTGCGCTAGTTTTGCGTCCCATCCATTCTCATATTCCATATCATCTATCCATCGATCCAGCGA
Source organism: Drosophila immigrans (assembly GCA_963583835.1). Taxonomy (NCBI): domain Eukaryota; kingdom Metazoa; phylum Arthropoda; class Insecta; order Diptera; family Drosophilidae; genus Drosophila; species Drosophila immigrans. Next base: position 11,674,353 of record OY757144.1, on the reverse strand, counting down.
CTGGTCTTGCTGCATCTCGCAAGATGCAGTTGCCTGTTTGCCTGTTGCCCGTTGCGAGTTTGCTCATTTACATGTCCATTGCAATTTGAGGTGCTGCCTCAGCCACAGCAGCAGCATTATTGGCAGCATTAGCAGCAACTGTTTTGCCCAGCCACATCTTGCCACACAATATTTATAGGTATATATATATATAGTCAGGAATACATATATATGTATAAATGTGTTGTATGTGTGAGAGATTTGTTTGTTGTTATATTTTGTGTTGTGTGTAATTTGATTTTGGATTGGTTTGTTTGTATTGTTTTGCTTGGTTTTTCTTTCTTTTGTTGATTTGTGTTTTCTTCTTGTGAATTCAGCGCGATCATTTATCCTCGCAGCAGCCAGTCTTGGCCAGCTGCTTCTGCAACGCCGGCGGAATGAAATCTTTCGTCTTGGAATGATTACCTTGTCCAAGCAGCGCCGGCTCAATGTGTTTGCCCTCCTGAATACGTTGAATGCACTTCAGCAGATCGTAGTTGATGCGATCGCTCACTACCGAATCTTGTCTGCAAAATTCGCCAAAGTTAGCAAGTATTGATTTCGAACATTACTGGTTTAGCTCTTACTTGTAGTCCGGATGCTTGAGCACCTGATCGCGTATCCAGGTGGCTGTGGTGATGAGCTCGCCGGCGGCACGCTTCTGTATGAAGCGTAGATACTGTTCAATGGTGCAGTGTGTGTCCGTGTCCACCTCCATGGACTGCAGATAGCTGCGGATGAGCGGCACCAAGCCGGGGAATACACCGGGCTGCAAGCAATTCAATATTATGTTAATAACAGTCGTTGCAAATGTTAGTTGGCGTTAACAGTTGGGCTAGCAGCCCTAACAGCAGTCTGTGAAGCAAACAGCAGGCAACCTAACATCACTCTGTTAAGCTAGCACCACTGCAATACTGCAATCTAACAGCACTCTGTTAAGCCCTCAGCCGCTAAATTTGAATTTATTTGTAGGAAATGAAACGTACCTTGCCATTGAAAATCTCGTTAATGGTAAGCAGCTGGAACAGCTCGTTCTCCTCATCATCCGTATCGGTGTGATCGCTATCAACGCCGTTCTGAACATGGCTGCCATTGGTATTGCCATTCATGCCATTGCCATGGCCATTCATCTTGGCGGTGCCATTTAAATGTGGCTGTTGCTGCTGCTCCTCCTCATCGCTGCCCTCCTTGGCTGTGCCATTTGTGGTGGCGGCGGCAGTGCCATTCTGCTTGGCGGCACGCTGCTCCGGCGACTTGGACGACTTGCGGAACCAGAATTTCTCTTTGCGACAAGCGTCACGCTTCTGTGCCGTCTGCATGTTCTCATCCACCTTGCTGATGGGCGTTAGGAAATTGAGCTGATACGAGAGTATCACACGCGTCAGCAGCACCACAAAGCACACAATCGCAGCATTCTCAAAGTCACTGATCTGCGCCTCACACGGACGGAACTCGACACGCCATCCAATCGAGCTGTTTGGTGGCGGCGGCTTGAAGCGCATCGTTTGCCAGTTGGTCGACTGGATGTTCTCAAAGTGATCCGTGTCCTCGTTGTCGTTCTGATGGACCTTCTCGCTGAACAGCGAGACGGTGTCGCGTATGAACAAATGCGCCACATGCTGGGCCAACAGATGATCGATGCCGCCATCGACGAGACGATTGTAGACATCGTCATCGTACGTCAGCTTGACATCATTGTACTTGGCACCCTCGGGCGACAAATACGAATCAATTGAATCGTAACGCGACTTGGCAATGCGAAATTTGCTCTCGTTGAGCGGCTCCAGGCCGCGTTCCTCGGGCGTGCGACAATCCACCGACGAGCTGATCACATTCCAGCGGCAATCCGATTCGGTTAAATAGCCGCGATACACAGGCGAGGCGGCGGTCAAAGCGAGCATGATGGGACAAAGCGGCGCCAGTTGATCGTAGAGGCGACGTGCCTCCGTAATGTTGCAGGCCTGGAAAGTCAACTGCAGGCAGCAACAGCCCATGCCGAAGCCCATAGCGTCGAGCAGGACCACATCGGGCTCGCCAGGCGGAGCGCCCTCAACTGGCAACTTTGTGTTCACATCCTTAAAGACTGCAAGCAAGCGTTCGAATGTTATTACATTTATCCAGCAGATCAGTTAGAACAGTCTTCCGGCTTACCCTTCAGCTTGATGGAAACCTTTTCGCCGCGTCGCTTGCGAATGTTGCGCGTCAGCGTCTTGAAGCGCGGATGTCCCGGGAAAATGGCCTCGTCCGGAAAGTAGAGCGAACGTGCCGAGCTCAACGGATCCTCGGGACGTGGCTGATGCAGCGGATACGTAAAGTTCGGTGCACCCAAGCGTGGAAAGTTTGTGATGGACATGACGCACTCATCGCTGGCCAGCAGTTCGGTGACTTCTTCGCGACGATAACGCATATTCGCCTCCACCAAATTGAAATGCGCCATCAAACCGCCAAAGGGTTTGCCGGGCGTACCCTCGATCATGTAGGCACCGTATTCGGGGCGCCACAACGACTTGACGCCCTTGGGGTCGGCCAGTTCTTTTTCGTTGAGTTTGGCCAGCAAATCGGACGCCTTGAGCGCCACACGTGCCACCTTCTGTTCGTCATCGAACTTGACGATAATGTACTCGACTTCATCGCCCCATTTGAGTATATCGCCCTGGCGATCTTTGAGTCTGTGATACAGATTGATAAACTGATTGATGCCGTGCTCACGCACATGATCGGCTAGCTTCTTTGTCTCCTCCCAGGAGAGTGGATTGCCCTCGCTCAACAGACCCATTTTATGTGTGTGCTAAAAGAGAGAGAGGGTGGGAATTGCTGCGTGTTAAATTGAGTTTCGTTACATTGAAATCATATTTTGAATTTTCTACAATAATCGTTCACTGACTGCACACTGATCAGCTACTGATCAGAAACAAATACAAATATATATACAGTAATTGTATGAAAAATAAAATTTCCTATTAAATGAAGCACTTGAGATTCAAATCGCATTCATTTAAAATAGCTTTTGACTCAATGTCAAATGGCTAATCGCTCAGATAACTGTCAGATAGACTGAGTCCCTGTACCCATGTCCGGCCCATGTCTGTACCATTTATGGACTCGGCAACAGCAGCAGCAGCAGCAGCAGCAATTGCGATAGCAACAATTGATATATTTCAGCATTGTTTATAACAATTATTTCTACACTCTTCAGTCGCTAGATTATTAATACAACTTTTGTTTATGATCCCCCAATATATTATATAAGTCTATCTATCTGTCTAATTACGCTGCTCCAACTGCGTACAGTTGCGCATTTCAGCTGTAGTTCTCTGGCAAAGCGAGTCTGCTCGCATTGAAGCACTGCATCGAATATGGAAAGACTATTTGAAAAAAAAAAAACAAATCAATATCAGTTCTGATTTAACACTTTAAAAGGTATTTATGTTCGATATTTAAAATGAGACTTTATTATAACTGCTATAAAAGTTGAGTATATTAATTACAACAAATACCAAATAACAAATATTAAATTAAAAACAATTATCAAAAATGTTCTGTTAATCACTTTAAGTGTATTTGAAATTCGACTTGTCGCTTGGCCATTTTTTGCCTCACGCGATTTCCGCCTTGCTGCACGAGTTTCGACAACTGTTTCATTTTGTTATAAACTTTTATAGTCAACATTATTTAAAAAGTGTCTAACGGTTGATTATAATCATAAGATAGCAATATTTATAATGCGACTAATTTCGAACTGAAAACTAAACAAACTTTCCATTGCCTTTGAAATCTTTAAAACAAATTTATATAAATACTGTGTAAGTATTTATAGCAAATGCTATCAGTCAAAATAAAGTTGAAGTTGTGTTGCGTTATTTCCCAGAACAGCCAATTGGACGGCATAATATTAAATTTGTGAGAAATGATAATGGCTAAGATCCGACTCGACTCGACTGATGCTTATCGGTCATACATATATACGTTTGTATAAGACTGAAGAAGTGAGTAATCGATAACACGCCACGAGTGAAAAAGAAATAAAAACAAGTACAAATATTTATGAATAACAAAATAGAATTAATAAAAATTATTATTGATAACAAGAGAGATATTTTTTTTGTCAAAGTGTGCGATTTATTGGCCACAATGCGGTACCGACTAAAGTAGACTCTACTACGTAGGTATGTACTATATATCTGCTGAGGGGCTCTCGAGCGACACTCGAATTTGGAATTGAATCGCTTGATTGAATCGTTGCAAGACTGAGAGCAGGGCGGAGCAGGGCAGGTTGCTGGTTGCCCCACTTGTTATGCGCGGATTTATGGCCACTTCAAATGGCAGCAGCAGCAGCAGCAGCAGCAGCAACAGTAGGAAACAACAACAAACTCAAACAACAAACAGAAATTGAAACCAAAATCCAAATGCCAAAGACAGACAGAGAGAGGGAGAGAGAACTGCTGCTTGTTGCATACAAAGTCAGTCACATGATTACAGTTATTAGATCCACTCGGCAGTAAGATCAATCTAAGCCGCAATTGCAACAATTCCGTTGATTGTGCAATTTCTTGTTCGCAAACTCAATCGCAATCGTTGAAGTTGAAGAGTCAAACAAAAAGTTCACAATTAGACAATACATTTTTGTTGCTCATTAATGATGCAATCTGTTAATTGAATTTCAATTTTCTAAAACATCACTTATTAAAGCACACATTTTTAAAAAAGAGTCACAAAATGTTCACTATGAATTGAAAAAATATTTTTACTTATTTGGAGCTGATTCTGTAATAAACTAAATTATTTATATTATTATTGCGAGAACTTGAGAAAATTCCAAGAATCATACTATACACAAAAAAACTTCATTGTAGATCAATCGTAAAAGATCTAAATTACTTGAAAAAAACTTTACGCTTAAATTTAAAAGAATTGAAATTGAAAATAAAATAAATTACAACAAAATCATTAAGGTTGATTTAACGACTTTTGTTTTAGTTTTATCACTCAGAACTGGTGTTGAGAACTGTTGAGAAACAATGCGATGCAATAAATCAGCAAGAACTTTTTAAACTACATGATGCTTAATTTGATTAATTTGCAACAGATTCGGCACAAGGCACACATGGCCGATCATTATCGTTTTATGAATAGGAATTGTACAATATTACGACATCAGGTCTAGCGAACCAGAGAAGGGCTTGAGGCGTTTAATTGCGTCATACTCGTGTTTTATTTACATTGTGAACAACTGAACTCGGCTCGCATATAATTTTCATTTTAATTCACAAACGAATTCAAATTCATTAAATTCACTTTACGTAAAGCCATTCAAACAAAAAGAAAAACGAAAAAAAAAAGAATAGAATATAATTAAAAAGAGAGTGTGAGAGAGAGCTACCTTAGGTAAAGGGATACTGTAAAGGATACACTTGAATTCACTTGCTAAACTCGTAACTCTGTTCGAGGTATACACAAAATACAACTTGGTCGCTTCACGGCTAAACGACAACTAAATATACCCACGGCCAGACTCCAGCTTAATATGCACCGATTGATGGCGGTGGTGGTGGTGGTGGTGCCCCTTTTGCCACCACGCCACACCACAGCACAGCAGAGCAGAGCACAGCACACCACCCACCACAATACACCACCTGCGGCCCCTCTGAACGAGTCATTCAGCGTTTCGTCGATCGGATCGCGTCAATCGATCGGTTGACGACGCAAACTTCGAGGAACAGCAGCAGCAGCAGCAACAACAACAACAACAACAACAAAACGGTGGCTAAGGGAAACGCTCTCTTGCCACCCATCCATCCATCGATCCATCCATCCACCCATATCGATAAAGGAGCGGATGTCGTGTTCTTGCTCTACGGCAACCACTTGAGAATCTATTGATTGCCCATATGTATTATAATTATTTGGACTATGTAATTTATTATGTATGTATGTATATACTATAGTGCTTTATTCAATAATACAAAATAAAAATACATTTCTCGAGTACCTAATTTTTTTATTATTGTAAATTTTTTTCGTAAGTGTTCTTTATAGATTTAAGCTGTTCGATTTGATTTATCAACACAATAAAGATTATAATTAGAAGGTGTCGTAATTCGGTAGCCACTAGCTAATGCTCACTAGCTTCATATTAAAATACGTATATATATATAAATATGTGACGAGGGTTGATCGAGACAACAATACAACTAAATATTGTATTTATAAAAAATCTGAAGTATATGCAAAGATCCTATCAATATCAAATAATCCAATTATAATTTTGTTTTTAAACTGCCAAATTTCAAATAAAATAAATGTTACATGAAATACAGAAGTCTTTTTAATTATTCAATAAATAATATTTATTCAAGCAACTTTCTTCAAATGAAATATAAATAAAAGCATAAATGAATTACTCTTGTTTTCATCTCGAATTCATATAATTACGACTATCTGTAAAAGTGTCAATAGGTAATACAGCTAAACCATTTTCTTATCGCATAAGACATTTCCGTATGTGGCTGATTAGTATTTGAAGTGCGAGTTTCATATACTTTTTGAATTGACCTCGCGTTCAATATAATAAAATGTGAAATACTTGTTGACGCATTGTAAATCAACTCAAGCTGCAATATTTAAAGCGGAAAGGAAATTAAAATATGCCTGCACTTAAAGCACTCTATGTAGTGCTCGATGTACCATCCACAATCTGACCAAAAACAAAACAAATTCCAATTCCATCTCGCACTTGGCACCGAAAGCTACTCGTCGAACTCTCTGGCGGTACCTGGATCTGATTGTAAACCTTGAGCTATATTCTCGCATCGGCATTTGGCGTGAACAGTAAATAGAGCATTTGGTAAGCGGTAGTGTAACTTTACAATTTATTTATTGAACATCCAGTAGCGATTATATTCCCCAAAACTCGTGACTTGCCGTGTAAAAAAAAACAAAGTTGCGGCTCTGGTAGCAGCTGGTACGGCTAGGATTACATTACAATTGGCGGCATATTCATCAGCAGAAGATCAAAAGTGTTATCGACTTGACCACAGCTCTGGCTAATTATAGCAAATTGCATTCATCAAGAAAAGTCACATGTAATCGAGTGTAATATACATTTACAAAAGTCCAATTAAAATTTGCCAGCTAATCGATTAATTGCTCACAAGTATTTAAAAAGTGACTTGAGAGCTGGAATAGCAAACAGAAATAAGATACAATATGCATAGCTGGAGGATGTTCTACGTGTTATCAGCTCAATTTACATGATCAGCAAGGGTGAGAGAATGAAATTCAATAACTTTGAATAAACTGAGAAATAAAGACAAATTATTTAATTGCAGCATAGCAGAAGAGAACAGAAATTAAATATTTATTATTTGTGAATAGCAATGTCAAAAAAATAATTATTTAGACATATTTTAAGTGACGAAAAGATAGTGGAAGTGAAAAGATAATTGAAAAGCATTAATGAGAGAACTTGCAACAAGTGCCGGCAACGCCATCAAAAATAATATTTGCAGCTCACAGCAAAATTCCAGAAATACCAAATTAGCGTGCTTGACATTTGTTTATACAGCAAAATCCCCCCCATCAAAGTGGCAATTAACGATTGCATAATGCGCAAATTTCTCGGATGGATGGATTCGCCATGTGGCTCCTAAAAGGTGGCGGAAATTAGAAAGATACAATCACGCCATGAATTGAGTCCATGGCATTCAGAATTCAGAGTTTTGGCTAATTTTGTTTACATGTTTATTGGCTGTCTTCTGTTATCGCGTGTAAGTCAACATGTGTCAGTCGCAATAGCGAGTGGAATATGTAACGTACTTATAGATATTGTACAACAGTTAGATCAAAAACAAAATGGAAGAAAAAGCTGCTTGGCATGAGATAAGAAATGACATTGTGGGCGGCTCGTAATATTGCAATTATATAAAGAAATAGTTCGCTGAAAATGTTTTACATGCTTATCAATTGCAGGCACTGTCACTACAGTGCATCTTTGTTTTCGATGGCATTCTCTTATTTGATTGATTTCTCCTATTAAGGTATTAATAACAGTCATTAAGTTGAATTTTATAGGCAACTAATTGTGGGATTTTCAACCCAGCTGTATCGCAGCTTTCATTTCAGAGCAACTGACCCACGCAATGCGATTTGCCGGCAATTTGCTGTGACAGAATAAAAAAACGCGAGCATAAAAATCTTCAAATTCTGCGCCGTCATTTAAGACAATTGCCAATTGTGTCTGTGTGGGAATGTTCTGTGAATGTGTTAATGTGTGTATTGTGAGAGTGTAAACCATAAAAATAGCTTAAGCAAAGCGAGTGTGCGTCGAATGATTCACATTTCGCTTGGCAGTTCAAAAGTTTATGCCCATACACTGACTAGAATAGAGCTGAGCGACAGAGCGACAGACAATGGAAATTATTTCTGTTCATTCATGTTCTTATCCTAGTTCTTATAATTGTTTCTTTTGATAATTGGGTGCATAAGCTTCGCTTCTGTGCGACTTCTGAGTCATCGGCCACATGCGTGTGATAAATAAATATTTATTTGCAGCTTGTATCTTGGAATTTTTCCCTTTTCAAAAAAACCCAAATACAAGGCTTTATCTTGTAAAACACATATTTGCATATCAAATATAGAGTATGATTTATTTCAGTACATTAAGTGGAAGTGTTTAATGACATAAATAAAAATACATGTACAGTTTACTGTCAACTTGTTTGCTGCTTTATCTTTTGCTTGAATTTAGTTATCGAATATTTCTATATACGGCGAATTTGAAGTGCAATTTTTAGAGCATTCTACAGGGCATCTGTCTGTCTTGTACACTCGCTCATTGCATTTTTATAATTTTGGTAAATTCTCGAATTATAAAATTGCCAGCAATGGAATGGCAACTGATAACGGTAATGTGACTCTCTGTGTCTGTGTGCGTGTGTGTGTGTGTGTGTGTGAAGTGGGGGGTGTGTATGCACTTGATTGATTAGAAACCTCATCGTGATGATGACTGTAACAATAATGACGATGATGATAGCAATGCTCATAACGGTGATGAGACAATTACAAGCAGGTTGTTGGCAATTTCAATGGCAAACATTAAGCATGCACATGCGGCGTATACGTAATATTGCAAAAAACGTTCGACTCAAAACGAAAATCGCAAATCAAATGCGGAAAGAAGCAATAGAAAAAAAACATGCAACAACAATAGCAATAGCAATAACACTATGTGTTTTTTCAGGGCCATTTAACGTAGGCAAATGAAATAGAAAACATACAAAGTCTATTGATAGATACACACATACATACACAGACAGCAAACAGATACGGATACATCTAAAGATACAGATACATTTAGTACATAGAGATGCACAGATACATGTAAGTGCAAAGAGTCGAAGGTTTATCTGCAATGGAATGTAAACAAATGGCAAAACACAGTTTACAGTTTGCCGTTGCCGTTTCGATTTTGCAGTTGCAGTTTGCAGTTTCGAATAGGCAATAGGAAATTGCAGTCGTTGCACTTGAAATAATTGCACGCCACACAAGATTACGACAAGATTACGTATACGACTCATAAAACAACAAAACACAACACTAATACAAATAAGTCAAATCAAAATCAAGAAGAATCAAAAGCGACGCAACCGCATCGCATCGAACAACCGTCAAGTGACGACGACTTTAATACTCATTCAATATCAATTATGAATCGTCTATAAAAAGACATAATAAACTACATATATTTAGCACTCCATTAAAAGTGCCTTCAACTGCTAAACTTAGTCTGTAAATTGGGGGTTTTGGCTCACACAATTCTTCGTCTCAATATAATTAAAGTCAAACAATTTTTGGAAGTTGAGCTCGACGGACAGCTGAGTTCATATAGCCAGCTGAAGTAATGGAGTGTTTACTGTAATATCGGATTCAACGACAGTTTAAAGACGACAGCTTTAAGATATTTTAGAGATGAGTTCAATAAAAATACAAATTGAAACTTGAACTGATCATTTACTTACTGTTATAACTTAATGCCGTTCAGTGTACTGATCTTAGGCAGGCTTCAATTCTAAAAGCTAAAGCGTCACATCTTTTATGGTAGAACTATAATACCCATTGCGATTGTGTGTATAAATGAATTAAAGTGTCTGCCGGCACAAAATTGCGACGTAATAGAAATGTAGGACAGTCTAGAAAGCAGAGAAGGCAAACATAGCCAAAGTACATACATATATGCATATATGCTATATACAACACATAGGACTCATAGATGCACAGACAGACCGACAGACGGGCTCGACCGTTGGACAAGTGAGCACACAAATATACATATGTACATAACTGGGTACTGGGTATATTTGAGTACTCGTATGGTCTTCCGTTGGCAGCTGTCAATTTGAGCAACAATTCTGTGAATTCATTTGCAAATTGATGAAACGAGTACCCGAAAAACCCAAGCAACGCCAAAGCCAAGCCAAACGAATAATTCAAAGAAAACACTTTACACCAATTTATATGCGAATTTTTGTTGAAATTTATATCTTCAAGATATTCATAATATTTTTTAGTAATTTATATTTGTAAAATTGTATATATTTTAAAGCTTTCTTTCCATGCTTAAAATTGCTGAATAGCTTCACAAATATTTACGTTTTCACGTTGAATTTCGGTATGTGAACTAAAAATAACTATCCGCGTTTTAATTACGCTGATTGATAATCCAGTTTTCAAGCAATTTTTATATAAACAACAAAATGCTGCTGTCAAGAAGCAACAGAGATCGTTAACTGATTGACTTTATTTGGGGAAAAATAAGTAGATTTATTAGCTGTGGTTTATCTACCCCACATACATATATTATATAGAAGAGATATGCATGAATATTTATGAAGTTATTCTGTTTATAAATGAAATAAATCCCCATTGAATGAATGACACCACCACGTGCTTGACGACAATGACAATGTCTTTGCCACATTTTGTTTACATTTGTTATTAATAATAAACCTGCAAAATGTATCGACGAACTTCATATCGAAAATGAATTGTTAAAAACTGGTGAATTTGTTGAAAGCACTTGTGCAAATGCAAATGACGATGAAGCCCCCGTTTGTTTGTCTCGCTTATTTATTTTTGTGACAATTTATTTAAGCATGTTTTAATTGGAAAAAGGGGTTTCACGCAATGCTTGGCATACCCTATATAGTTTATAATTTCGAGAAGAATATTTTATTGAAAGTCTTCCCCATTTGCTAGACGGATATGAAATATGAATTGCTTGCTATTCTGTATAACGATCTCGCTACAGGGCATCTTGCGGTCGTGCACTCTTAACTAAGCCAATTATTAATTGCTTCTACTGTCATTAGCGTTTCGCTATTGCGTAAATCGTGAAATGAAACAACAGCCCTTTGAATGACGCACTTGAAAATACTCGTATGTACAATACAATATACCTCTCCTATAATTGCAGAACAATTGAATCATTATGAATATGAGAGCGAGAATATAATAATCATGCTCATTATGATGTTAGTGACGCACTAGAGCGACACTAGATACTCCCTGTTTAGTACACATATAGTTTTTATTTGCATTCATATTGTGTTTACTGTTACACAACTCGAATTAAATTGAACTGACAAATCAAACAGCAGCAGCAGAATCAATCCGGGGTGAGCTGAGGTACATTGTTTGAAATAATATATCTGTCATAGGCCTTACTATATTTATACACTCATGTGACGTAGCAGTTGCGAAATCTAAAGTCTCCGCGATTAAATACCCTAGAAATGTAAGTGCCATTCATATTTTGTGATTGTCACTACAGCCGAAATTAGTATTCATAATTATTCTAGATGATATGGCAGTCCGATCTCAATGAAATTGATTTATGCATCGCTTATTGATGAGAAATAACTAACAACTATGTATTTAAAAGTCCTAAAACACTACAAATTATTCTATATACATTTGAAATGCTCAATTAGAGGCAAAGATATCTTTTCTTTAATGCTATATTTTTATTTTGGAGACATTTCTTAAAAGTTTTGCCAAAAACCGTTGAATGGATCCGTCTAGAAATAGAACAATGACAATAACCAAATTCGTAGAGTGCAAAACAATAAACATGATGCAAGTGGCAAATGCGAAATAGCAAACGAGCAACAATTGCAGCAGCAGCGCGGAAAAGTTTCCACAAGTTATCGCAACGTTTGATAATTCATTTCCCAGCGACGACATTTAATTAGCAAGGGCACAAAGTTGTAAAAGGTGAAGAAGGAACGGAATGACAAGCGAGCGTCGAGAGGCAGAGGGTTGCGATGTATTCAGCCCCAACCCCCCTTCAGAGTACGGTGTGAATTGATTGCAGCTGCATATCATATAAAAACTTACATGTACACATGTTTTATAAAGCACATATATTTTATAAAATTAGGGTAGTGGCGGATTTGTTTCGTGAAATGGTGAAATAGTTTTTAAGTCTCTCGATTTTTAATGGAATCATCCCAAATAAAAGCAAGAATTGAAGCTACAAAATATACATATTGAAATACTTATGTAAATATGTATGAATGTATACAGTTTGATCTAGGGCAACAAGTTGACTGCTTCTATTACGATTAATGTGAGATAGGCAAGCATTCCTACGATACTGATGAAGCTGTATACGTAGATGATAATCAGCTTATCTGAGGGCATAAAGAACAACAAAAATGTGCTAAAAGTTGGGAAACTTATCACCACGAATCGTAGATATATGAGTACACAATTACGATGGATAAGATAATTAGTCAAATTGTATACGAAATGCCCTCTGGATAGTTCTAAAGATACTCAAGTTGTGTGATATAATAATCAGATTTAAATACAACAAATTGTATATGTCAACAATACAGTTTTATTTATAGAAATGAGCTTAAGACATTTGCGCTAGCGAGTGGGCACTGTACTTTGAAAAATACAAATTGAGAGAGGGGGAGAAGCGAATATTTTAATGAATACACAGTTTAAGTACAGGGTATTGCATGTGCAGTCAGCTGAATTGTAGTTTTTGACTACTTCACAGTCGTTTGACATTGCGATTAGCCCAAGGAAGGCGTTTAACGCTTTGGGCATTGAGGCTGATATTAACGAGTTATTAAATGCCAAGGCCGCACACACTCACACACACACACGTGCTCGACTAATTATCTCTTAATGTGTGTGTGTGTGTGTGCGATAGCGTACACATGGCACACGGCACATTTTTCTATTTTTTCGATAACAATTGATCGAGTTTATGCGCAATTGTCATCTCGAGGCCATTCCATTGTGTCGTGCCGTGTCGTGTCGTGCCGGGTCGTGTTGATTCGTGCCCTGCGTGAGTCATGTTGCGTTAGATATTTTGTGCTGATTCATGATGATCTTGCACTGTCACCAATAGCACACACACCATGATATGCTGATTCTCCAAAAGTGCTAGTTGTTGTTGCTGTTATCTATCTGTATAGTTGTGGTGAAATTGCAGAATATGCAAATGAGATGGGGCAACTCTCGTTCTCGCTCTCTCCTCTACAGTCGAGTGCCTTGAACTTCACTTTCAATTGCCGAAAATAACAGCAACAGCAACAACAACTTGCATTGCAGCTTAATGTTGATGCTTAAACTTGTTTTCATATTGTTTGTGGGATTTTGTTGCTGCTGCTTCTGTTTTTGTCTCACACGCGACTTGCGCATGAGTAATATTTAAAAATCAGTGACGTCACAAAACATTAATGTGATTATCATTTTTTGTTTTACTTTTTTTTATCAGCTAATTAAAAAGCAAAAAAAAAAACAACAATCAGCTAATTACTTTGATCAGATTGACAAAATGAAGCATGTGAATGACTACAGAAATGCGACAAACGAATATTCGCGGCTAATGTGGTTGGTAAAAAAAAGTGGCTGCAATGTGAAATTGATTAAAAGAATCAAATTAGAAGTTTCCAGAGCAAATAGTCAAGGCCATGCTGCTCTCTCTCTTACTGTCGGCTATTCTAGTCCAATTGGAGAAATACCGGCTGTGCTCTCCCCGTCTCTTTCGCGCACGCACGCATGCACATAAATTTGAATGGGAGCCGAATGTCAAGGTTGGACGCACGGCCGAGAGAACTCAACAGCAGTTTCGGCTCCAATAAGAATTCGTATAAGAAATCTAATTGTCATGTAATTAACGAACGCAACCAAAAATCAATACTTGACGAATGAAAGGGCAAGCAAGAGGAAGAGAACTATAACAACAACAATAACAATAAACTTTGCTAGTTTAGAAATTACGCACTTAATGCCTTTTTGATGTGTTGTGTTTTTTGTTTAAGTACAGCAACAACAAAAAAGTGCCGACTCAGCGTTTATAATAGTAATTACTTACTACTTATACATTGACAACTTACCGGCTAAACGCAGTAAAAACAACAACAACAAACGCACGTTCTCTCTCGCTCTTTGTTCTAATTGGAGTTGGGCTACACGCTCAGCTGTTGCTCTCGTTGTTCACACACAATATTAAGAAGAAGAAGCTCAAGCTCTGCTTCTTCCGTTTGTTGTTGGTGCTGCTGCCGTCGCTCTTACTGTAATTCTACGCTGTCTGTCTGCTGCTGTCTCTTTCTGTCTTTCTCCTGCTCGCTGTGCATGTAATATACACTGACACTGCTGCTGTGTGTGTGTGACCGCGTGCTGATGTTTTTCACACACGTTTTAATGCGCGATTCAGAATAGTTGTTGTTGTTGGTTGTGCAATCAAACGCTGCTTAGACAACTGACCAGCGTCAATTTCGATTTCTTTTTGATTTGTTGCCGCCGTTTCTTCGCTTCTTCTGCTTGTAATTCGCACTTTGCGTTCAATTGTTTGGCCACGATTTCACAAATTGCTTAATAAACAAAAGAAATTCATATACATATACATACACATACATTTAAATTATCAGCATCATGAGCATGTGTGTGTGTGAGAAAACAACAAAAGTTTGCGGCCCGCGTGTTTTAATTTTATATTCTCTATGTCTCTTTTTGTGTAATTGCTTTACAGCAATTTGTAATAATTCTTAATAATAGCAGCAAAAGCAAAAAAATAAATAAAAATACATATTGTAAACGATGTCTTTTCTTACAATTCGTTTTTATTCTAATGTGTGTGTGTGTTGTTCTAATTAGAAGACGCGCTGCTTGCCGTTACATGTGTATGTGTGTTGGTGTGTGTGAACTGCATTTGGTTGTGTATGTGTGTGGGGGTGCTCTATGCGTGTGTGTTGTGTGTCTGCTTACTTTTTATTTGACTCGGTTTTTCTGTTGGTTTTTTTGTTGTTGTTTGATGAGCCGCACCAACAATTTCCAATTTCACAATTCCACAAAAATGCACAGAACAATTTACGATTTGCTCGAAGTTTCACTTGATTTGCATTTAAAATAAAATGTTACACTTGAATTGATTTTCAGTTCTTCCGCCAAATGTTATTATTATTAGCCGCAATTACCGAGCAACGCGAGATTGTTAACACAAAAATTCCAAAAAAAAAACTATAAAAACTTGCCACTGCGCGCGGCTATTTATGTAAAAAAAGTTGTACGCATTTAACATGCAACGTTGCCAGACCGCCAATGTTTGCCCAGCACACCATGCGGCGGCGTTACAAGTATGGCAGCACTATCGCCCAACACAGCTGTTCAGTGTTGTAAAATGCGCGGCATTTTGAAAAAAATTCAAATTCAAATATATTGTGTAAGCTACATATTGTATGTATGTAAAATGTACAAAATGCATATCGTATACAAGTTTTAAACTTGCAAGTAGAGCATGGCATGAGCCGTTAGTATGATAATCACATGCGGTGCCGTGACCAGACCCAACACCTCGCCCACATCATAGGGCAGCGTCACTAAATGCTGTTTGCCAATCACAATCTGGGGACCGCTGCGATTACGCAAACCGCCAGCGGACTCGTTGCGCGGCTTATAGATGAACACATGCCGATAGCTCTCACAGATCACCGCATAGTCCAGCTGCGGACAGCAGTCGACGAACTTGCGCTGCTCCTTCGATGCCAGCACATAGCCAAAGGCGTGCAATTGTCCATCGTGCCGCACGCTCCAGTCGTCGGGTCGCGCCGGCTGAAACTGCTGCAGCCAGATGGCGGCGTCGATGTCGTGGCGCGTGGCAAAGGCGGCCGGAAAACCGGGGCGCAGCGTGCTGCACAGAAGCGGCGGCGTCGTGCCCAGGAAAATGGTGTGTGTAATGCACGATTTGTCCAGATTAAAGCGAACTATAAGAAAACGAGGGGGGAATGAGCATTGAGATTGGCGTATGAAGTGGGTTAACTTGCCCATTTTGATGTCATCGCTGCTGGCGTCCATCGGCAGGTCGCAGTCCTCAATGGGATCCTCCAGATTGGGAATGGGTAAAGGAGCAGCCGGCAAATCCTCCTGCTGCTCCTCCAATTGCTCCTCACGTCGCTCGGCTGAAGCGTTGAGCAAACGTGGCCAATTGTTGGGCTGCTGTTTGCTCAAGCTCAGGCACAGCACTTCGCCCTCCAGCGTCCAGCTGGTCAGCTGCTCGTCCACGGGAGCAAACAAATCGCTATCCAGCAGCATTTCCGCCTTGTACTCGACCAGCAGATGACTTGCCGTGCTGCTGATCTTCACATCGTTGCGTGTGGCGTTCGCTGCCAGCTCAAAACGCACGCTGACCTCCTCATTGGTCTGCTGCCAGTCAAAGGGCGACACATCTTCGACTTGGGCAGCTTCAAGTGCCGCCTCCACTGCTGCCTCGTGCTGCGCCGGCGTCTGCAGCTCACCATTGGAGCAGACGATTAGCGACTGGGCACGCGGCTCAAAGGCACAATAGTAAATGGAGCCTTTGGTTGTCAGCTGCTGGCAAAGCTCATAGCTCCAGCCGCTGCTGTCGCTTTCACCAGCGGCGGTCGCGCCCGCTCCCCAGCTCCAACGTGACCAGATGAGTTCCGTGCAGAATTCTTCGCCCTGCTGCTTCAGCGTACGACGCCGTCCGATGTGAGCGGCCACCAGTGAGATTTGTTTGCGCTCCTGCACCACATCGAGCCGGGCATCGTGCAGCACAAAGCCACGTTGCACGCCCCCAGGCGTGACGGGGGAGCGCGTCACCAGCTTCCAGGGGGCGGCACGTTCCCGATCGCCGGTCTCGAGCAGCAGGTAGGTGAGCATGCCGTCACACAACACACAGTACTTCTCAGAGATGAAACGCAGCGTGTAGTTGTAATCACCCACCGCATGCTCGAAGCCATCGCCATGATCATGGCGCTGCATCTCGTAGACGATGCGCTGGGGACGCGCCTCGCCCTGCTGCTCATTGTAGGAGCAGAGCAGCAGCTGGTGGCGGTTGTTGATGTAGTAGCAGTTGTGACGGGCCCACGGGTCACTGTACAGCAGATTGTGCTTGGCAAAGAGCTCAGTGTGCAGCAGCGAATATTGATTTGCATGCGGCTCCAGTTTCAGGGGGAAAGCTTCGACGGATTGACGCAATACGGGCACCGGGTCGAAGGACAGCTTGTAGCCATCGAAATTGGAGCAGATCAGATGGCGGTCCACCTTCAGGTCCACCACCGGCATCTTGTCTGGCGGTGTGTGTCAATTAAACCCGTCTTAAAAAAATAAACAAAAGTTGTGCTGCTTGAATTTACAATTTAAAGTGCAGTGTTGTGAAGGGCGAGAAATGTCAAATGAGGGCGTTAACAGTGCCAGCTGAGTTTGTGGCTAAACAAAGCTTGCGATGCTTTAATACAGTATTTCTAAATATTTTATTTATTGTCATTATATGTATTAATAGTTTTTATATACTTACTTTGACTACATTTTGCATTTGGACTGCGACTTAACGGGCACTGTTAAGGCCGACCAGCTGTTCTTGTCCACGCAATTAACAGTGCGAGCTGAGTACAGCTGTTACACGGCGTCTAACATTTAAGAAAATCGAACTTTACTTTCATTAAATATGAAACATGGATTTCAACAAATGAATTAGCAACTTAATGCGAATATTTTTGTAATGTTATCTACATTAATACAAACACACAGAACATCTGCCAGCTGCCAGCTGGGTGTGATTGGGAGCATTACAGCTGATCGTTGCCGGTAAACACATACGTGTTCTTTGCAACTCTGCCCATCCAGTGCTGGTAAACGCGTGTGGTGCACCAACAGAAAAAAAAGAGTGTTGACACGTTGACACACACACAGAATAGAATTTTGGCGAGAATTAATTAAAACGCTGCACATATTTTTGTAATTTGTTATTTGTAGCCAACGAAGTCGGGGCAAAAATAAATTGCCTGCCAAAAGGTGAGTGCGCTGCTCCAGCTAACACACACGCACACATAAACACACACAGTTGTAGTTTTTTTTGGCTGTCAGTTGTGACATTGTATTTTCATTGGATTGCATTGCAGTTGAAAAGCTGCGGCCAAAAGCAGCGGCAAAAAAGCTATTTGAACGAGTCTCGTAACGTGTAAGCAGCCAAATACCAAATACCAAAATGCAGAAGCGCCACCAAAGCAACAAATTGACGTCCTCAGTGCTGTTGGCATGCCTCTGCCTGTTGGCGTTGCTGCAGTGCAGCAAAGCTGTTGAATTCACCTTCGATTTGGCGGACAATGCCGAGGATTGCTTCTACGAGGAGATCAAACGCAACACGAGCGCCTACTTTGAGTTCCAGGTGTCGGCGGGCGGCCAACTCGATGTCGATGTGGTGCTCAAGGATCCCAACAACCAGGTCATCTATTCGCTGGATCGCGCCACCTTCGACAGCCATCAGTTCACCGCAGAGACGACGGGCGTCTATACGGCGTGCTTCAGCAACAAATTCTCGGCGTTCTCGCACAAAATCGTCTACGTGGACTTTCAGGTGGGCGAGGAGCAGGCGTTGCCCGGCGTGGATGAGCATGCCACCGTGTTGACCCAGATGGAGACATCGTCGCAGGCCATACACAAGGGACTGAACGATATTCTGGACGCGCAGACGCATCATCGGCTGCGGGAGGCGCAGGGTTTCAAGCGTGCCGAGCTGATCAATCAACGTGTCATGGTCTGGGCATCGCTGGAGACGGCGTCGATGGTGCTGATCGGTATCGTGCAGATCTTAATCTTGCGCAACTTCTTCACGGATCGCAAGCCGAGCCAGACGCGCTACGAACGCCTGTAGAAGGAGGGGAGAGTGGACAAAGCAGGAGACAGCTGGAACGTAAACATCCATTGAAAATCCATCTCTAGTTTCATCTTGCATACATTTCCCTTGATTTTTTTTTATACTATAAATATACATTATTATTATTATTACTATTATTACTACTATGATGATGATGATGATGATGATGAATGGAGCTCCTCGAAAATCCCATTTTGTTTAATGTCCTGCCGCCCTCAAAACACACCAAACAAAAAAAAAACAAACGAAAACGATGAAAAACAAAAACTAAATACGACAACAGAAAATTAGAAGCATTGTCTATCAATTAATTTATGGTCATTTTGTAAGCTGAGCGAGGAGAATGGCGCCATAAATATTAGCCATAAATTATGTCAGCACTGTTATGGCAAACGAGGATGCCTCTCTCACCACACTGCTGTTGTTGTTGTTGTTGTCGCTGGCTTGCAGGAAGTAAAGCATTACGAAACAGGCGGAAGGCTAGACAAAGATGGCAGCTGTTACAGCTGCTGTTACATCTCTGCTGCTGTTATTGTTGTTGCTGTAGCATTTATTGTTGCCGTGGCATTTACACAGCCAAAAAATCATCATCGAAATTTGATCAAAGCTTCGTTTCATTTATCAACAACAGCAACAACAGCAACAACAGCAACGAAAAATAGCAGACGAAATTGAAGGCACAAAATAACAACTGTATCAACAAGCGAGCAGTCCATGCACGTATGTGTGTGTGTGTGTGTGTGTGTGTGTGTGACACGACACAGCGAATGGCGGCGAATTCGATGCGGCAATTTTATGTTTGTTTTTGTTTTTGCTGCACAATTTGCACGAAAGCGAAAAACAACAAAACACGTTTTGTGCCCAAAACTCAGCCACAACAACAACAACAATACGATGAGAGCGTTCATTTAAATGAGACACAGCGACAGCGTCTGAGCTGACCTGCTGCTCCACTATACTACAGCAGAGCAGCCGCCGCTCACTTGCACACACACACACACACACACACAAGGCACATGCATTTGGCAGGCTTGTGCACGTGAGTGTGTGTGTGTGAGTGTGTGTGTGAGTGTAATACATAGGTCGAGGTTGTCGCGATTTGTTGGCTGCTTCCTCGTTGCCAGCCTGCACCGTGGGCTAAATTCGAAAGCCATGTAATATTTTTGGGTTTGTCGCATTATCTTGATATAGTTGGCAATAATATGTTACAGTCCGTTTTGCTCTGCCCTTCGGCCATACTAAACATTATTAATCACGATTAAGTTGTCAATTTCACAGTTAAGTATTTTGCGATATCCTTGCAGAAATCAAAATATACCAAAAGTCGGCAAGCAAGAGAAATTCATAAAAGTGAAGGCAACTCAATTTGTCTTTCAGATCTCACAACTAAGCAATATACAATTAAAACGTTTTTTTATTTTGAAAATCAAAGGGTATCAATAATATATCACATAACAGAAATAATTTAAACTAATATTGATATTTAGAAACTAAATAATTTGTTTTATTTCATTAGTAAAATTCGAACATAAACTATATTTACTTAAAATAAACGTTATATGGCTTATACCATATTAAATTAATTAAATCGAATTTGATTTTGATAAGTTTTTGTCCAAGGGTCTAAGAGCTTAAAATTGACTCGGTGGAGGCTTATATCACATGACAAAAATAATTAATAACAATATGAGTCTAAATTAATTTTTTTTGTAGCATTAGTAAGCTAAAATAATGTCAAAAATCGATCGAATTGAATTGTTGCTAAGCCCAATAATTTTATTTTTATTTTTACTAAAGGTTTTACCCATTTTTATTATGATATATGTATGAATAAAATAAAACATAATAAAATGAAATAAAATGTTATTTTTTAAACGGTCATACCTATCAATATATAGTGAATTGGAATAATTTTTATTAAAATACATAAAACACAAATCAGTCATATTTTTAACATTACTCTGTTACATAACTCTTAATACTGCTCAATAAACATTAATGAATACCCACAGGATTCTGTAATTATAAAAGTCAGGCTCACATTTAATAATTTAATTTCAAGAATTTAAATTAATATAAGAATAGCGATGCCAACCTCACCGAACTGAGAAACTACCGGGGCTACAGCACTCAAATGAGACATGACGCTGCTCATGAACTAAACCCAAAGAAATGTAGCAACAATTTATGAACATTTCGCATTTTACTGGCGTAAAATTAACAAAACAGACACTCAACTTTGGGCCGTAAAAAATGTGAAGCTGGGAGTGCATTCCCATTCGCAGTATTCACGAGGTGATTTGTTGCCATTGTACAGTGGAAACTACACGGTATCATTATGTCAGCGTCTAACATTGACTGTTGTTGCCCCGGTGCTGTGGCAACTGCTGTTGCATTGTTGCACTTTGATGAAGTTTCGCGTATTATACATATTATTCATACACACATAAATTTGTATGCATTCGCTGCATGCACTTAGCTTAGTTTAATGATTTGTGCTGCCTGCTGGTCGGGATGACTCTTTGCCTTGTCTCCCACTTCATTTGACTTTTATTTATTTTGCCGGTCGGGCTATCCGGCCATCAGTCTGTCCTCTTTGTCAGCCTGTAAGTCATCTCTTTTGCAGTCGTACCACATGCGGATTGTGTAAGCCCATCGCTGATTGCAATTTATTATTGCATTTACCTCATCTCGGCGACATTTCGCCAGCCTTTCAGCCAGCCAGCCAGCATTGTGCGTAGACGTCTCTAATTACATCCCAACCAAATAGTTTCCTCTATTGAGCAGCTGAAATTTATTAATAATAGGGCCACTACCAATTGCCGAGTGGTTAACTCCAAAATACCTATTTCCAATTACATTTTTCAATTATTGTTGCTTACAGAAATTACCTTTGAGGTGGTTTTACAAGTTTTCCGCTATTATTTACCAAAATGGCTGAACATTTGCATATTTGCTTATCTATTTTATTATTTACACACCTATTATTTAGTTAGTGGCGTCTTGTCCCATAAAAAACTTTTTATTTTGTTTACATAAGAAATATATGTATTACATTTTATTTGCTTATGTCCAGCATCTTTTTATTTTTTCACTGGTTTTAAAGCAGCAATACTTAGTATCGTTTTTATTATTTTCCTTTGCTATTTCATTTTTAATGTTTCTTTAAGTACTTTGTAAAATAAATACATGTTATCTCGTCATTAAAAAACATTACAATTAAATCGATTGAAGCTATTTTCCATTGCATTTTTATTAATTAACATTTTCCATTTGCTTGTTATTCGATTTTCATTTTGGGCTCTATTTTTATATTTCTTTTCGCTTTAGTCGAAGTTATCTTATCTAGTCTTAGCCTTATCGTCATTTTAGTGCTTCAACTAAATTGCACTTAGTTAAATTACGAGACACTCTCAACAGTTTGATAGATGCTCAAGTACGTTGTTCTATTATATGCATTATTTATGACTTTAATGAATTTATGATTATTGTGGCAATTAAATGAGGAGTTGTTAATAAAGATTATTCGTTAATTAAGCTATTTAATTTGGCAAACTGGGAAAAAACAATTATTAGAAAATCATCGTTTACTGTCATCGCACTGAAGCTTTTATATGGTTTTCAAGTTATTTGAATTATAATTAAATTAAATTGATTAAATTTTGCTAGATTCTGTAAGATAGTTTTTCGGTTGTTGTTTAACTGCTTGCAATTATCTTGAATACGAAATTAAATACAGCCATTGTACATTCATTTATATAGATTTAAAAAATATCTGCTATTTATTTGTATAAATATCTGATTTTTATTTGAATAAATAATACATTTTCTAAGTATCTGTTATTTATTTGTTAATGGTTAGTGCCACCTTTATTTGAACAAATAATAAATAAATTTGAATTATATTTACTTTATAAATTTCTGTCATTTATTTGTTAGTGATTTGTGCTACGTTCGTTTTGATTTCTTTCAATAAAAAAATCAATAAGTGAAGAAAATAAATGAAGTAATAAATATTCGGCTGCTGCCGTGGACACTATTGGCCAATGGACGGAGCAGCAGCTGGCCAGCTGCTTGCCCCATGGCCAGAGGCCTGCAATGGATGCGCTCTCAGTGGCGATGCCACAAAGTTGCTTGACCAGCCCCAGAAGGTTGTTGGCCCCCCAGACCACATTGCAATTAACGCGTCACACTGAAGGCTGAAGTTCTACACTAAACTGTCGGCGAAGTGAGCGATTGTTGTACCACATGACGTATGATTGTTCACATTACGCATACGCCACGTTCTGCACGGCAAGGGCCGAAAGCACTAAACGACGAAATAAAAAGTGTGGCATGCTTCAAGTGACGTGCAGGTTGGCAGATGTAAATCAAGCAATGAAATGCAAAAAATAATATACTACAAATGAAAATGAAAATGGAAAAAATGGTAGAAACCAAAAAACAAAAAGGGGCAACAAGTTGCAGGCAGAGTGCTTATGTAATGGGAAAGGTGCAGTTAATGTTGCGGCTGCCTGCTGACTGTTGTTCGCTGTTGCTTGCTATTGATGCTGCCTGTTGCTGCTGCTGCCTGTTGTTGCGGATGCAACACAAACAAGTCGCCACCAACGCCGCCAAACGCTGTTGGCTGGCAGATGTTGCAGATGCGACAACACCAACAACTGTTATGACTGCTGCAGCAGGCGGCAGCTGCAGAAAAAGAGAGTGAGAGGAAGGTGCAACCGAGTCTCACTTTCGCCTAATGGCAATGATGCGGCAGCATTTGGCCCATATTGCCCGTGAGACAGCAAACACACAACGACAAAACCACAGCGGCAATAATCATGACAACGGCGGGAAAAATCCGCCATTCCCCTCGCATTCCCTTCTCCTCCAGCTTCTGCTGTCGCGCAGCGAATGCAGCGTTAGCGGCGTTTTTCCGGTTAATGTGCCACACTCAAACACACACACACACACACACACACACACACTGTGCAACGTTAAGAAGACAAGAAGTTGCAGTTGCAGTTGCACACAACAGTTTTTTTTGTTGCTGTTCGTTGTCGTGGTCGACTCCTATAAATGTGCGGCCTGCCAACGTTGGTCATGTCAGTGTTCATTCGCCTCGCAAACAGTGTTGTGTGCAGCATCATCAGCATCAGGATTAATCACTACATACATAATCAACCTCCAGCAATGAAAGTACGTGTCGTATACGCGATCTTTCTGCACGCTTCAAGCTGCGCCTCACAGTGCGCATACGCCGCGTTCTCTTCCAAATTCTATTTATTTTGCTTTTTTTTTGCGTTTCTTGTGCTCGGTGCTAACAAAGTGTTCTTATTGTTTTTTTTTGTTTTTTTTTTTGTTTCTTACACTTTTCACTGATCTGCCTTTGGCTGATCCCTTAACTTCCATTACCCTTGCTGCTGCTGCTCCTTCCATAATTTTTTTTCTACCACTTCTCCTGCTTATTCTCCTTCTTCGAATCCATCTCTTTACTCCTTTTTTTCAAATTAATTTCTGATACCTCTTTTCATCCCTTCTGTGTAAATTCTCCTGCTGTCCATTCTAATACCTCTTTCTCTCCACCAATTGCCTCTTCTTCAACCCTTCCTCCTTGACCACTTCCCCGCAAATTCTCCCCCATCTAATCCTTGTATCACCTCCTGTCCTTCTTCTCATTATTATTCCTCTCCCATTTAATTTTTCTCTTTCTTTGCAGGCCTTTGTCTGTCTTCTGCTAATCGGCGCTGCCAGCGTCACAGCCAAGCCCAAGCCTGGCGGCTGGTCCTCGGGCGGCGGTGGAGGAGGCGGTGGCCATGGCGGCGGCGGTGGCTGGTCTTCCGGCGGTGGAGGAGGCGGTGGACATGGCGGCGGCGGCGGCGGCGGTGGCGATGTCCAGGTCATCAAAGTCATCACAGAGAGCGGCGGCGGCGGCCATGGCGGTGGTGGAGGCGGCGGTGGCTGGGCTTCTGGTGGCGGAGGAGGCGGTGGCTGGTCCTCGGGCGGTGGCGGCGGTGGCGGCTGGTCTTCGGGTGGCGGCGGAGGCGGTGGACATGGCGGTGGCGGCGGCGGCGGCGGCGGTGACATCAAGCTCATCAAGATCATCAGCTTGGGCAGCGCGGGCGGCGGCGGCGGCGGACATGGCGGTGGTGGAGGCGGTGGTTGGTCCTCGGGCGGCGGTGGAGGCGGCGGCGGCTGGTCCTCAGGCGGCGGAGGCGGTGGCGGACATGGAGGCGGTGGCGGCGGCGGCGGCGGCACCAAAGTCATCAAGATCATCAAGCTGAGCAGCGGCGGAGGCGGCGGTGGTCATGGCGGTGGCGGCGGCGGCGGCGGAGGCTGGTCTTCGGGTGGCGGTGGCGGCGGCGGTGGCTGGCAGCCAGCTGGTGGCTGGGCCTAGGTCGTGCATACCCCGCCTTAGCCGCCACACCCTGTAAATACTGTAAATAATTGCAAGCAACAGAAAAGCAACTATTTTTTTTTTATATTCTTCTTCCTTCCTTCGTGTCTGAGTGAATAATGTGTAAATTGCAAAATATTAATTATATAAGTGTGTTTTGGCATTGTTAAAATTGTACAAAAACAAAAAACAAACCACTTGGCTAACAACAAAAGCCACAGCAGACAAACAAAACTATTTCATTGACAATAAATCTTATTGATATCTTATTGAAATCACATTGAAATCTCACTTCAAGTGAGGCGTCAACTCTTTCATCTCTCCCTCTTTCAACGATCGATTAGGTTGTAGCATCCATCCATCTCTATATAGATTGGCTCATCATTGGATCCCAGCTCGAATCTTCAGGATTTGATCATCGTCTTTCGCATTGTCTTTGCCCAACTCATCGTATAATAATGGCATTCCACAGCGGAAGCAGAAAAGACAGCGTGGCTTTTGTTTTTGGCTACTCCCCTCAGAGCAACAGCTGCCTCAACGACTGGCCTATACCCTACAAGCAAATTGAGAATCAACGACTGGCCTATACCCCACCAGCAAAATTAAAAAATAAAATAAATAAATATGGAAATAACTATAACATCTAAAATAATATGAAATAATTTTATATTAAATCAAATTAATCACTGAATAAAGAAACTTATTAAATTTTAAAAACAAACAGGTGTTTTATTGTATTCTCTCTAAAGTATTCAAATTTCAGAAAATATTTGAATAAACAGCACTTTTATTTTATGCCCTCTGAGTATTTAAAAGGATTTATATTTTCTATGAAAAATATATTTTTGCTTGAAAGCTAATCAATTAACTCAAAACTCAGAGAAATTTGTTGATTAATTGAACATTAAGTCGCATACCCTCGAAAATAATAAAATGTTGCAATGTATTAACTGCAATGGGAAGTCGTTTAATTTTTATTGCCCTCTATAATAAAATTGGTGTTTGTTTATGATTTGTTTAGTTTGAAACGTAATGAAAGAGAAAACAAAATTGAAATAGTAATAAAAAAAGCACTTAATAAATATAGCAATAAAAAACATGTATTTTTAACAAACAATAAAAATACCAATTTCATTTTAATTTCAATCACAGTTTAATGCAAATATTAACCTTTCTAAAATTTTCAATTTTCCAATTACTATCTACCATATATAATAATATATTGAATCCAAATCTGTCTGACCATTGACATAACTTCAATCAATGGTGAGTAATGATTTGAATTTCAGTATTTTGCGGAGTGCTTGTTTGTCCGTTTATTTCTTAGTTGACCTGCCTAATGCGCTAGATGGTTAGCTACAGTGTCACAATAAGTCGAGCACGCTCGCCTGCAGCATTCTGACGCGTGTCTTGATGTCTTTGAATGAGCTTTGTCCTCGGGTCGAGTGAGCGAGACAAGCGGACGCCATTCATTGAGTCGAGCATTGTAAATTGCTCAATTTGTTAATAACAAATAATCAATGGTAATTTACCAAAAAAAACACACTCGACAAAAAGCAACGCACAACACACAAAAAAACAATGTTAAACTAACAACAAAAAAACGAGTGAGCAGAAAAAAACGCGCGCGTGCGTCGCAACTTTGTCGCGTTTTTAGCCGCAAGCGTTTAATTTGTTTTAACTGTGGGCCACACACGTCGATTTTCCGGCGAGACACCTGAGCAGGTGAAAGGCAATGGCAAACAACAAATAAAACAACAATTGTCTGAAGGACATGTGTAAATGAAAACGAAAAGCGAAGAGCGAATAGCGAAAAACGATTGAGCGATTGATTGATGTAATTGGGGTTAATCAAACTGCCAGCACAATTTGCATGCTAATTATGAATACACAACGAAATACATATATTATATCTGCATATACTATAAATATGTATGTACAGTGGGTCAGAAACATGCTGGCCAAATGCAAAGCAATCGCCGTGTTGCCACATTAAAAGCCCATTAAAGTTGGACGCGGTATCGCGTCCCGGGTCAAAACTCGATTTGAATTTGTATTTCGTTTCCACATCCACATTCAGATTTGCATCCACGGCATGCATAATAGATGATGCCAATCAATGGAAGACTCCTCTCCGGTCTCCCAATCTGCCAGTCCCCCAATCTCTCCCAGCCACCCGGCAGCAATCACGCCCCAAAAATACTTCATTTGTGAACAGCCGCCGATTTGGCTGCCGTTGTCGTTGTCGTTGTCGTTGTTGCCGTGGCAGATGCTGCATGCTTTATGTATCAATTAGCTATCTGTCATCTGGGGAGCAGGCGGGCACGTGGGTGCGACAGAGTGCGCTGCAGTGAGAGCGATCGCTGGCGCCGCATTCTGCAGCAGGTGCGAGCGGGAAAGGTGCGCACATTCAATTCATTCGACTGGCTGTGCGACGTGCAGCAGTGGAAACGAGGGGCGATCGATGAATTCCAGATGAAAGTGAGAGTGGCCATTAATGTGATTGGTTTTAGTTAAACAAAAAATCAAATTTTATGTGAATTGATACTTATGTTTAAAACATATTCTTATGGTATCCATATTAACATCAATATATTACTGATGAATATGGGAGTTAATTTTAATTCGAATTATTTTGCGAAAACGAATTAATATTTATTAAATATAATTATATTTTTTACAACAATACTTTAATGTTGAAAGTGAGAATATTTGTATTTCATTTTAATTATATTACGTATTCGAATTTTATATATATTTAAAACAATAATATTAAGATGACTATTTTTTAATTAAATATAAAAATTTGTATTTTACTATCTATATGCATTAATATTTTGTATTTGATAAATAATTTATTATTCATATATTTTTATTTATACTTATAAGCCTCATATAATATCTATTAATATTTTATAGTTTTAAATAAATTACAAACTAATTTCTATTGAATTATTTTGGTTGTTATTAAATATTTGTAGTATGTATTATTCATCGTAATAACCCATAAAGCTTCCAAGCTGTTTTGGCCTTCAACAAAATAAATAATAACAAGCACAACACGTAATCGGAAATGTTTACATTCATTTCTAAAATGCTTCAAATTATCTGTGTCAACCCTCGCTAATAATTTTCATAAACATTTTGTTTTCCCTTTCTTCGCTTATTGTTGTTTCTGCCGTGTTGCTGTTTGGTTTGTTGTCTGTTTTTAACACCACGGGGGCTCTGGCAAAATATTGTTTAAACAACATTGTTATTGTTTTATGCACATTGTGGCTACCTTATTGTTGCCCCCTGGGGCACTGGAGGAAGGGGAATGTGATGGGAATGGTAATGGGAAGGGCAAGGGCATGGGGAATTGGTTGTTATTAGACACAATGGTCAATCGGAGAGTAGCTCTCGAATGACATTTCCACGCCACACACTTCAGAAATTGATAAATAGCCCAACAATCTTTGGCTTGTAAATGCAAATGTCAAAAGGGGGGAAAAAAATAGACACAAAGCAAATAAAAAATAAAAAATGAATGACAACAAAGTTATAGATTGAGTTTTGGACGGGGCGCTATTGGGGCATATTGGGTGTCAATATTTGTAATATTAGGGGAGACGGTATTAATATATTTCATTATTTATGGGTCTGCATATGCATAGATCTTAACTCCCGAACGAATTCAATAGAATCCACAAACACAAACAAAAATGAAAACAAAAACGTTATCGATACAACAAATCAATTGTGTAATTCTCAAACAAATAGTTTGCTGCAGTCTTTTGTGTCGCCTCCCTTAGGGGTGGTCAGTTACTTTTTTGTGGAGGCCCATTTGTGTGTTGGCCAACTTGTTAACGATTGTCTAATATATGCGCCAACACATACTTAAGATTATTGACCATAAAACAACATGGGCCAAGGTTAATTGATTGAAACGATACAAGCACAAATTACGCATCTCTTTCTCGCCTTTGATTGACATTGAATTTTGGGAGGGAAAATCATTTGGGATTGGAAAAATAGTTATACAAAAAATAATGATAAAAGTGAAAGCCCTGCCAGAAGCCATAATGAGTGTGTGAGAAATATCTTTGAATCTTCCCCAATTGAAGATTCCCACAGCATACGAAATACGAAATACGAAAGCTAAAGGTCACAGTCAAGAGGAAATGTGAATGAAATGTGAATACGATGAATGCATGCGAGTATTCGTCGCTATTTGATCTAGTTTCACCTTCTGCTGCTCTGCTCATTGGCACAGTTAACAACCGATTTGGCCAAAAAGATGGACTGCGCATGGTCAACACATGTTCAGCTTGTGATACATGGAACTACGCGTGTTTTATGCTATCCTATAACCAAGTTTTGGGAGGGCATTTCAGTTCAGTTTATACTCTGTAATGCTACGTATGTATATACTAGCATTATTTTAATAAAATTTTAGCTGCAACAAAAATATTTTAAATCACTTTAATAAACTAACTTCAACCCTTAATATTGGCTTACAAGTCGTATACTTTATGCTTCGTATACTTTATGCGTCGTATACTTTATAATATTCGAAGAGAACCATTTAAACAAGTTATTTTAACCCTAAGGATTTTATTTAGCTTATTTTTCAAGAAATTTAAAAATTGTTCTCAATTAGTTAAGATTATTAAATAAGGTGAATTATTTTATTAACACTTTGAACTCATTAATCTCTTTAATGTTTAGTGCCTTATTTTGTTTTTATCATAACTAATTTTTAGGCTTTGTATTTATTTAGAAATATTATGATTACTGTATTTTAATGAATGATACTTAATCTAGTAAGTTATTTTTGTCACGGATTGTCTTTTGCCAATCCCCTTACTCAAAATTCAAAGTGGTCTGTTTTATTATCTTTTAGTATTTCATGGTTCATATTTCAAATTCGATGTGAAATCGAATATGTAGCTAACAATTTGTGAAGGCAATTCAATAAAGCGGTAATAGAATATTTTTTTTTATTTACTTAATAATATCGCATTAAATTTCAAATATCGATGTTTACCTCGAAATTAACTAAATCAATACATAATCGAAGAAATACAATATGCTATTTATACAATCCACATTAAATTGAATGAAAAACTGTTAAGCACAAATATTCCGAAATGAAAGTGAAATCATAGAACAACTTTATGAGAAATCACCGTCAAAAGTTGGTCAAGCAAGAAACTGATGAAAGTTGTGAATGAGAAATGCAAAAAGCCCCAAACGTAGCCAGATTATAGATAACAAATTTGTTTATTTATACGAATACACGTAAGTATTATTAGTTGATATGTCAGAGACGTGAATATTAATTAAAATAAATTAAATGAAATTATTACTGCGCTATGTTTTACGAGTGATCTATTAGATAATCTATCCGCGGACTGTGCCCAATGCATAGCATATGAAATTTCATTCATTAATATTTATACATATCGTAGATTGGCCCTAAAGGCACACCCTGATGGGATCGCATGGACTCCAACTCGAACTTGGACTTGGACGAGGTCTTAAACTCGAATCGAAATGGGGCGAAGAGACTTCGAATAATGTTGAGCGTCTCATACGCATCGCTATCACTTCCCTAATGAGCCGACACGTTTATTAGCACATAATTAATGGGCTGGTATTAAAACATTAATGCGGCTACTACATATCATTCCTCCTCCTCCTCCTCCTCCTCCACCTCCATCTTCGGCCCCCTCCCATTGCCACTGCATTTGCTGCTAATGACATAATAATTTTGCTTGCCATCATGAGGCAATGACAGAAAATTTTAGCAAATATTTTCGTAAGACTCCAATCAGAGTTGATATCCCCCTAAAAAATATATGAAAAATGTTGAAAAATCACTGGCCTGCAAATTAGACTTGTAGATGTCCAGATTATAAATGAGGTATTTGTATTTCAAATATTCTGCAATTGGTTAAAAATGCAAATTAATTAAAGTGTACGAAATTAATGGCAAACTTAAATATAATTTTCCAAATATTTGTACATTTAATGCTAAACAAATTCGTAATAGATTCGAAATTTAAAAAACAAATAATTTGTTTGATGTTTTCTTGTTCTTTTATTAAGCAATTAATTTGTTCTTATTACATTTAATTATATATTCTTTTTCGTAATCATAATTTTATATTTCAATTTGTTCAATGTGCACTGTTCTTAGTCGACTTTAAAATAAATAAATACATAAAATTATGTTGAAGAATTGGCTTGAATATTTTTGTATAAATAATATTGTTATATATTTCCCAAAACAATAACTTGGTTAAGACAGCATTTAAACTATGCACTTGTATTTAAGTAAATGCTTTTACTGTACAGCACAAAATTTGTGGAATAAATAATTTATATATTTTGTACTGAATAATTTTCTAAGAAATCCATAAGCTTGCTATTTTCAATAGCAATAATTTATTTTTTCAAAAAAGCAATTAAATTATGCACTTGTTTTCCAGTAAATGCATTTATTATAATGCTGCGGAATAAATATGGTAGATTCTACTTTAAGTTACAATAATTTCTGTTGTCTTTTTTTTAAATTCATGGCTAATTATTAAGTATGGCAATTATACAAAATTATGTATTGATTTTAAGCAATTCGTCATAACTCAAGCTTTACAGTAAGATTAAAATGTGAAATATTTTTTGAACATAACTCTCTTTTAAAAATATTAATAAATGCAAAAATGTAAGTTAGAAATTTGATGAAACAAAACACGTGGAATTATGCAAGATGCGTAGAGAGAACTCATAAATTGTTTAGGATGAGCTTCAAGCGGATGGCAGCTATTTGTTGTTGTTGTTACAGCTCTGCGCTTCCTCTTCTGCCTACTGCTGTTATAGTTATAGTTATAGTTGTTATAGTTGTTGTTGTTGTTGTTGTTGAGGCAGGCGCATTAATTACATCCGCAGTGCGAATAGTTTTGGCTATTCGGCAGTGTCGAATTTCGAAGCATTGCGAACGAAATGTCTATAATAACTCAATAAACAATTTGCATTTGAAGCGACAGCGAAGAGCGAGAAGAGAGAGGCAGATATAGAGACGAAGACAGAGACGGAGACGGAGGTGGAAGACGCAGTCGGAGACTGATAAAGATGAAGCCCAAAAGAGCAGCCAAAATTGTTGCGCAGGCGCCGATGAATTAATGAAAGGCCGGCGCACTGTTTGGGCCATCACTGGGATGGCTCAGACAAATGGCCAACGCACACACACACACACGCACACACACGCATACGCACAAGAAGAAGCAGAAGCACGCACACAAGTGGCCAAGTGGCAAACTGAAGCGCGCCCTTGTATAAAATGCGTGGCCGGGTCAAGCTGGGCCATCATTGAACGGTTGGACATCGAGGGCTTAAGCACGACCAACGTGAAGATGAATGTAAGTGCAACATCAAGCAACACCTCAGCAACATCGAGACATCGAAGCATCGCAGCATCACCATCAACACAATCGCAATCGACGTGAACAGCAGCCAAAAACACTCAAAGCTCAAGCTCAAAACGCCAATTTTAACAAGTGATAAAAGTGATCAAAAAACAATACAAAATTCCACAATGAAAAGGACTTCACAGTGTTTTGTGTGCTCAGTTAATAATTTTATTGCAAATTATTAATTTGTATTTTTTTTATCGCCCACAATTTGTAAACAATTTAATGGAATATTGTGTATAATTTTTTTGTGACTCCAAGCCGAATGCAAAGCATTTTTTTTTTACCATTTTTTTTAATTAAAGCAATTTTATAAAATTGCCTTCGTGTTGTGCGCCAAACTTTACAAATAATTATTAATTTATTTTTGTAATTAAACTTTGACAAAACGCTGTGGATTATTGCTCAATTGTTTTTCAAATAATTTTCACTTTGTTGAAATTGGTGTTTTTGGGACATATCGAAATTCAAACAATTTACAAACATTAATGGAATAATATGGTGTGGCTGCTGAACAATCATTTATACATTTATATTTGTATTTGATTTTGTTTTTTCATTTATTCAATTAATAATTTTACAACATGTTGATTATCGATTTTGCAGCTTGCATTTTAAATTTGATTTTTTAAATTTTTGTTGCCACTAAATTGTTAAAAATGTAAAATTAATCAAGTGATGATATCCTGCTGAATTTTGCAAAATTATTATTCTTTTTGTTGGCCAAACTAAATTAGATTTTCATTCTGCGAAACTTTAAGGCACTAACCAATCAAAAAATTAGCGAACTAAACATTGGCAATTAATTAAATACTTAAAGCTAGTGCATAATTTAGCTGAATTAATATTGACATTAGTCAGAGAAATCATTAATGAATTATACTTGCATTTCCTTTCTCATGATGTCATTACTTACGAATCTTATTTGTGAATTGATAATTAATGATTTGCCATGTTTTCTATTTGCCTTCGTGTTGCGGCAACTCCCCTCAAGTTGTCAGTCGCATTGTTGGCGCTCGTCGCCGCCTGCTGCTCGTGTGGACTAGCAACAGCAGACATCTCACTGAAGCAATCGCCTCGCTTCGAAGAGAGCAGCTACGGCAATTCGCGCTACCAGATCTTCGAGGTGCACAATCACTATGAGGGCAAGAACAACGCTTACTTGCCGCCAGCGCAAACGCAGACGACACACGAAGAGATTCACATTCATCACCAGCCTCAGCAGCCGCAGCAACACTTGCTGACAACGGCGACAGCAACGGCAACAGCAGCTGTTGACGACGAGGATGATGTGTCCTTTTTGAGCTTTGCCGATGCCGGACATTTGCAGGTGCCAGCAACAGTTGCCAGCGTGCCCCAGCCGCAGCAGCAGCAGCAACAGTTGCCGGCGTCGGTGCCCGTGCCTTTTCCCTCCAGCTATCAGCATGATTTTCAACGCAAGCAACCGTTGCGCCTGCAGCCTGCTGTCTCCTACAGAGCAGCCGCATATCTGCCACCCACAGCTGCCACGCCCAGCACTCAGCAACACCATCATCAGCAGCAGCAGCAACAGCAGCAGCAGCAACAGCAGCAGCAGCAACAGCAACAGATTTATCAGTCTTCGGTTGGCGCCAGTTTGAGCAACACGGCACCACAGCAATTCTCGTCGCAGCCACAGAACTATCAGGCACCTGGCTACCTGCCACCCACCGGCAGCAACATCGAGCAGCAGCAGCAGCAGGTGCAAGTGCAACACCAGCAGCAACAGGTACAATTGCAGCAGCAGCAGCAACAACAGACTGCCTACAGAGGCAATGATTACCTGCCACCAACCGTCAGCAGCACAGCAAGCAGCACAACAGCAACAGCTGCTGCCGTTGCAAACTACGCAACACAGCAACAACAGCTACCACAGCTACCACAGCAGCAACTACAACAGCAGGCTTATCGCGCTCCTCCCTATTTGCCACCCAGCAGCAGCAGTGGCAGCAGCAACAGCATCACTACCAGCAGCAGCGGCAGCAGCATTGCCAACAGCAACAGCTTTGGCAGTAGCAGCAGCAGCAGCTCAAGTCAGTCGGGTTATCAGGCGCCTGGTTATCTGCCACCTGGCTATGAATTCGGCAATCCCGAGGTTGTAGCACAACCGCAACCGCAACATCAGCAATTGCAGACGCTAACGCAAGGAAGGTCCACAGCAACAGCAACAGCAACTGCAACTGCAACTGCAACGGCAGCAACAGCTGCTGATTATCAGGCGCCTGGTTATCTGCCTCCTGGCTACGAGTTTGCCAATCCCGATCAGTTGCCTTTGGCGCCAGCACAGCCAGTTGCTGTCGTGCCGCCAGCAGCAACAGTTGGCGAATATCGCGCACCAGATTATTTGCCACCCAGCTACGAGGAGGTCAAGTCACAGCCACAGCAGCAGCAGCAGCAACAGATTGTCTATCAGCAGCAACAAGTCGCCGTACAGCAGCAACAGGTGCAGCAGCAACAAGTTGCAGTTCAGCAACAACAAGTTGCAGTACAGCAGCAACAACAAGTCGCAGTACAGCAGCAACAGGTGCAACAACAGCAACAGCAGCTCACTCATCCTGGCACCTTGCCAGATGGTTACGAGTTCAGCAAGCCGGATAACTTTGAAGCCGCCATCGCCGAGCTGCACAGCTTGCAGACGCAAACGAAATTACTCAAGCAGCAGCAGCAACAGCAGCAACTGCAGCTACAGCAGCAGCAACAGCAGCTGCAACAGCAACAGCGCCAGCAACAACAGCAGCAACAGCGACATGTTGGCGCCGTGCAAGGCAGCAACATTGTGTACGGCGTGCCCAAGCAGCAGCAGCAGCAGCCAACAACAGCCACGCTGACCACAGCAAGCGTTTACCAAGCGCCCGTTGCAACAGCAGCGCCTGTTGCGCATCCGCAACCCGTTGTTGCCCCCGTTGCCGTTGTCGTCCCCACGCCTGTGGCAGCTCCGCTTCCCGCGCCGCCCACGCAGCAGCAACACGCTCACATTCACACGCTGCGCAGCTACATGAACACAGTGCAGCCTCTTGCGCGCTACGGTCAGCCACAGCAACAGCAGCAGCAGCAGCAGCAACATGCCGGGCCACAGCAGCAGCAATTTGTGGAAGTTGCGCCCATGTATCGCGAGCAATCGAAGCGTCCTCGCTTCTATGCCCCCGCCATGTCGTATGCACGCAACGCGTTGCCCACGCAATACCATCAGCATCATCACGTGCATCACGTGCAGCGTCAGCAACATCAGCAACAGCAGCAGCAACGGCAGCAACAAGTGCAGGTGCAACAGCAGCGTGCCACACTGAGCTTGCAGGCGCAGCAGTCGCTGCAAAAGTTCATGCCACGCGAAATGCAAATGGCCGTGAACGTGGCCGTTGCTGCCGCAGCGCCTGTGGCACGTGGCAGCTCCCGAGTGCGCACCGTGCAGATCGTGAAGCCGCATGCGGTGCGCACCTTCAAGGTGCTCGAGACACTCGACGCGGCCGGCGTGAAGACCATCAAGATTCTGGGAACGAGCAACGAGCAGCCGACGGGGCAACATCACATCGTCAAGGTGGTGACGCAAGACGCCCACAACGGTGTCGAGAACCATGTGCAGACCGTCAAGATCTACGACGATCAGCAGGACTTTGTGGCCCAGGCGACGCCACAATCGTTGGCCGCGCCCCAAGTTCAGGTGCAGGTGCAGCCCGTCGGCAACAACAACGGCTACTTGCCACCGACGGCGGCACGTCCGCGCACGCGCATCGTGCGTGAGACGAGCCCGATCAGAACGCTGCGTCTGCTGCCCGTGCCCAGGCACTGAGAACAAGACAAATCAAAAACAAAGTCATCTTTAGCACTGATTAGTTTAAAAAGTCATCCATCTACAAATTCTTTTTTTTTTTTTAAATGTTGCCACACATTGGCCGCCTATCATTTTTAGCTTAACAAACGCTTGAACACGATGTCTTACCTAATAAATATACCACTTATATATGTACATAAATTGATGTCTCTCTCTCTCTCTGTATCTATCTCTGAAGTTAAGCAAATAGATTATGCAGTGATAGTCGACTCATGACGACGACTTTCCAAGATGCGTCGCATGGCAAATAACACTCCCAAATCCAAATGGCAATTTTACAATGACTTTGTGCGATTGTCACACAATGGAACATGAGTAAACACGTCGTGACATGCGTCGACACGCCTTGAGTCTTTAGTTTCACCCATCGAAAGTCAATTGGAGGCACTGCAAACTGATGTCGCCTCAAAACGAACCGCCAATATTTCTGCGGGTTACTAAATCCGTTATCCGTCAAACTATCGAGTTGCACTTTTTTAATGAATATATTAAAATAAATCAAAAAAATGTAATATGACGTATTTAAACAAATATAAAGAATTCAATAAGTCTTAATAAAATACAACAAAATTATTAATTATGACGCATTGAAATCATATAGAATAAATTAAATGACATTTTAAAATAAATAACATCATTTAACGTGACATATTAAAGTGAATAATAATATTTAATATGACATATTTTAATATAAATCATATAATTTAATATGACATATTAAAATTAATAATATAATTTAATATGACATATTAAAAAAAAATGCTGACTACCCTTTATAAGGCACTCTTCTGGAAATTCTTCAACGAAATCATATTGATTTAATAATTAAAGAATCCATAAATCTGTCAGATATATGGATTAATTTAAAACGAATATTTGACATAGTTTTTCGCATCGTGTCACGACTGCCAACTTACCCAATTTCTCACAACTTCTCACGGCTTTCGTTATATAACGCTTGGAAGGCTACACAAACATATCGTTATCGATAATCAAGCATGCAAATTATCAATAGCTCCGGCGTTTTGCACGCTGTAAAAAAGGCATCAACTTCGTTTTATTGCTCGTAAAATACACAAGAAAAATGTCAAATAAATTTTAGGAAATTAAAAAATGAAAAGAAAAAAAAAAACCCAAAACGTTGCATAGCAGTTTGACCTTCAAAAAAAAGGTTTCGGCTTTGGTTTTCGATGTGGTTGTGGTTTCGATTCGGCTGCTGTGCGACGCCGACAACTTGGTCAAGAGGCCAGGCCCAAAGCGGACAGACGGACAGATGGACAGACGGACGGCGGATGGGCCAAGTGAAAGTTGCATATGTTTAAAGCGACTTAAATCGATTTAGTTGTTGCCTCAAGAAAAGAAAATGTCAATGGGCGGTGATTTTTATTTAGATTTGACACGATCCATCAATGGAAAATCAATGAAAAACCCCCACACACAACATGCAACAACAAAAGATCAATTTTGACAAAGGTCAATCAATGGGCGATCAGTGGAAATATTTTGTGTTGTTCACTTGACCAATCGTTGACATAACTGGGCGACTGTCGAGGGGATTCACAATGGATTACAGCCAGACTCCAGTGATCCGACTGTTGTCAACACTTTTACCCAACCTTGGCAGAGGCCAGCTATATTTATATGTTTTGTTTACCATTTGAGCAGCGCGTTGTCAGTTGAGTCATAAGATTAAGTCAGCAAATAAAACCGATCAGCCATAATTAGAATTTTCCAGTTAGATTCGTAGCAACTAAAATAATGATATTAAGTTCAGTCAGTCATAAGATCAGCTCTTCAATATTTAGTCAGCGAATTAGACAAGCATTCTTCAATCGATTTATATTCATTTTTAATCTGCGCTGATCGGCACTTCAATATTAAGCCAGTGAATTGGGAAAACAATCTTCAATCGAATTACATTCACTGTTGATATTCATTTGAATAATTTGAACTCTTACATATCCGCTCATCTGCGCCTAAAGTCCAGCCAAATGCCGCCCTTGTGCGCGCCCACAAATATCAGGGGATCTAGTTGGATTCCCCGGAGTGTTCGTCCGTTGACCAGCACCTCGTAGCGTCGCACGATCGCCGCAATCGCTGCCTTGGTCTGGGTCAGGCCCAAGCGAATGCCGACACATTGCCTTGGCCCGTTGCCAAAGCCCAGAAAGACGCCAAGTTGCTGGTAACGCTTCAAGCCGCCGTTAAGAAAGCGTTCGGGTCGAAACTCGTGTGGCTCCACATAATAGTTGGGATCGTGATGCAGGCCATAGATCGGTATCATCACATTATCGCCCGGATACATTTGCAGTGGCCTCTCGTGATGACTGCCCTGGAAGGTGTAGGGCGTGGTGCAGGTCTTGGAGGCCCAACCTCCGGCCGGATAGATGCGTAAACTCTCTGCAAGAAAATACATTATACTAATATTATAAAATGTATAATATTTTAATTTAAATTTGATTATTTATTATATATTTATGTATTAATAATATTAATATTATGAAATATGTCATTTTATAAAAGATATTTAAATAGTTATTTTATTTGTATTCATATGCATTTTTTGTAAGCTGGTTAAAAAAGCGGTAAACAAAGTGTAATTATTAATTTACATTAATAGATAATTTTGTTATAATAGACATTTAAATATTTATTACATATGGTATGTATTTATATAAATGTTTTGTAAGCTTTATTTACTCGGTCAATAAAGAGTAATTATTAATTTATATTAATAAATAAATTTGAAATTTTTATTTATTGGGAAAACATAATCATATAAATATACATATACATATAATACACATGTATATAATAAGCAAAAAATAATACAAATTCAGTCTGGCAGTAATTTTGATTGAAAACAATTAAACAATTGAAATAATAAAAATTTGATACTCTGCAGTTATATTCATATTTTATTTTTCATATTACTATTATTATTTAATATTTTTTATTAAGGTTGCTATTGTAGCTTTTGTGGTAACATAAAATTATATCAAGCTTTCAAATCGTGCAAGTTCAAAGGGCCGAGTAGAAAAAATTTAAACCTTAAGAAAAAAAATGAAGAAAACAGGCCTTATAAAGACTCAATAGAAACTGTCAGTAAAGGATAAAAATAAAAATGAGTACAAAATACAGGGACAGACGGACATGGCTATATCAACTCGGCTGTTGATGCTGATCTATAACATATATACTTTATCGAGTCGGAGAAGCCTCCTGCACAAAACTATAATACCTTTCTCAGCCATTGTAAAGCAAGCAAGAAGATGCAGAGTAAAGATTTTAAATAATGTTTGGAAGAGAACTTATTTGGAATATTGTAAGATCGCTTTGCTTCACTCACCATTCAAACAAGCACTCAGATAGGGCAGCTCGTTGAGCACCTCAAAGTCGGGCAGCAGTTGATCCTTGGGGCAAGCCTTGTCCAGTTCCTGCCACAGCAGCTGCTGGCACTCGGGATAGCGGCCCAGCTGCAACGAGAGAGAGAGAGAGAAGAAAGAACCTGAAGTCGAACATGCACAATAATTAAAGGGAATATTCAGTACCAAGAGCAGACAGTGGGCAATGGTCGAGGATGTGGTGTCCAGGCCATCGAACATGAAAGTCATGGCATGGGAGAGCAGCTGCTGTTCGCTCAGCTGATGCTCCTGCTGCATGTCCAGCAGATGATTGATGAAATCGTTGCGTTCCTGCCGCTTGGCGCGTCGCAACCGAAACGCCTCCAGCGCCAGCTGGCCAAAAAACTGGTCATACGACTTGGGTATGACCTTGGGACGCAGCCAGCGCGGCAGCTGCGGGAACAGGCCGTTGAGGGCGCCCGCCAAGGCCAGGCCACGATTGTCCTCGGACATCTCCTTGTTGTGCTTGGCCACGGGCAGCGGCGACTCGCCGAAACTCCTTGCCTCAATGCCCAGCACGCAGTCGAGCAGGTTCTCGCTGGTGAAGCGCAGTCCCAGCTGGAAAGCAAAAGATCATTAGTTAAAAGCTACTTCAATATTATTTATAAATATCTTTAGACCTAAAATTGCCTTCAATATGCAGATTTAATTCACACATAAAATAAACTTTAAAGTTTTCCACGATTGAGTTGTCAAATTGCTTTTCTGAATAATCGTCAAAATAAATCACGCGTTTAAAAGGATTACGATTAGTTACCAATTTTTTGGCTTAACGAGTAAAGATATTGTGAAATAGCTGTTAAATGTTTCTTATTTATTTAAAAGTTAACCATACCATTCAAAATAAAATATTCCAAGATTATTTTTAGGGAAATTGTAAAACAATTATTACATTAAGTGATAAACCATAAATTGTATTTTTTTAACACAATTTTTAAATAAAATATTCTAAGCAAATATTATTGGTAGGGTAATTTTAAAACAATTGTTAAATTTAAATTTGTATTTCGAAGATAGACCACAAATTGTATTTTTGAACTTTTTCGATCTGAACGAAATTTGAATTAATGCTATGTCTTTAAGTTTGGAGTCATTGGTATAAAATCTGTTAATTAATTCAACGATGAAAGTGTAAATTCAAAAACTCTAAATTAAAGGTACAAATAGTAAGTAATAATAATGTTGTTTTTAATAAACTTGCTAGTATACTTTTAACGACTTTAATTCAAATCTTTTTCAAGCTGCAATATTAGCTGTCCTTAAATAGTTGTCTGCAAAAGCATGAATTAATACTCAATGAGATTTCTTGTTAAGTTTGTTAAGTTTAAGATTTTGCTGCGCTTTCAATCGTAATCTGCTTTATATAGTACTTACATCCATGCCATTGTGTGGCTGTCCGTTGCCCGAAGTCTGATCGATGTAGTCGCAGAGCTTGCCGCAGATGCGTTGCATGTTGCAGTAGGCATTACGTATACGCCCGCTGGTCAGCAGCGGCGAGAAGATGCCGCGTTGCCGTCGCCACTCATCGCCGTCGAGCACAAAGGGATTGCAGGCGACCAGTTTGTCCTTGCTGATGTCAATCATGCGCGATGCGTCGTTGTTTTCAAAGTGCCGGAACGCGGATACGAACACCTCGTTGATCAGCTTCGGCTCCAGCAGCAGCAGCTTCGGCGATCGCAGCAGAAATGTGCCCACATAGCTGTCTGTCTCGCGATACTTCCTGCAATCGACAAATTGTTTTTAGATTTAATTAAACAATTACTTAGAATTATTTAATCTATCTCGAAACTGTTTAAAGACAATGATTCTTTTATTTGCAGTTTGCTTATAGACTTAAAAGCATTTGCATTTTTTAAAGATTGTATTTTCTGTTTTTTTTTTTTGTATTATTGAAAGGTTACTCAAAGTAATTGGTACACGTCCGTATTTATTAAGAAGCAAGACCATGTATTTTATTTTTGCTGTTAAAATAAAATATTCTTAACCAAACAAATTTGTAAAGTTGTTAAATAACTATTAAGTTTAAATTTGTATATATTAGTTATTCCATGACTTTAATTTTTGATTTTTAAAATAAATGTTTTTTATTATTTATTATTGTTTTTGAATGTTTTATTGAAAATCTCTCCGTAGGCAATTAGTAAATGATCGGAGGAAGATATTTACAGATAAATTTATTTATGGGGGATTATTGCTGAATATTATACAGTTTAAATAAGGACATAATAACTTAATTTGAGTAGTTAGTATATAGTAGAAATCACATTTAATGTGCGTATCTGGAATAAAAATAAATAACTTGACTCACATGTAAATGTCCCGCATGTCATTGGTGAAATGCTGACGTGGCCACACGATGTTCGGAAAGGAGCCGAGCAGCGGCAGCGCCTTCGGCTCTCGAACGCCACGACGCCGCCAGTGGCCGAAATTCCATACCAAAAACTGATAGATCAGCGAGATTAGTCCGACGAGGGTCAGCAGCAGCCAATGCAACATATTGCGGGGTGTCGCTAGCAAACGTTGACCATCAACTGACACAACGATTTCTCTCTCTCTCTCTCTGAACTGTCAGCAATTTAAATCCGTCGCCCTATGGCATTATCATCCATCCAATTTGGGGGGCGGGTCAGAGCCCATGTGAAGTCTAGGTATTGCACAATGGGACCGCGCCGCACGATAGATGCCATGTCGTTAGTTGGGGGGCTATTATCGAATTAGATGCTAAGTGGGCGGCTTGACGTGTCTTCGCAAGTCGCGACATGTCTGAGCAGGGAGCAGAGAACAAATGAAGCTTATATCGATATACTATCGATCACGTTGATAGTGAAATTAAGCAGTTTCCTGAAATATTTTTATCAGAAATCTCAATAATGCAAATGAATGAAACTTTTAAGCATTATTCCTTTTAAATACTTATTTCTCAGAACTAAACGAAAGTGAACTTTAAAACTTCCAATGTACAAATTAATATTTCCGATTAATATTGACTGGTTGCGAAATGTGGACAGTCTGCAGTTGATTTCTCCATTCAGCGATTAAATGGAAACATGATTTGTTTTTTGTCTCTTGAATCTTCAATCAGTTGCGCGTGAACCAATTTGGTTCCGCTCTTAACAATCGATTAATCATTTTAATCACTGGCTGGCATCATTTGTTCGTACACCACTCGCAGACGGGAGCTGACATAATAAATCATTAGACGGACATGAGTTCAGCTCACTCTAGCCAAAGTTATTCGCATTCATCGCATCGTCAGACAAGGTCAGACATGCAGATAATCCCCATTTCACGACGACATTGACATTGTTCGCACTGCGTGACCAATTGAACCGTTAACTGCCGGGGCAATTGGCTGTCTACTTTGGGAATAGCTATTAAAGTCGACTCTCCGTTGAGCAGCTCACGGGGATTACATCTCTACGTATACGTAATGCACATCATAAATCACACAGAACAGGAAAGTGACTCAACAACAAATGACATGGGAAAATCAAGAAAAAATATAGATAATACTCCTTAGTAAACCTGTAAATTTTAATG
Organism: Drosophila immigrans; assembly: GCA_963583835.1. Taxonomy (NCBI): domain Eukaryota; kingdom Metazoa; phylum Arthropoda; class Insecta; order Diptera; family Drosophilidae; genus Drosophila; species Drosophila immigrans. The sequence continues at coordinate 11,630,525 of OY757144.1, read as the reverse complement.
GTAATTAAATTAAAGAAAAATGTGATTATTCAAATGTAGTTTAAGTATTTACTTTATTTAATAAAATCCTTTCATTTAGCTTCTCATGAATTTATGACACTTGAAAGTATACAAATTGATGTTGTTGTTTTCTATTGCTGATCTATCGCAACGCATCAAAATCAATCGAATTAACATAATTTAAGTAAACTATGCAATTAAGCTAGTTAGTTAGTTCGAATCGCAATGCCAATTGTTGTACTTATTTAACTAATATTGAAGCACACATAAACACACACATATATATATATATATATATACTATTCTTGATCCTTTAGACCAATAAATATATACATACATACGCATTGTATATTGTGTGTTCAGCTATCAGCACTTAAACTAAACTATATATTTTTGTTTTTGTTTGTTGTGGTATTGAAGAAGTATAATGGTATATATGTATATAAAGTATATAGTATATAAATCATTTCACATCGAAGTACGATTTACGATTAACATGCGCATGGAGAAGACTTTCGATGACAGGTATAAAAAATATGTTGGTTTATTTAGTTTTCAATAGTTCTTGCAACTTTCCTATTCATTTTGTTTGCAATGTTTTAGTTATTTAAGTTCCTGTCCAGCAGTTTGTCCAAAGCGAATCTAACTATATATAACTTAATCTGTGTGTATTTCATTATTCTTTGTGGATCAGAAAGTGGCAACCTTAATGCACAAGGGCTCTACTACGGTACTTTACTTTTTCAGCATATTAATTTTAAAGTTTTTCTGTTTGTTAGTATGATCATATCTAAATATTTGTTTTACATTTATGTAACTCTGAAATATATATATATGTATATATATTTAAAAATATATATTTATGCTTATGCTCGTTTCTGGTAATAGAATATTTTTAGTTTTTTTTTAGTGTTGTTGCTCAGCCCATGTTTTAATTTCGACTCTTTATGGATCTGTACCAATCTATGTGTATATGGATATGTTTCTTTTTTAACTGTTGGATTTTTAGTTACATTTTGGAATGAATTGAACTCAATTGTTTGTTGTTTCAATAGAAAACTGGTATTTTGTTTTGTGGTTTATAGTTTATATAGTATAAAATATATATAAAAAATTCTGTACCAAAAGTGTTTTTTTTTGCGTTTTCTTGTTTTTTTTTGTAAGTCTTAAATGAAAGTATAGAAAAACGGCGAACAAAGAATGATTTAAAAAAAAAAAATATGGAGAATAATATAGGTAAGGTATTAAAAATGTTAAGGATATCTATTCTCAACATGCCCACGTTTTACACACAAGTTAAATGTATATATATAAGTATGTACCGTATATATATTTAGTTATATAATAATAATTATATTTAATCTTTAATAGTTTATGCGTGTATCGATCGCCTTTTCAATGCATTTGCATACATAATGTATATCTATTATATATATATATATATTAATTTAGTTTTTTTTTCTTTTTTTGTAATTTTACTTCACTTTTGTTTTGTTGTTTTTTTTTTTAGGCATATTTTGTTTATGTTTATGTATTTTTTTGTTTAAATTTTATTTTAAATATCACGGCATTCAGCTGAGGTCTGATCTGATCTATTTGTTTTATATATTTTATTTTTAATATTTCTGTTAACACTTTTTGCTTATTGCAATTTTATGAACTGTGCTAAGCGTTTTTTTATGTTTTGCTAACAATTTACTTTAATGAGAGTGAAAAAAAAAGGGGGAAAAACAACATTGAATAAAACGAGAATAATTGAACTAAGCAATGCGTTTGATAAAATGAAAATGACAGCAGCTGAAATTGACACCTTGCCATTGGATTAATGCAATGAACAACAAGCTTTAGTTGAGCAATGAGCTTTCAGCTAGCAGAAAGCTTTGAATTTGATTGTTATTAAAAAAAATGTATCTTTATCGTCAAGTGTTGGAAAACAAGTGTTTGCTTAAAGCGAGTTTTTTAGCTGAAAGATCTTAACAAGTTCTTAATACTCATCATATCGTTCTTAGCGTGTTACAAAGTAGCATTCAATGGATTAATCCGTTGCTCAAGTGTCAGCAGTGCAGCTCGTGTCATTTGGAACTTACATAGAAATTATAAAAAACAAGCACCTAGGATCTAGGTTGAGGGTCTAGGAATTGTAGGGGACTTAAGGATTTGCGTGTGCACTTTCGCTTGATGTTGTTGTGGTGTTTGTAATTGTGGTTGTAGCTGTTTGTTTTGTTGTTGTTGCTGTAGTTGTTGTTGTTGTTGTGGATGTTGTGGATGTTGTTGTCGCTGTGTGTTTAAACAATTGGGCGCAAAAGCGCCGCAGATTAAAATTGTCGCCAATCGACGTTGCACGTTGCATAAAACGCGTCGCCGTCGGCCGCTGAATTAACTCTCACAACTTTGGCATGCTCTCGCCGGCCTCCAAATCGGCGGCAATACGACGCCCACGATCTCGACCAACTGCCTCATCATTATCCTCAGCATCGGCATCGGCATCGGCATCGGCATCATCATCATCATTGTCACCATCATCATCATCTTCATCGACGTCGTCGTCGTCGTCGGAATCAATGTGCCGATTAGCAGCAGCAACGGCGTCGCCCTCGTCGACAGCAACGGCGGCGGCGCTTTCGCTGAAATGCATTAGGTTCGTGTCGATGAGGCCGTTGCAGAGGCTGAGGGGGGGCGACGATTGCGAGGGCGGACCCTCCAATGAGAGGCGACTGTTGGTGCTGATGCTGCTCAGACTGAGTTGATCGTCGAACACATCAATGTTCACCACAGTTGCCAGCTCACCACCAATGCCCACCGCTGCAAGGTTGCTGTGCGTTGCCTTCGTCACACCACCAACGGTTGCAGCGGTGCTGCTGCTGTTGCTGCTGCTGGCAAATGTTGCTGCTGCTGCGGTCAGAGGAGCAGCAGCAACTGTTGCTGGCGGCGGCGTGATACTCATTGGTTCCACCTCGCAAAGATCTGCCTGCTGCTGTTGCTGCTGCTGCTGTTGTTGTCTGACGTTGGGGATGTTGCTGCTGCTGCTGCTGTTGCGATTGCCTTTAATCGTCACATTGTTGTTGTTCTTAATGTTGTTGATCTGCTGCAGTCCGTCCATCTGATCAATGTTGAAGAAGTTGCCTGTCGATGCAAACAGAATGGGATCACAAAGTTAGAGCTGGCTTAAATATGAATACAAAATGTGAATGTTTTTCCATCAAGCAAGTCTCTAGCAAAAACAAACATGTTAAAAACACGGAAAGATTAATCAGATACGACCAGCTAACAAATGTTAATAGTATGTTAAGTGTTAAATCAGAAAATTAATTATAATTAAACGGTAAATAATAAGAAAAGCGATTGTGCGAGTTTACAACAAGTAATGATCATAGTTAAAGTTAAACTAAAATTATTATTAAGTTGTCTGCTGAAAAATCTTCACATTTTTCCCTTAAATAATAACACGTACATTTTTATGGTAGTTTTAACTAAAATTGCATTTATTTAATTATACATATTTAATTTAATTAATTTTTAGTTTTGTTTTGTTTTTTTTTCGTATTTTTTTGTTTACTCAATATTTTTGCTTGAAAATCATAAATACTGCAAGTTATATGTACAGAAAAACTATTACTTTTGTTTTCATATTATTTTGCTTATAAATTGTTTTTGTGTGTGTTTTGTTTTTTTTTACAACATTTCGAAAGCTTTGCCAAAGTTTAAACATAATAATTACACAAAATTCTTATAAGACGACAAAATATATAGATACACAATTGGTTTTTATATAATAAATTAACACAACAAACATAAAGAAAAAAATAATAGATTTAAAAAAAAATTAAATTAAAAATAAAAAAGCGCCAAAAATATTTTAACGAGTCGAAGGTTCATCTTTGTTTTTCTTTGTTTTTCTTTATATTATTTTTGCTTTGCGGTGCACAGATTGTGTGGGTGGATGTTGCTGTTGTTGTTGTTAGTGGTGTTGTAGTTGTTGTTGGCATTATAAAACTTAACGAAACTTAACGAAAGCAGTGCTTGTAAAGACGATTGTGGCTTTGGACAGTACTTGTGTTTTTTTTCTCATTTCATTTTTGTTTTATTGTTTTGTAAAAATTGTTATTATTTTTTAAGTTGTGGGTTGCTAGCTGTCTGTCAGTGTGTGTGTGTGGATGTGTGTGTGAGCAAGTATTCTGTTCGGGTTGTCGTTCATTTTTACATTTGAAAATTGCGTGTCAAGTGTGGTTTTCTTTTATTTACAATTTTTAAAAATTAATTGAGTTTTTTTTGTTGTTTTAGTTTAATATAATATTATATATTTATAAGTGTGTGTGTGTCTGTATTGAGTTGTTGTTGTTGTTTTTATCGCTAATCATATAACTTTTGCACTTAAAAATTGTTAGCCATAGTTTTTTTTTGTTGTTGCCTTTTCTTTTTTTTTTTTAGTTTAAACGAATTGCTAAATACGCGTATTATATATAACTTTTTTTGTTGTTTTATGTTGTTGAAAATCACATTTTTTTTGTTTTTTTTTTTGTTTATAAACATTTCCGTTTCTCGAAATTACAAGAGAGAGAGAGAGAGATGGGGGAGAGAGTGTGTGAGAGAGAGAGGGATTTTGTTTTGTTGTCCTGTTTGTTGCGCTAGGTGGCGCTGCTGTGCAGCGGCGACTCCTGCAACTCCTGCGGCTGCTCCACTTGCGACTGCTGCGCCGGTTGCTGCTGCTGCTGCTGCTGCTGCGCCGCCGCCGCCGCTGGCTGTGACGCCGCCTGTTGCTGCAGCTGTTGGGCAGCGCGCGGCAACTGAACGACATCGGAGGCAGGATTATTGGCATAGAGATGCCACAGCACCACCAGACTGAACACGCACAACAAACAAATTGCTAATTCTTATCTCTTGCGACGCTTCGTCTTCTTCTTTGTGGCACTCGGCTGGCCACCCGAGACGCCCACGCCCACACCCACGCCCACACCAACCACAGTCGGTGGGGCAGCAATCGTTGCTGCCGCCGCTGCTGTTGGCGACACACTTGCCACCACCGGCAATGCGGCCGGCAATAACTCGGATTCGGTTGCGGTGGCATTGCTCTGGTTGGTGGTCTCCACGCTGCTCTCCTCGGCGGATGAGGTGGACGACGAGGTGGCCGCCTCGATGGCGGCAATCAAATTGATTTTATGCTCCAGCTTCTTGGTCTTCAGCTTGTGCGGCGCGCTCGCTGGCGGCAGGCAGCTGGCGTAGTTGCCATCGTCCGATGTGGTGGCCGGCAACGGACCATCGCTGTCCGTGGTGTTGCCGCCAGTCGCTGCAGCAGCAGCGGCTGCGAATTGCAGCAGATCCTCCTGCTCCTCGTCGTCGTCGTCCTCGTCGTCGGGCAGTGTTGTTTTTTGTGGCGCATCATTGTCGTTCTCATTGCTGTCCTCCTGCGTCATGCTGATGCTGATCAGCGGACGCAGCTCCTCATCATCGTCCAACTGTTGCTGCTGCTTCTGGTTCTCGTCCTCGTTCAGCTCCTTGGCCAGTTGTGCCTTGGCACGCTTGTGCTTCTTGCTCTTGGCCTTGGGCTCCTCCATCAGCAGCAGCTCCTCGCTGCCCGACGAATTGTTCGATGTGGACGCAGATGCGGACTTGTTGTGGCCATGCTCCTCCTTGGCCGCAATGACGGCCGGCGATTTGCTCAGCAGCTGCGCATACTCCTGCTCGTAGTGCAGCGAACCGCACAGGGCCAGGATCAAGTTCTGTTCGGTGAAGCCACGCGGCGGTGGCGTTATTTTGCGCGGCATTGCCGCCGCATTCTCCTGCAGCGGACTCTCGAAATTGATGAGGCTCTCCGGTGTGGCGACGACACCGCCACCTTCTGCTAGATCTTCCAGCACTTGCAGCGGCTCCAGCGCTGGCAGCGGCGGCAGCGCTTCCAACGGCCTCAATGCGCCCAGCAGAAAGTCATCGAAGTCGTTCTGCTTCGCCAGCGATTTGTCTTTGCGCGCCGGACTCAGGCTGGGAAAATCAGTTGTGGTTGTTGTTGTGGTTGCTTGCTTGCTTTCGAGACTCTTCCACACGTTGGGCGCCGCCGGCGGTGGCATTTCAAGCACATTGATCTTGCTCTTGATTGCCTCCTGCAGATTGAGCGGCTTACTCTTGGCCGGCTTCACCGCCTCAAGTTCCGGCTCCAGCTGCTTGAGCGACTTGCTTTTGCTCTGCAATTCGTCCTGCAGATTGAGGGGTTTGCTTTTGCTGTACCTGAAGGGTTTGGTAACGTCGAAGTCCTCCTGCAATTTGAGCGGCTTCAGCGACCTGACATCCGTCGGGTCTTCCTCCTGCTTTTGCGGTCGCTTGGCTAACGTAACGGGTGGCTTAACTTCCTCGGATTCTTCCGGCAGTTTCATCGACTTGCTTTCAACTTCCTTCGTCAGCTTCAGGGGCTTGCTTTTGCTGGCCTTCGTAGGTTCCAGTTCCACATTAATTAGCTTGCTCTTGCCAACTTTAGCTGGCTTTAGTTCCTTCGGTTCCGAGTCCGGCTCCTGCCAATCATCCTCCTCCGTCTTGGCGTCAGGCTTGTCCTCTGTCTTCGCCTCTTGTGGTTTGGGCGACTTGCTCTTGACAAGCTTGGCTTCTTGCTGTCTCTGCTCCTCCTCCGCTTGAGCTTGTAGCTTCAGCATTCGCTCCTTCCTCTGCTTCAACGACTCTGGCTGGACTTGCTGGAATAGTTGCTGATCCACCTCCTCTTCCTGCTGTTTGCTCGCCTTGCTTTTGCTGGGCTTCACCGGTTTAATATCTTCTTGCTCTTCCGGCTGTTTGGCCTGCTTGCCTAGCTTAACCTGCTGCACTTCGTCTTGTTCGGTTTCTTGCTCCGTCTGCAGTTTTAGCGGCTTAATTTTGCTTAGCTCAAGCTCCAACTCCGGCTCTGGTTCCAGTTCCTGTGCCTGTTCCTGCATTTCCAACTCCATTTCGTGCTCTGTCTCCTTGGACTCTGTCTCCGCCTGCGGCTGCACATGCAGCGCCAATCCTTGGGCGCTGGCGCTGCTCATCATAACAGCCGCAATTGTTTCTTTATTCTCCAGCAGACTATCCGCCGGATCCGGATCCGGCTCTGGCTCTTTCTCCAGCTGCTGCTGCTGCTGCTGTGTTTGCTTCTTGTCTTTCTTGTTGCTGCTCTTCTGCTGCTGTTGCTGCTGCTGGGTGGCAGCTGCCGCCTTTTGCTGCTGCTTTTGCTTGGCCTTTGATTTCTTGCTGGACTTTGTGGACACTGTGGAGCTGATTGACGTCTGCATTTCCTCCTCCAGTGTCTCGTCCTCGCTGGCAGTTGTTGTTGTTGCTTGTGGCTTCGGCTGGCCGGCAGTTTTATTAAGCGATTGCTGCGACTGCTGCTGCTGATGTGTTGTTGGCTTATTGAGATGCGAGAGTTCGGCAAAGCGCTGAGCTTGCGCTGCATCCTCGGCAGCTGCTTGCGACTTGAGGGACTTTTTCTTCAGCTGCTTCTCCTTCTGCACAATCACCTCATCCACCTCCTTGGCAATCACGGGCACAATCAGCTTATTGGCGAGCACAACCGGCGGCTTTGTCAGCTCATCGCGTGCGGCACGCTGACGACTCGCCGTCTCCTCATCGAGCTGCTGCAGCTCGAGCTCATGCCGCCGCTGCTCGGCGAGCTCATCACAGAATATGGCGACCACCGGGCGAAAGAGCGCCTCATCGCAATTCTCATGTATCACACAATCCTCGGCCGCCAATTGTCCCACCACCTCGTCCAACATATCCGTCTGCAGTTCCCCGCTGATCCCGGCATGCACATCGGTCACAGTGCCCAGCGGATTCACCATCTTCTCGATGCGCATCGTTGCTGCGGCTGTGCTTGTGGGCGCCTGTTCGTAGCTACAGATGTTGGGCAGAACGCTGGCCAGGGCGGCCATGGCTTCATTGTTGTTATCCGACTCCTGCTGCTGCTGTTGTTGCTGCTGATCCTCGGTTTCGGCATCGGCATCGTGCTCGGCCAGGGCGTCGTAGTAGCAGGCATTGTCACAACTTGTGGCGCTTGCCACGTTTGTGGCAGCTGTGGCGCTGCTTGTCTCGGCACTTGCAACGCCTGTCATGGTTGTCGTTGTTGTTGTTGTTGTTGTAGTTTGTGTGGCAAAGGACGAGCGGGCGGACGGGCAGACGGTCAGACGGTCAGACACGGGCACAGGACAGAGAAGAGAAAGAGAAGAAAACAAATTATGAGAAAAGCGCATTTTTTTTTTTTGGTGGGAAACAAAAAGCCAAAGGCGAATTATTTACTTTGCAAGTTGTTTTTTTTTTTTTTTGTATTTGTTGTAAAATTGTTGAATTTTTTTCGTACTTTTTGTAAGCATAAAAAACAAACAATAACGTTTATGCAACATCAGTTAACAAAATTGGGCAAAATGCACAGTTAAAAATTAAAAACAAAAAAAAAACAAAATTAATATTGAGATTGCATTTTTTTTTACATTTTTCTCTTGCTTAAATAATTTTTGATTGATTGCTAAAGTGAAATGCTTGCTACTAGTTTTTATTTTTAAGTGTCTTTGAAAGTTTTGAGTTTTCTTTTTTGAGTGAGTTTTAAGCGTAAAAAGTAAAAGCGCTTTTTGAAAATTGATTTAAATAAAAAAAAAAAAATAAATGCATAAAGCAAAAATCTAAATTAAAGAAGTTTGCAATTTCTTGAATTTAGATTTTGTAATAATAGTTTGAAACGAAATCATATGGCTTTGGCTTTTTATTCAAGATTCATGTAAATAGTTTATGTGCTCTTTCTTCTCAACTGTTCTCTCTCTCTCTCTTTCTCTTTCACGCTCGCCCGCTCCCTCTCTCTCTCTTTCTCGCTCGCTCACTCTGTCTTTGTTTCACTCACACACAGCAAAAAGCGTTATTTTTGTTTAAATTTTGACGCGACGAAAGCATAAATCGAGGGAAAAGCCCAATGTTATAAGAGGGAGAAAAGCTGACCAAGATGATGAAGAAGAAGATGTTGAAGTAGAAGTAGTAGAAGAAGAAGAAGCAGCAGAGAAGACACAAAAAAAACCGCCTCGAAATCGAGGCAATTGCAGTGGGGGGAAATGTTTTGGGGAGGGGGGAGTTTGGAAAATTGGGTGGAAGTTCGGGGAAAGTGTGTTTTCGGTTCAGTTCGGTGGCTCTAGCTGAAAGAGAAGCACAAATGTTTTCTTCACAGGTGTGTGTGTGTGTGTGTGTGTGTGTGTATAGGATAAAATATGTACAGTTTCTAGAAGAAAACCCCAGGAGAAAATAAAGCAAAAAGATATTAAAATTGACAGTGCAAAATGATGGAAATTCTAGAGAGAAGAATTGTAGTATTTTGTTTTTTGTTTTAATTTGAAGCCAATTTGAGGTGTGTGCTGAATGTGTGTGTGAATTGCTGTGATAAAAATTTGGATTAGCTTAAACTTATAGATTAATAAGAGATTATAGATTAATTTGATTTGTAAGCTGTGAAAACCCGCAGCCAGTGTGACCGTACCACAAACACCAACACAAGTATTAAGATAATTGCTTAAATTTGATAAGTATATGTAGTTTTTTTTTAAATCACACACACACACACTCGCGTACATCACACACTCTCGCACACACACACACACACACACACACACATCATGAGGAGGAAGGGAGCAGAGCGGGGAAAGAGTGGGAGAGGATGGAGCTGGATGGTTATGATTGATTGCACTGCAATTGCCGGCGGACAACACACGTCAAACTTAAGAACCAATGCCAATTTCGTGGTGTTTTCAATATCAATATACATATATATATATATGATTCACCATTTTCTTGTTGGAATTTTTAACATGTTTTCATAAAGCGTACTTAAAAAAAAAAAAATAATTCGAAGAAAGCGAAAAAAAAAGAAACAGTACCACAAACAAGAACAAACCTCAGAACGTAACCAGGCACCGTCAAAAAACAAAGATACATTCGTAAAACGGTCGATAAACATAATGTATTGTACAACAAAATCATTGCAATAACTAATAACAAATTGATTGCAAAATTTACAACGATTTCACCTTGTATTCAAACGTGGTTTCAAGACTTGACATGCGATACAAATTAAGTTAATTAAAAAAATGTATAGCACACATTTAGAAATATTATGGCAATATTAATTTTTTTTTCGTACTATTAAAAAAAACCTTGTAGTTTTATAATCATGCCTTAAATCACGTCAGAATACCTCAATGATCGGATCTACACAGTTAGTTTCAACGAGACACAGAAAGTAGGTTCCATTAAATGGAGCTCTGGGTGCGAAACTTACCCGTCTCTCGACGTGCCGCTGCCGTTGATGGTGACTCGCGCATCGCATCGGCGAGATCCTCCTTGAGACGCATATCGCCATGTCCATAGTCCGAGTCCAAATGCCCGTGACGGAATCGATCCATCAGCTTGGGACTCTGCTCAATGCTGCCTGCAACAGCAACAGCAACAGCCACAAGAAAACAATTAAAATGCGATTAAACACAAAATTCATTTGCGAGTACTTACTATACGAACCCGATTCAATGAGCACTGGCACCGCAGAACGTCCGGTTGATGCCACACTGGGTGCACTGCCGACAGCTGCCCCACCCAGTGGCATATTCAACGGACTTGAACGCTCGACGGCGGTAATAACAGAGCCGCCTGCCCCCAACGAGGAGCCGCCCGATGTGGCAGCCGTTGAGGGCAGCGTTGTGGTTGTCGTCTTGGTCACACCAATCTCCACAGCTTCGGCATCCACATGATTCAAATTGGAGCTGTTGGCGAATGAGAAGCACATATTTATTGATTTAAGAAAATAGTTCAGTTATAGATATCAATATATATAGATTGTACCATCAACGCACAACCTAAACTCGAAATGCTACGTGGCTGCAATTTTATTCAATGTACTGACAACCTTTTCGCATATTATCGATTCTAATATTTATAGATTATCTATTGGTTTTCAATCACTTCCTGATGGTCTAAGGCCGGGGTCGTAAACTCTGAATCTGAAGGACCTGGGTTTGAATCCCACAAAAATTAAATATATTAATTGCTGTGTGCAACAACATTTCTATATTTAAATCTTTTTAGCATTAACATACTTAATTTCACTAATCTAACTTTACTAGTTTCTTAGTTTCCCGCGATAATTGTTTATATTTTGTATAGCAAAGTTTCTGTCTTAATCCCTGACTTTGGAAGAAGGTTCTCTATATAGCTCTCTGTTATTTGAACTGTTTCGTTGCACTCACCCGCTGGGCGTATTGTAGTTCTTGAAAACGAACTGCGGCCCCATCCAGAGACGACGATGGGGACCCGCATGCGTGATAATCTCGACCTGGGCCAACCAGCTCTCGGCAGCGCGCTCGTCCTGCTCATCGAACTGGTGTGCGCTGTCCATAAGCAGGCTGGCATGACGATCCTTGATCAGCCAGTTGTCCAGCGGCAGCGGTGGTATGATTTCTTGAGATCCATCCTTGCGTCGCCCCAGATTCCACTGCGCCTTGGCCTCCACCTCCAGCTCAATGGGCGTATCATCACAAATCTTCTCTTTGGCAACATCTGCAACAGCAAATATTCAATTAAATACGAACGAACAACAAGGGGAAGGAGCCTGCGAATCGCACTCACTTGAGGCTAACTTCGTGTCCAGATCGTACTGAATGAGCGCACCATGGCCGGCCATCACAAAGAGCGAATCGACAGCCTTGCGCTGCACACGATGCGGTGCCTCGCGCGTCGTCGTCAACGGCTCCAGCAGCCACGATCTCGACTTGGCGAACGTGGCGCACACACTCAACGGCTTGCCGCTGTCGTCCGACAGCGAGGACAAACGCTGGCGCTGATGCGAGCCAACGCCGACGCCATGCGAATGCGCCAATCCGCTGCCGTGCGCATGCGAATGGCTGCCGCCGCCGACGCCGCTCAACGAGCCGCTGCCGGGCGGCGAGCCCAGGGTGAATGGCTGACGCAGCTGGGCCAGCGGCTGGACGACAGCGGGTCGTGGAAATGGCGGCAATGTGGGATTGTGATACGGCTGCAGCGATTGCACGAACGTTGTGCTCTCCGAGTGCGAGATGGGCGAACTGGAGCGTCCGTCGGCGCCCAGGCCGGCGCTGCGATGGAAGCGCGACAGCTTGTTGACCACATGCAGCGAGGTGTGTGTGCGAACGCCCATGGCGCCGCCGTACGGCGTGATGGGGAAGACGTGGGTGGTGCCGCGCAGCGTCGACACCGCCGCCCAGCGCGAGTCCAGCGAGAAGGCAATGTGTTGCACCTTGGCGCTCGTATCGCCGCGATGCAGCACATACAGATGATGCACGGCCGCCAAACTGGAGCCCACCGGATGCGGCTGTATGCGAAACACATGGAAGTCGTGACCCCGCCGATCGGCGGTCAGCAGCAGCATGCCCGAGCTGTCGAACTCCAGCGCCACCAGCGCCTCGCTGTGTGCCACAAAATGCGCCACAATTGCATCGCCGCCCACATGACCGCCGCTGGTCACCGACAACGGTGTGCCCGTTGTCGGACTGTAGTCCTTGATGGGATGCTGCAAGCGCAATTCAATGTTAATGGATTGGGCAAATCATTTTATGGGCTGGCACTTACTTTGACATCAATGATGGTGACCACACCCGATTGTTTGGCATCCACGCCGCCCGTGGCCGAGTCGAAGCTGCTGCTTTTGGAGCTGTTGCCGCTGCCGGCGCTTGTGCCCGTCAGTCCGGCGGCCACCTGCTCGCCCAGCTCGCGCAGCCCCTTGCCAAAGGATTTGGCGGCATTTAGCACCGTTGCCGTGTAGCTGGGCACGCCCTCGCCGTCGCAGCCGCCGCCGCTGCGCTTGGAGTGGAGCAGCTTGTGCTCCGCATAGGCCAGCCAGCGAGGACCAAGCGCTATGGGATTCGGATTGATGCTGGCGGGCAAAGAAATTGTAAAATAAGTTAAAACAATTGTCAGTTTTTAAAGCTAATATTAAGCTACTATTAATGTGCTTTTAAAGCTGTTTTATGCTGAAGCTTATAGTTACAAAATTAATACACTTTAAAAGCTGTTTCATAGATAGTAGTTTAAGTAAGCTCTTAACTTTAATGAACTTCAAAGTTCAAAAGGAAAATGCTTTAAAGCGGTAGTACCAAGAAGGTTCCCAAGAATTTTTAAATTATGACCCAAACTCCAAGCTAACGCTTAACATTGAAAGCTGCCAGACTTTAAGTTAACTTTCTTAATTGCAATTTTAGCCAAATGGAATATAAATTAAGATTAAAGCGAAATCTTAAAATACGTAAGCGAATGCGCTTTAAATGCTACTTAATTGAGGGTTCAAAGCGTCAACCGTTTACGTGGTTTAAATGTCAAGTTTAGCTCATTAAAAATCAATAGCTCATCAAAAGAATATTGACTTTGAGTGAACTTAAAGCTTGATGTTAATGAGCTTTAAGAGTCGCTATATTTTAATCTAAAGCTCAAACTCACCCCGGACTGGGAAAGCAGGTTGTAATTGTTAGGCGATCCTCCAGCGTGCGGGCATCGAAGACAGCGAGACGCTCGTGGAAACTGATGACCACCGCCGATCGATTGGCCTGAATGTCCAGCACGGGATTCTTGAATTTGATGGTCTTCACCTGGGCGCCCGTCTTCAGCGACACAAAATTGACGGCACTAAAGTGCGATCCGCCGCCGCTGCCGCCGCCGCTGGAGCCACCACCGTGACCGCCAACGCCCGCCGACGAACCAGAACCGCCCGACATGTGACCAAGGTGATGATGAGCACCGCTGCCGCCGCCGCCGCCGCCGGACAACAAATTGCTGGCCGCAGCGCTGCCGCCGTCGACAAGAGCGACCAGCGGACGCTTCTCGGCAAACGCGTCCAGCGTTTCGTCGGCGCGTCCAGAGTCATCCAGCGCCGAGGCCGCCGTCGCCGGTGTGGGCAGGACGCGCAGAGCGGTGACGACGCCATGGCGCCAGGACAAAACCTCAACGGCCTCCCCGTTGGCAGGTATGGCCCAGACCTGAACACCGAGACCGTAGCCCAAGATGAGGAGCAAGGGAGGCGCCGCATTGCCCTCGAGTTCCCAGTCATCGCCGAAGCGAGGATCGCTGACATCGGCGCTGGTCTCGAAGCGGGCCCAGGTGATGGTGTCCTTGGGATCCTGCAGCGGCTGATGCACCAGCGTCACATCGTTGATGAAACCGATTGCCGAGTCCAAAATGGAACGATCGCTCACCGCTTGGGGGGGCACAATTGTGGGCATGGTGAGGCCACCGCGTATTCCCAGGCCACCGCCGCTGATGCCACCGCCTGCGCCACCGCTAGTTGCTGAGTGATGATTGTGATGATGATGGCGGCGTGGCGAGTCCGCTGACATATTCCACTATTATGATCCCTTGTGAAGTCCGTGCTCCTTCGCTCTCTCTCTCTCCCTCCCTCTCTCTCTCTCTCTCACTGACAATCGCAGCTGATTGTGTGGGAGAGCGAGACGGCTAGACAGCAGACGGGGAGCAGGCGAGAGCGAGCGAGAGAGTGATGTGAGTTGGAGACAGACTGTCTCGATGGCGCGGCGCTGCTTCTGCTGCTGCTGCTGCGCTGCCCAGCTGTTGTCAACTGCAAAGAGAAAGCAAAGAACAAATAAATAAACAAACTGCAAGCTTGCACATTTCTCTCTCTCTCTCTCTCGCTCTCTGTCTCTTGCGTGCGCTCTCTTTGTAGTGTATGGCGTTTCAATTCCAAAGCGTTGCGTGCGTTTGTCGCTTTTGCTTTGTCTCAATCAAATGCTTTTAATCTTTGCACACTCGTGCCAGGCCCTTCGCCTCTCTCCATCTCACACACACACACACACACATGGCCCGCACCCCTTTTAAGTTTTATTAGCGCATTACGTGTAGTTTTTGCCTTCTCTCACACACGCACACACACACACATGCACATGTATTGCATGCCAGGGGGCGACAGCCATTCCAATTCCATGGGGCGTAAATTAAGTGCAATAAAACAATATATGTATACATATGTATGTACACACACACAATATTATTTTTAATAAAGTTAACAACGCCAACTAAACGAGATTGGTAAACAAATTTGTAACGTGCTTTTCGCTTGTTTTTGTTATGCCAGTAGAACCAAATCAACCAAAACTATTAACAGCGACAACAACAACAATACAAAGTTATCATCAGGCCACCAGCAGCAGCAACAACAACAAGCACACTAGCAACCGAAACAGAAACGAAATGGGAAACGAAACGAAGCAAAAGCAGAGCCAGGCTCCACAGTGTTTGAAGGGGGAGAGAGCGGGAGAGCAACAGCTGGCCGCACCAAAACACAGCAGAATGCACAAAAGCAACAGTAACATTAACCCATGTGCGGGCCACGTGCATAATTTCGACACACACACACACACACACAAGACAACACATTTTGATTGCTGACAAAGAGGTTAAAGGTTTAATCACTTGTTGTGAAATTGTTGTAAACAATTTGACAATTTGATTTTTGTTGTTGTCGCTTATCGGAGGGTCTCCCCTCCGCTTAGCTTATCACGCCGATAATGATAGCAAATAGCAAATTGCTTTTGCCAAAAAAAAAAAGCGTCGCCTAATGATTTAAAAAAATAATTGCAAATAACTACAAAAAAAAATAAACACGTTGACTAATAAATTTTAAAATTGAAGCTTTGCCAAATTATATATTATATAAAATCTGTGCTTATCAAACAGATAATAATAATATGAAATAAGGGCTCACAAAAGAAATCGAATAATTTATTAAGACGCAGCTTTACATTTTTGGCATTATGTCGTATTTTTGTAATAATACTGAAACTGTGTCAAAGATCAACGTTTTGAAATGTATGCGCATAAATAATAATAAATATTGGGACGATACATATAGCGTCGCATATTTTTGTCACACAGATTTGCTCAAAATACTCACACACAACACTGCAAAAAAATCGTTAGCCAATTCAACGATGAACTTGGATCACATTGTAAAAGCTTAGGTCACGTACTTATGTGGATTGTTTTAATCACTTAACTTGCTTACTCAGCTTAAATTAACTTTGTGTGGAATTTAAAAACAATATTAAAAAAAGCAGTAATATATTCTAAGTGAGTTTTTATACTGCGTATAATGCGCTTGCATGCGAACTTTGTGAAGTAACGCAATCGATTAAATGAAGACAGTGGAGGGCTTGAGAACAGTGTATCGAGACACAGCCATGAATGAATGTGTCATAATGCAATTACACAACTTTATTGCTGGATCTCAAAAGGGGGGAATTGTTGCGGGGAATATTTAATATAGTGAGACCAGTTAGGGGTTAAGGCTAAGCCGAAAACTATATCAGCAAGCGCATGACGCATGCAAAGTTAATGTGTTAGGGAGAGACGCAAGAGGAGGGATGAGGAGGAACGTTGCATTCCTTTAATTGACTTGCGCACACGCGCAACAACAACAAATAGCAACAGTGTCACACACACACACACACACACACGCACACATAGACAATGGATGTGCTCCTTCCCTCTCTCTCACACACACACCCTGTGCCATGCAGCCACCCAGAACTAATGCAGTCAACGGGGGCCCGCAACGCATTTTGTCTTTGTTTTTACAATAGGCAAAAGAGAAACAACAAACAACAACAACGCTGACCGTTGTGCGAGAGCTTTTGTTTGTATTGGTGTGCAAAAGTTTCGATTGTGTGTGTGTGTGAGTGTGTGTTAATAAGCCAGCTAGTCAGCAAAGTTGAGCGTTCGATTTCTTTGTGCACGCAACACAGACAATACTTAATATGTATATGTATTAAAGGTGTATAGGTGTGTGTATGAATGTGCGTGTGCGTATTATTGTTTATGCTGTGTTCATTGCCAAAGCCACTTGACAAAATCTACGCAAAGCTCGTTTTTTTTTTTTCGTTTTCTTTTGGGATGGACAAAGAAAAACCACAACAAAACGCAACACCAACACACACTAAACAGGTGTTGCACACACACACACACTCACATACAGAGAGAAGAGAAGGAAAAAGCGAAAGAGAATGTGCAATTTGAAGTCCCATTAGCAGACACTTGTCCCACTGTGCACACTGTGTCTGCCGTGGTGTGAGTGTTAAGGCCAAAGTGCGTCATAGGACAATCAGGCGACAACAACAAAAAGTACTCAAACTCAAAAGGACTTCTCGATGCTTGTAATCGATACGAAGAAAATTGCAGGGAAAATTACTAAGGTAAAAAAAAAAACAAAAGGCTTTATAATGCAAAATTCGATTACATTTAATTGCCATGCATTGCATTCTTTGTTGGCTTTGTTTTTGTTGTGTGCACGGATAATAACTTGTTTTTAATTATCAATCGGAAATGATAATTTTCTAACACGTGCACAAATGCTATTGCGAATTACTCATAATTAACGTGGAGCTTGAAATTGATTTTCTATAATAGAAACCAATTTAGCTTTTCAATTAATATATGTACATACATATTTGCAATGTGCGCTAATTATTGTCTATTAAGAGCATGCTCAAAATTGATTTTAATCAGTATGAATCTAATCATTTTTTGAGAGTATTCCAAAGTCAATTAAAGTAGATTTTGAATTGCTATGAAAATATAAATTATTATGGAGTAACTCTCAGCATGGAATCAAGAACTGATGCAAAAATATCTAAATAAACTTATGCAACTATCAATATATAAGCCTTTTTTTTTGCTCCCTACATTGAGATTGAAATGTATAAATTGCAATGAAAATATAAAAACAATAATCCATTGTTTTCAAACCCATTCGTTAACTTAATGTTCTTAATTATAAGATTTAAATTGAATAGAGTACTCGAGCACTTTAAATAATTTAATTGTAGAAAAACTTGTAGTATATAGTCAATTGTTGTATGCCCTTCTGTAGATAAATTTACTGAATTTTATGTTTTCCACATTGAATTCCAAATTCACCTCTTAAAGTACAACGTTATTTTGTTGAAATGCAAGGAAACAAAACAATGGAATGCTGTGTTGTTGATATTACGACATTTGTTGTATGGATTTATTTTTAAAGTGGTCGCATTGCATTTCTGATCACGTACCAAGGTACACGCACACTGGGCTTAGTGTAAGCGAAAAGCATAACATAGGAGAGCTTGAAGAGCTTTTCGAACAAAAGCACACAAATACTCGAGTAAATTAAATTTCAAAGAGAAGACTGCTGAATTTATTTATGGTTTCAATTGTCTTAGCTATTTCTCAATCATTAGACAAACATTTTTTTCACACCCACTCACCCAAAAATATTTGGCAAACATTTTCGAGACAAACCCAAACGAACGGGCGAGAAAGTGGGCGAGGGAAAGAGATGCAGCATCTATGCGCTTTGCACTTTTCAATATCAAACAGAACGAAAATCCATTAAAATGGTCGTTGAACGTTTTTAATTTCGTAAATTAAGCGAAATAAAATATATGTATGTATGTAAATATGTATAGCAACAAAAAAAAATGAAATGAAGAACAATCAAATTGGTGTCATATCAATGCAATTTGTTGTTGTCTTTTTCTGCTTTATTTTTAGTGGCTGTGGCTAATAATTTTTGTTTTTGTTTTTGGAAACAAAGACAAAGACCCCCACATCCAAAAAGCAATTATCAAAACAGTAAAGCAAAATAAATAAAAATAACAGAAAACAAAACAAAATCAGCTGCATTGAAATGTTGTTGTTTTATCTGCTCCTCTCTCTCGCTCTCGTTTTTGTTATTGTCTATCTCTTCAAAAGTGAGAAGAACGCATAGTGGTCTGAGAGTACAAGCAAAGCAATCAAATAAAATAAACAGTACATTGTATACAAATATGCATGTGTATTAGCATTAGGTCATTGTCTATATTGCAAGTACTGGTATAATGAGTGCGTACTAAAATAATCATTATATACATATTTATATGTGATGTGGAATATAGCCATTTTCACTTATGTACATTTTAGAAAGTAGATGTGTATTGCATATTGAATAAGTCTGAATATACATTTTGTTACGTTTGCAAAATAATTGAATTAAGGTTATTCGATTTAAGTACATATTACAAGGAATACTTCAATAACTTTTAAATATGCACATTTTTAATTATTACAAATGGAAATCAATATTATGTTGTATACTTTAATTAATAACATTTTCTTGGTAATCTTGTTTGTTTGAATACTTTATAGGTTTTAAAAGAATAAACTGAAATTTATAGCAAATCGAAAACTATGTTATTAATGTTTGGTTTCATTATTTCAGTTTTCTTACATTATTTGAGTGTACTTCAACCACTGTGACAGACTGTTTCACTATCAGTTCGTTTCATTTACTCGCTGTGCTGTATTGTTGTTGCTGTCGTTGTCTGTCTAACGCACACTCTGTACATACGTCTCTCTCTCTCTCTTCTGTACGTGCACGTATATACAATTGTTTGTGTGTGCGTGAGTGTGTGATGTCGACTATATTTATGTGCGTCTTTCTGAGTGAGGGTGTGTGTGTGTGTGTGTGTTTTTTTGGGCAACAACAAAATAAGAGCAAGCAAATATATATTCACTGCGTTTACAAAAAGTATTATGCAAAATTTATTAAATAAATTATGAAATAGCGTTACACAAAAACACACACATGGAACATTTATTTATTTTGTATTTGTATTTGTGGTTGTGTGTACTTGAAATAGTTTCGAAAACGAACGCCAGATAAACAAAATAAATTGCATAAATATTACATTTGACTTTCTATACACACACACATACAGAGTGTGAGTGTGTGTTTGTATTGCGCGTCAGCGTTAACGAAACGAAGTTAAAAAGAGAGAAAAAAACAAAAATAATATCACTAGAAACTTACCACTTGACGCTTTATTGTTGTTGCTGTTGTTGTTGTTACGACGTCAAGAAACAGTTGAGAATTAGTTTGGTTGCTTGGTGGGCAGCAGCAGCAACAACAACAGACTGGTTTAACTCGTTCCTCTTCCACTCGTTCCACAGCTTCGACTTTGCCTATTATTACTGCTGGCTGCTGAGAGAGAGCCCAAAAACAACAACACAAACAAAAATCATATGTTTTCAGCTGTTGTCGTTTTAGCGTCCTCTGCTGCTGCGCTGCGCTCTTGCTGTTGTTGTGTTTGTTATGCTGATTGTTGCTCTTCTGCTTCTTCTTATTCCTCTTTTCGTTCTTGTTGTTGTTGTTGTTGCATTCGGGCAGCAGCAGCAACAGTAAATTCGAGTTGTTGTTTTTGTATCTTTTGCGTCTTGCGTTTTTTGTTTTTCTTCTTTTTTGGCTGCGTCAATGATGACACGCCCACCGCCCCAAATCGCAGTTCGCTGTGTTGTTGTGGTTGTTGTTTGCTGGCGACTGTTGACTGTTGACGCCCACACACACTCAAACACACAAAGTCGAGCTTAGAAACAAACTTTCAAGTGCAAAGCTTCTTGCGTTTGTTTGAATTGTGTCAAAAAAACAAAAAAAGAAAAATACGAAAAGAGCGCGCGTTGTTCTCTCCTTTGTTGCTGCTGCTGCCTCGCTCGCTCTCCCACGCACACACTCGCACTCGCACTCACACTGACACGACAGCGAGAGAGAGAGAGAACGTCGTACGTTCTTTTCTTTTGCTTTGCTTCGCTCTGCCTCAGCTGCTGCTGCTGATGATGTTGTTGTTGGTTTTGCTGTTGCTGGTGTAGTTGTTGTTGCTGCTGCTGCTTCTTCTTGCTAGCACACAAATTAACTGCGACATTAAATTAAATCTCTGCTTTGCTGTTGCGTTTTGTTTTTATTTGCGCCAGTTTTACTCTTTTCTTTCCTTTTCTTCTTCACCCTTCCAAGTCTTTGTTTTTGTTGTTGTGGTTGTTGCTGCTGCTGCTGCTGCTGCCTATTGCGTTTATTAATCGATTTCACTTTTCTTCTCAGTTTCTTCTACAACACAAAACAACAAACAAATCAAAAAAAAAAAAACATTCACAAATGTTGCAATTTTATTTGCTTTTCCTTTTTAATTTTTTCTATTTTTTGTTTTTTGTGTATTTTGCTTTCTTCGTTTCGTTTTATTTTGTAATATGTATTTTGCACTGTACACAAAAATTGATTCTGTTGTGTGTTGTTGTTTGTGGCGCTGTCGTCGTCGTCGTGTGCTGCTGTTTGTTGCTGCTATTTTGCTCAAGACTAGAGATGGAGAATCATCGATATATCGATGATTTTAATATGCATAGATTTTGTATATGGCTAATATCGATGTTTTTTGCAACCATTTTAATTAATTATTGCGCCTTACTACATATTGAATAAACTATGCTTTTCCCCATCTTTATTATTTGTTATTATATGTCATTTTTGTGCTATTTAACACTTGTAATGGGGTGTGACCACAAGCATATACACAAGTCGCGATATATTTGGTATATTTCCTAAACGCGTACAAAAAAGCGCGATATTTGATATATCTTATTTTCGAGTTTCTTAAAAAATCCACAAAATTCATGTTCTCATCAATTTAGTGATCATAATTAAATGAAAAGATAAGCAATTTTCAAAAATATGAGTCGTTTAATTAGGAGAAATTACATTTTAGATTATATGAACGGGGGTGAAACGCAGATTGGTAATAGGTAGCGGAGTTCCAAAAATACCAGGAAAGCACTTATGCACTTAAGCCAATAACAATAAGCGCAAATTGAGTTTCTGTTGAATCAATGTTAACGCAGCCAGCGGGCGCAATAATCGAGTCATCTTAACAGCTGTTTTGAAAATTCATGTAGTTCTGTTAAGCAACGACAATGCGATGACGCAATTTCTAATAGAAACGCTTAACGTGATTATTGAACGCCTATTAAATATACATATATTAAAATTAAGTGACTTCAAATCAATTAACCAATTTCACATCCAGTTATAAGTATTAAATATTATCGCATTATTTTAGGGCTTTTTACATTAACGCAATGTTAAGCAATCGGTATAGACATTTCTAGCACTGTACATTGAAAAGTGTTAGAAAAGCCGAATTTCAGTGCTGCAGAATGCAATACGTAATTTGAAAATAAAGCAACCCGCAATTGCATAAAATCAGCTGTGCTAAGACTGAAATAAAAGTGCAGACGTTTCAAATAATTACGAAAGATAAACAGAAGCCTAGGAAAAAACATTATACAAATATACAAATACTTTTTGGAATTAAATTTGTTGCAAATAATTTGCACTAACAATTTTTTGTACGTTTACAAATTTCGTATAACAAGAAATCGCGCTTGAAAAGTGTTATACAGGCGCCAGGATTGGGTAGCACTGTCCAAGGACTGACATCGATAACAGTCGAATTGTCGCTCAGCTGCGCGGTGCGAAATCCACGCTCAGAGAGCTGTCGACTGTAAGTTAACATTAACAGCGGACGCTTAAGCGACAACAGATGTAGATATCCTTTAACAGCTGTTAGTTAATTCGCTCTCAATTACAGTGGCGTCCTGGCAATGTTTTTCACAGTATTTCATTGCAAATATTTATTTATTATATTACTATTAAAGTATAGCTAAAGCTGGAAATAAGCTGTTTGCAATGTATAATATAAATAATAATACAATTGTGTGTTACTAATAGAAGATAAATAGTTTGCTGGAGGCAAGTTAAATTCATGTTTTCGCTCCACAGTGCGCTGGCTGTTAACGAGAACATGGCCGATAAACAGGCATTTCTGATTGGGATTGTTGTCCATGGTGCGGTGCGCATTGCCAGTTGGACGGCGTAAGAGTTAACGTCAACGTCAACGTCAGTAGGCAGCGAGCCGTAAACGAAAATGGTTGTGTTTTTGTTGTTACGTGAACGTTGATTTTGATTTATGCATCGTTTTTTTGCGACTTTTTTTTTGGTGACAACAATTCAATCATAATAATAATAATGAGAGTGCTAAGTGATGATTTATTCAAAAATTGCTAAAGATAGTTAAATACAACAACAACACCAACAACAACTGCAGCAGCAGCCAACGTCAACAACAACAACAAACACAACGTAAATATAATTTTGTCGGCTTTTTGTTTTGTATCATTCGTTGTTTTTGTTATTGCTTTATTGCTTCGTGTAGTTTTTTGGGCAATGCCAATTAGTATTTGTTGTTTGTGTGCCTGTGTAGTGTGCGGTCTTATAAGAATGAAAAATATAACAAAGCGCTGCAAAATAACATGATAAAAAAAAAAAGAACGGAACAAAACGAAACGTAACTAGAAGAAGCAGAAAAGCCGCAACGCTGACGTTGACATCCACAGAGAGCGTCAGCGAGAGAGAGAGCGACTATAGCGAGAGCGTCTGTGTGTGTGAGTGTGTGTGTGTGTGAGAACGTGGTAGCAACCTAATAAGAATAAGTTAACAATCTGACGACGTGTGTTCAGGTTCAACGTGTGTGTGTGTGTGTGTGTGTTTGTACTGGAGCAGGACGCGCGCTCTCTTTCAGTTGATGCCTCTCTCTCGTCGCTCTCTCACACTGACATTCATTGATTTTTCCACTTTGTCATCGTGGCCCAGGGATCGTTGATGGCAACAGCGGATGGAAGGGGACGGAAGTGAGAGAGTGCGAGACGAAGCAGAGGAGCAAACCAAGGTGAAATGAGTGTGTGTGTGTGTGTGTGTGTGTGTGTGTACGACCAGAGAGAGCGCGCGTGAAACGAAAAGGAAAACAAAGGAAAAACTTCAGTGTGTGTTTGAGTGTGTGCAGTTGGAGGTTATGTTAGGCCAAAGTGTAAATAAGTTTTGTGAGCGCAATTTGTTGCTGCCGTCGCCGCTTGCGCAATTCGCTTAAAACTATAATTGCTGTTGTTGTTGTTGCTCATTTTATTTTGGTATCGAAAAGCAACCACCCGAAACCCAAAGCTAGCTGAACAAGCGCCGCTTTTGGCCACCACCAACAACAGCAGCAGAAACAACAACAACAACAACAACGCCAACAACCAAAAACGAAGCAGCAAGAAAGCGAGCATTTCCGACTGCGAAATACCTGCTGGCCAAATTAACGATGATTATTTATGATGTTCAGAAATAACAGCAGTGCTGATAATTTCAATCACTTTTATTGAAGTCGAAGAAAGGTATAAAAATGAATTAGTATTGACCAAATTTGAAATAATCAAGAAATTTTAAAGTTCTTAAAAGAGTTGCACATTTTTGTTGATTCAAATTGTAATTTATATTTGTTTTTTGAAAGTATAATTTGATTTCATAATACCCCTCTTAAGTTTTGGCTAGCGGGTATAAACAGAGAGCAAAGCAATTGAGAGCGCGAATGAGAGAACGAGCGAAAGAGTGAGAGAATGCCAAAGTTGTTTGTTGGTAACAACAAATTGTGAATTGAAAATTGAAAATAATGTGACATATTTTGCGCTCCATCGAAATATTAGTTAATGCATGGGGCTCTAATTGTTAACAGATAGCATTTATTTATCACATTTCGCTCTCTTTGCCATGCACGCAGATTAACACTCTTAGATAATATTCAGATAGCAGGTGTAGCTGTTGTTGCGCTCTCTCTCTTGTGATCGTTTTCCAATTAAACAGTTGCATTTGCCTTTTTTTTCATTCTACACTTTCGTCTCTCCCTTTCGCTCCCGCCGAGAGTGTCTGTGTGTGTGTGTGTGTGTGTGTGCAGAGTTTATCATACGCACAGCACAGTTCGCACACAGTGCAAATCAGAAAACCGGCCGCTTACGTGTCGTAAGCGCACATCATTCTACGTAGCGTGCTGCGATAATTACGTTTGATAGCGCGCGCTCGTTTGCTCCGTCAACTCGAACGTCAACGTCATTGTTGCTGCTGCAGCGCTGCCGGCGTCGTCGTCGTCGTTGTCGTTGTCGTTAAATGTGCCACGCCGGTTTTTCATCAATTTGAACAACGTCCACTTCAGGTGTAAATTTCGTATTGTTTGCTCAACAAAATATTTCTCGTTCTCTTTTAGTGCTAAGCATTACCACAAATTTTAGCTGCAGCAAGATGGCGTCAAGCTGCGCTTAAAGTGTCAACTACTTGTGACTTAGTGATGTCCATTTAGTTCGAAACATCGATAAATCGATGTTGTGTTAAACATCGTGTAAAAGCTTCGATGATGCCGGATGTTTTCAAGACATTTCGCAATAACTTCATTTAATTTAGAGTTTTATTAAGTAAGAATTGTATTGCCAAACACAATGTAATTCGTTCAAAAAATCGGTATCGGTCGAAACATCGAAAAACATCGCCTAAACATCATCGATGAATTAAACATTATCAATGTTTTTTTACATCACTACTGTGATTGTGATCAGAGTTGACAATTCCGTTCTGTAGCCGTCAAGTTTAGCTTTTTCCTGATCAATGCACTTGTTTTCCATTAAAACCTAGTATTGTTTATATTTAGCCATTTAAGCTTTTGTTGAATAGTTCAAAGTTGTAATGGGCATCGCTGGCGGCGGCACAGTTATCGACAGTGCGTGACGAATTGCCTCTATGCATAAGTTAATTTCTTTAATATGCCAAGGCACAATAACAATTGCATGACTCAAGAGACCCTCACTCAAGGGCTAAGCATTAAAGTAAATATAAAAAAATATATGTGTAGGCGAATCGTGCGACTGCGGGTGAATGAGAGAGACGGAGACTATTACCTGAAGGGGCAGAGCGAAAGAGTAGACGAATAATAGGTATGCATTATCTGGATGTCTAAAAAGTTCTTGATAACCATGCTAACAGCGCTATTTATTCTCGAGAAGTCAGAAGAGTTGGAAATTAGATGTTTCATAAAAACAAATATCAAAGAAGTTAACTGCAAAGTAGCGATAAAATTCAAATGCTTCGACATGTATATTTAAATTATTTTACATTTATAGAACAGTGAGTGATTGCTTTGATACCTTCTCTAAAATTATGTGTATTTTTGTAGAAAATTCTTTTTGATTTTTCATTTATAAATGTGAATAGTTCTTACCGCTTTCTTATACATGTTTTATATTATTTTAAAACTCCAGTTTGTACTTAGAAACAGTAAACAGTTTTATTGTGTTTTATTTAGCTCCAAGAAAACAATACCACAAATTTCTGTCTATTTCATGGGAAATCTCAATTCTCATCTTATTTCGTGCTGCTGAATTTTAATAGCCATTTTCATAGAGTTGTTTTCCAAGACTGCTTTTATATTTTCCTTCCGATTTCGTAACCCGAATGATGGAGGCTTAAACTACAGTACAGACTGCTCTCAAAGCCCGCTTTAATTGCTTTTCACTTTTTATTGGCGTTTTTTCCGTCGCTTTAAAGTCAAGTAAAAGTCCTCAACTTTAAATATATATATATCGTTAAGTCGCATCGGAAACTTTTTAATGCTTATTATGAGAGCTGAGTGATTTAACTTGACAGCTGACCAGTTGC
This sequence comes from Drosophila immigrans, assembly GCA_963583835.1. NCBI lineage: Eukaryota > Metazoa > Arthropoda > Insecta > Diptera > Drosophilidae > Drosophila > Drosophila immigrans. The sequence goes on along the minus strand of OY757144.1, from coordinate 11,604,157 downwards.
AAAGTTTACATTTAACTGGCCTAATCTTTTGCCAACAGTTCAAGAAAAAAGGAAACAAATCAAACTGGGCGACTTGCAGCAGCCCTTTAAAATTAAATACACAAAATTGGTGGTATTTTGAGAGTGAAAAAAATTGTACGCAATTAAATAAATTGAGTGTCGCTTAAAATTTGCGTGGAAATGCATTTATTCCGCTTAATAAATATGTCTTTCAGTTGGCACTGGAAAAGCAGAAAGGGTTTTTCATTTGGGTTTTTCCACAAATTCCGTTGAATATTCGATTTTATTACGCTGTAAATAGTTACAATTTTATGTTTATTTAAATAATGCTAATAAAATATTGGCTGGCTTAACTATGTGTGTGTCTGCCACACTCCCATTTGACCTGCACAACAAACCAAATAAATACTAATGAAAATAGATGGAAAATTTGTCGTTCTCATGCATTTTAAACCCGTATTTGTACATGAATTATTTGTACCCGAATTCCTTTTTTATTTGTCATCAAATCGATTTTCATATTTTATGATTGATTTTATTATTAAAAAAACAGATCTGTACTCAATAAAAATTTCGGTGGGATTTCAAAAAATAATTTATCCTTTGATATTTTTGTGTATATTTTATTTAAATAATTTGATTAGTTGCTTAAGCGCATTAAGCATATTCTATATATATATTTCAAATGTCTTAAGTCTTTTTTTCAACTTGATTTCGCAAAAACTAAATTAAAAATGCTGCGGAATTTCCGAAAATTAAATAATAGATCTTGTTATTGTTTTGAATTATAGTATGTATATAAATTACAAATTATGTTTTTAATGATTTTTAAATACATATTTTGTTTTTGGATTTCCAATTAATTTTTGCATTTAACTCATAAACCAATTCTCTTTTTCTCTTTCTCTTTTTGAATGCCAACAAAACCCCATCCAATATCCGAAAACAAAAAAAAAAAACAAAACAAACAAAAATAATAATTAAAGTGTGCAAAAGTAAAAAGAAAATAATTGCAAAAATTGAAACAACAAAAGGCTTAAAAATACAAATGAATGTGAGAAGAAGCGTTAACAACAACAAAAGTTGCTCAACATGAGCGTCGGCAACAACAACGACAACAACTTCGACCACAACAACAACAACAACAACTACCACAGCATAAAGCCTGCTCAACAACAACAACAACAACAACATGCAATACAGCAACAACAACAAATGTGAAATTTCGAGCCGAAGGCCTAGAAAAAAGTGCAACAGAAATTAAAAAAAAAAAAATCAATCAAAAAAAATAAAAATACAAAATCCCCCTAAAAAAAAAAGTTACAAATTCAAATTCGATAAATAATTTTTTTGTTATCACCCCAGTTGGTCCTGGCAAGAAATCAAATCAATCTTTTATTGTTTAATATATATCCAGAAATATAAAAATATAAATATATATATATATCTATATCTATGTATGTGTGTGTGCTCGTGCATTTCTGTGTGTGATTGTGTGTGTGTGTGTGTGTATTTCCCCAATGTGCATTCCATCCATTAATCTAAACATAACTCGATAATTCGATAACCACAACAATTACAACAAATAACTAATTAATCGCAATTTGTTCATGTGCAATCGCAAACGATAACACAACAACGACAACAACGCCAACAAACAACAATCAATACAAACACAAATACGACAAAATAAAACAACAATCGATAACACAAACCGATAACCAAACCAACAAAAATGGCGGACATCATGCGTCCGCCGTTTAGCGAAATTAAACGGCCAGACGAAATCGTCAGAATGACAACCGCCGATAATCTGAAATTTGCCGTCCTCATCGGCCTCATCGAAGTCGGCCAGGTGACCAATCGGGAGGTCGTCAATACAGTTTTACACCTGGTAAGTGCTAAACACTTCTTGATCGCTTATCGATAGTAGTTTTAACTCTAAATGACGAAGTTAATGCCTTAAGGATGTTTGTTATCGATAGTCTCCAACAAAACACACATCGATAGAATGAAATGTAAATATTTTTCGATAGTATGCAACGATAAACTTAATCTTAAGACTGTATCGATGATTTCCAATAACATTCATTATCAAATCAACAATATATAATGCTTTTAAAATTGACGGCAAAAGACATTTGGTTTCTCGTGTTTATAGCTTTAATTTTTATGGTTTGTTTTTACCCCAGACAGAGCACACGTAATTTTAGCTAATAAAATGTGATATAACGTGCAAAACTCTTTGCCCCAAGATGATAAAATGCAATAAAATATGAGTATTAGTTTTGAGCTGTATGGAAACACTTTCGTCTTCAGCAAAGCTCATTTATCTTGAGAGACAAAGACACGGTTTTAAATGCGTTTACAGTTGGGTTAAATTTATCTTGGGCGACAATGGAGATTACTTTAATAAGCAAAGCTGAAGCTGCACTTGATTAATCGCCAGCTGTTGAATCCTTTCAAAGTCATGCAAACAAAATATCCGACTTATCAATAACAACTGGCGATTTGAATGTGAGCCATAGATGGCGCCAGCATAAATCTCAATACTGTATGCAAAATCTTTTACTTTAGACGAGAGCAATTTTCATTAGACATAGCTGACAAAATGGCGTCTAAACGTCGCAAAGCAAGGCCTACAAGGGGGTGGAGAAATGCCAACGCTGAGGGGGGGGGGGGAGTGAAGCAGGTGAGGTAGAAGGGAAGCGAGTGCGAGTGCGACTGAGACGTCGCTTTCATTAGCACAAAATTAACATTTCGCTGGAAGCCGCAGAGCGAAACATCTGCGATGCTTGCGGGGAAAGGGGGAGCGAGAACACCTAGCAAAAAATCACTGTGTGCGTGTGTGTGTGTGTGTGTGTGTGAGGCTGGGCTGTGATTAGATCAAAGGCCAGCCGCCTCCCCTTCGGGTCCCTCAACTCCAGGGCGCAGACAATATGCCTGCATACATATTGTATTATTACACGACATTATTATTAGAGATGATTTTCAAATTTACATTTTTGGCGGGCAACTAAGAGAGCGAGCGAGAGAGAGAGAGAGACAGAGAGAGGGGAGAGGAAGTATGTGTGTGTGTGTGTGTGTGGAAGGTGCTTAATGAAAACACGACACCGTCGCTCATCATTATGACTTGAGATTCTGAGATTTTCTCAGCGCAGCTCAACAGAGAAGCAAAAAAAAAAAAAAGAAACTGGAAATGGATGAAGGCAGATGAAAAACCAAGACGACTGACAGAGAGGGTGTTGTAAAGAGGGGCGGAGGCAACAGCTTGACAGGTGCGCTAAGTGTATATGTGTGTGTGTGTGTGTGTGTGTGTGTGTGCAAGAAATTGAAAAGAAATTGAATTGAAGTTCGTCGTCGTCGTTTTTGCTGCTCATTGATAAGATAAGCAAGCGAGAGAGAGGGAGATAGTGGCAGCAACAGCAACTGTGCGACAGAGAGCGCGATATATAGCATGTTTGCCAGATACTCGAGACAGGTGGAGAACATACATATGTACATATAGCTGCTCATTTTTATACGCTTCTCTTCGCCTGATTATACGACAATCTGATAAGCGCGAATAGAAAATACCAAAAAAAAGTACAATAATAAAATTATCGAAAGGAAAAAAATGTGCGTGGCGTTTTTTTTTTTTTTGCTGGTTGACGTGTTCCAACCACAAAAAAGATATTAAATTGAAGTGATAATACGCTTATACGAATGTAAAACATGCCCTACAACGAACAAATTTAAATAGTGCATTTAATAATTTCTCTTAAGCTCGAGAATTCTTTTAGCTATTTTAACATTTGTCACGCATTTGTTGTAAAAGGTATTTAAGCAGCTGTCTATGAAATTTCAGCAGCTTAGCTTGCGTAGCTCCTGAGATAATAGCATGTAAACTTTGTAAATTCTCGGTATTACAAGTTTTCTTCTTCTTTTTTGTACTCCAACGTACCCTCTAGCTTGGCATGCCTGCTTTGAGGTTACTGCTCGGTTCCAGGCCAGCACAAATCATATCATTTGCCATCGTGTTATCATTGTAGGTCTATGGGTCGCTAGGTTTTCCACAGAATTTGAACAAAGGGTTAACTTAGTACCATGCACGCTGATACAATTTAATGGATGGTCGCCGGTTGTTGTTGAATTGTTGCTGTTGTTGCCATGTTTGCAGATAACGCTATGATTTATGATCTAGTCAGCTATTATTATATCTATTAATCGATACTGTTTTGTTATCGATAGATCTTTGATGTGGGTTACGCAATTTTCTAAAACAATTTTGTTGTGTAGAGCCTTCAACTTGAATCCATCTTTAAATTATGCATACATTTTCTTGCTCAGCTCGCGTCTGTTATTTTCTGCAAACTTGCCTTTCATCTCTGCCCTTCTCTCACTCGGTCACCTTCTTCCATTACTCTCTCTCTCTCAGCTTTCTTCCGCCATTTGCATGTTTTTTCATGCGTTTTCCGCATTTTTTTTTTTTTTTTTTTTTTTTTTTTGCTGCTGATTGATTCATAGCTCAACAGCTTGCCTCGTCTTGCCTCGCCCAACATTACTCAACAAGGATAACTACCCCCCCCCCGCCCCCTGATGTATACCTCTTTCCTCTCTAGGAGGTGTGTGTGTGTGGAGGGGGGGGGGAGGGAGGTGAAGTAAAGGGAGGCAACTTCAGTTGGACGACGCTTAATCGGTCATTGGGCCTTGTTATACAGCTCAATTATGGTCATTTGCCATGTGGCGCATGTGGTACTCTCGGCCCATTTAGTATTGAGCCACCCTTAACCTACACTCTCCGTTAACCCCGCCCCCCTCCGCGCGCCCCTGCGGCAATGAGCTTAGAGATGGGCGGCAGAGCAAAGCCGTGTCACGTGCAAAGAGGCAAAGCCTTTAATCGATTTGCCTTTCGTCTTTCGTCGTTAGCTAAAAATGTATGTATGTGTGTGTGTGTGTGTGTGTTTGCTACTAAAAATAAACGCTTAATGCAAATCGACAGCAACAACAACAACAACAACAACAGCACGTCGGAGTAACAAATTTAACGATTTGAAAACCGATTGCAAAATGAAGTCAACAACAACAAACAGGCTGAGCCCAAAAATTTTCAATTTGTTTGCAGTCTGCCTCTCGCTTCCTCCCTCTCTCTCTCTCTCTCTCTGCCTCTGCCTCTGTCTGTGTGTCCCTCTCGGTGTTTACATTTGCCATTACAACACAAACAAATCAACAAACAAAATGTACAAACAAACAAACAAACATACGCAGAGAGACAGGATGCAAAGCGATTGCGATCTATATAGACTTTCATATAAACTCGTATAATTTTAATAACTTTACATTAAAATTGAGCGACAACCCTTAAAGCGACAACCCTTTTATGGCCCCACACTTTGCTTCTTAAATGCTATTGTCATATCATCTCATATATATCTGAATATATGTATATGCATGTTGGTATTTATCTTGACATTGCTTTGTCATATCCATAACTCGCAAAAGATTTGCCTTCGTATTTACTAAGAGCGAGAAGCCTACGCAACATTTGAAGGCCATGTAATGGACTGAAAAAGCGAGTGTTATGTGTGTGTGGCATTGTCTGTTACGCAGAGCAGAAAGTTTAATTAATTGCAGTAGGCGATTTGCTGAAACTTTGTGAGTTGATTTTGTCTTGAAATGAGCAGAAGATGAAACTCAAATACAAAAGTTAGCGCTGCTTTTGTAAATAATGTAAATAAATTAATTTAAATCGAGTTTGGGAAACATTCGAGTAGAAGGAGCTCTTAAATGATTGAAGAATTATTGCAATTTGGGTGTTAATAGACTTGGGAGACTATTTTTAATTTGCACAATGATTTGGAGAGCGCTTAACTGTTATTGGAAATGCAGGTTCTCCAATTTTTAATAGATGTACATATATTAAATTAATAATGTTATTGAATTTATCTGTACATAAATTTTTGCTGTTCATAGTTTAGCTTTTCAAAATTCCTACTCCAACTATCTATCATTGAAATTACAAGAATGAATGCAAGCGCAGCTATAAAATGATTTTTAAAAGTAAAAACCAAACTGCAGATTTATACAACTCTAGAAAGTCCTCCAAATTTAGTGTTTTTCCGAATTTCAAGGTTTGGTGGAGTAGTAAACCACATAGTTTCATAGATAGATATTCCACAAAAAAAAGGGGAATTTTAAAAATAACTTGTAACTCCCCAAATAATTTGCTGGCAACAAAAGTTGCACAATTTGTCAGAAAAGTTTGAGTAATCAATTTACTACAGCTTAAAATAGAATTTTTGCCTTGTGTAGTGTTGTAAAACACAAACAAAAATATATGTATATGTATTTCCATCAACTTGAGTGACCTCCGCTGACCTTTGATTGCCACCTGGCCAAAAGCAGAGCGATGACGAATGATTAATGAGAATTGCTCCGAATACCCTCGTCGTGCGCTGACGTCAGCCCATTTAGTTACAGGGTATGTGGAAGTCGCAAATCTTGATGCAGAATTATATGGCAGGCTGTGATGTGATGTGGCAGCTTATTAACGTTTTATTTAGTTGCCCGACCCCTGACCTCACGTTGAGGGCGACGGAAGAGCGTGAGGGAGAGAAAGCCGACCTCTAACCTCCTTGCCACGCAACCTGCGTAACCTCTTCACACCTCCCCGCCAGTGTTGTCAGTTAATTAGAGCGGCTATCAGCTAGATTCTGAACAAAAAAAAAATCTAAAATAAGCTAAAAATACAAAATATGCAGAAGAATGTAAATACTTAAACAAATCAAATTTTTCATCATTTTCTTGCTCACTTTATTATTTATACTTTTTTTTTTGCTTTTATTAAGGCTAACATATTTGTTTCTTTATAATAAAAATGCACACGTATGAGGCAGAGATTTTAGCTGCGAAAACAAAATATACTCTAATGCAAATGCAAGAATGTAAATTATTTAACAAATCACAAAGTTCCTCATTTTGTTGCTCACTTAATTATTTAGCCTTATTTTAGTATTATGTTTGTTGATCAAGGCTTAACATATTTTTGTGATAAGTTGTGGATTTGTTCATCATAATACAATGTATGAGGTTGAGATTTTAGCTGTGAAATATTTTAAACAGACAAAATTATTTCGATTTTCACAAATATATTTTTTGGGGTATGAATTGAAAAATATTCTAAGTAGTATGTTACTACTATTTTATTGGCTATTCCATTTTGAAAAATGCCAGATCTAGCCTGAAATAAGCTAAACGGGCAACACTGTTCGCCTTCGGTCGACGGCAGCTGGTTGAGTTCGCTTTGAAGAGGCAGCTGGAACAAAATGCAAACATATTTAGCTACTTTTACTTAATTTAATTAACGTGCTTTGCCACGCAACCTCGCCAACGAAATGTTCGCATTTCAACTTGACGTCGACGTCGCAGTCGCTGTCGGCGTCGCTGTCGCAGTCGGCGTCGCAGTCTGTCAGCTGTGCCGAGTGGCAAAAGGAAACAATAAAAATGAAGGTGGGGCCAAAAAACTTGGCCACAAAGCAACCAAATGCCAAAGTCACAAGTGAAGAAACTCGCACAAAAGAATGGGAAGTCGCTGGACGGGCGGGGGACAAAAAGTGAAATGATAAGAGCATAAAAAAATGGCACAAACAAAAAAGGGAATAAAACACAATCGTAGACAACAAAGCGGACAACTCAAAAAAAAAAAAAAAAAAAAAAATAGAAGCAAAATACAGAAATAGGCGCATCAACTTGTAATGCAGCTGGGAAAATTCGGCGGCTCGGTGGGAAATCGCGGCAGCTTTTCTTCAATTTTCTTTTGGCAAAACGATGAAAAAATGATGAAAAGAAATGACATTAATACAAAAACAAACACAAGCTCGACAGCGTGTGTGTGTGTGTGTGTGTGTGCATGGAAAATAAAGCAACAACATCAACAACGACAGCGACGACGTCAGGACGGCAGAACACCAGGACATTGGCGTCAGCCTGTCCCGTCATCTCCCGTCTCGTGTCGTGTCGTGTCCTGTCTCGTTTGGCTTCTGGTATGGTCTGGAATGGAATGGAACGGAATGAAATGGAACGAAATCGAATTGGTTGCGGCTGCCTTCGCGCACTTTCGCCGCTGGCAAGCAGCAACAGCAACAACAAAGACATCCACAGACATTTACATTGGCACAGTGTGGCAAGAGTCATCGAAAATATCGTTCGATTTCAGCAAATATGCCAAATGAACGACAAAATTTATTGCTTGCCTTTTATTTATTTTTGAGCTTAGAAATTTATGTTGGGTTTGTGAATCATCATCGAAAGATTTACTTAACTCAAGTCTGACGCACAGTGGGTCCAGAGCACTGGCAAATTTCCTAACGTTCCTTGTTTGAATTTTGTTAGACGGTCTTCTATATCTGCGATGCAGCTGATTTCCCAAGTTTTACTTCGATATATATATTTTTATACCCGCTACCCATAGGGTAGAAGGGTATTATAACATAGTGCCAACAGAAAATGTATGTAACAGGCAGAAGGAGGCATCTCCGACCATATAAACTATATATATTCTTGATCAGTGTCAACAGCCGAGACGATATAGCCATGTCCGTCTGTCCGTCTGTCCGTCTGTCCGTCTGTATGAACACCTAGATCTCAGAGACTATAAGAGCTAGAGCTACCAAATTTGGGGACAGTACTCCTATAGGTCCTACGCAGATCAAGTTTATTTCAAAAGTTGGATGCCACGCCCCTTTCCGCCCACAAAAGTCTGTAAAAGCCGTAATAATAGACCTAGAGCATTGAATTTTAGTGTGCATAATAATAATTATATTCTCAATGATTCCTGTGAATTTGATTAAGATCGAATGAAAAACAAGGAAGTTATTAAAGAATCAATTTTATATGCAAAATTCATTTGCAGCTGCCCGCGCTTTGTTTGTTTAGTTGACAGTGTGACCATAACGGTGTTGTGATTTTCACCCGCTATTTTCAAATATATACAAAAAAAATAGTTTTATTATATTTGGTATATTTTTTGTTAAAATATCATTTAAGTTTTTTGTTTTCTCTCGAAATGGGTTGCGGGTATCATACGGTCGAGCACTCTCGACTGTAGCTTTCTTACTTGTTTTTATTTGTAGCATGTCCTTGATTTTTGTCCTATTTAGTTTTGAAAGTAATTTTGCAACGTAAAATTGTTAATATATTTGAAAAATCAAAGTCGAATACATGTATTTTATATAACTACACAACGCCTCAAATATTTGCATTAATTAATTGACAAATTTAAAGGTCACAATGAAGCATTTAATTTTATAATAGAAAACTTAAGGCAGGCTAAATAAATTAATTTCAATTGAAAATATTTTTCAAAATAACTGCTAGCAATTTATAAATAAATATAATTTTTTTTTTATCTATAATTCATCGACAATATGCTAATTCCTTGACAGCCTTTTTACAGGGCACTTTAAATTTTTTATTTACAATCTACTTATTGGGACTTCAGTTGGGGACATTTTTACAGGAGTATTTTAATTTAACAAATAATGGGTCATCGTTTTGCTTATACTGTTTTGTATCTATAATCTTTTCCGTATATTCGATGATGAGATTAATTTATCATTTATAAAAATTGAAGGGGTCTAAAAATCTTTGCGATTTTATGGAAATGATTGCGCTCATGCAAATTGCTTGCGGAGCACGGTGGGCACGTAGTAGATCGTGAAGCAAAATTCGAAATTCAGTCGAGCCTCGGGCCCAATGCCAAGGGTGCGATGCGATGCGATGCGATGCGGTGCGGTGCGGTGTGGTGCGGTGGCGTCGGCGGGGGTGGCACAACCAGTGGCAGTTGCTGTGGCTGTGGCTGTAACTGCGGCTGCGGCAAGGCTGGCGCCGTTAATAGGCAGAGCAGGGTAGCTGATGTTATGCTTGGTGGTGGCGATGCTCCTGATGCTCGTGCTGATGTTGGTGGTGGTGATGGTGATGGAGGGCGAAGACGGGGGTGGAGTTGGTGGTGCCGGTGAGAGGCTCAAAGCGAAGAAGACACGACAACCGCAAGAGATTTAACGACCAATAAAGAACAACGCAATGTTATTTAAGGACGCTGAAGGGATTCGCATGCGGGACACACATACACTGGACGCTGACGTCGACAGCGACGGCGACTGCGACGGCGACGTCAGTGGCGACTGACGCCGGACGCATTATGTGTAACCGGTAGCCATTTCAACGGCTGTTTGATTGCGTGCCCTCTGTGCACGTGAGCGGCGGTGGGGGAGGATGTGAAGGGGGGCAGGGCAGTTGAACGTTGTAGGCGTGACACATTTATGGACATTGCCACGTTTTGTCGAGCCACGTTACGTGGCAAGCAGATGAGCAACGTTTCTATTTCTTATTCCAGTTTTCATTCACGTTTTTTTGCGGCAACTTCATTACCATGATTATGCAACCCTTGTTGCCGCCGCTTCTCTGCACCCCGCTACACTGCAAGAAGTGCATTCGACTAATTTAAATTTTTATGCGTTTTGGGCCACAAAACAACAGAATCGAAAACTAAAATAAAATACAAAATTTACGTTTCGACATCGACCAAGGGCTGCAGCAGCAGCACCAGTGGAAAAGGGGCTGGGCAGTTTTTTTTTTGGGGATGGGTTCTTTGGGTGTTAGATTGCCCTTAATGGGAGCAGCTGTGCGGGGCGTGTGACGGCAAATTACGTTGACGACAAATGTCGAAGCAGCACAAAAAAAAAAGAGACGAAATAGGAAAAAACCAAGGAATGTTAAAGTGCACAACGGAAAAAAAGCAAGGCAAGAAAAATGGCAAAAGCGAGCGCAGCACGACTGCCAGATACGCTGTAAATAGATATGCAAAATAAAGACCCATAACTGCTTCAATCGTTATGAAATATTCAGAATATTAAGTTGAAATGTTTAGCATTAAATATGTGAAAGCATAAATATATAGCTTGTAAAATAGTATATTTGTTGCAGAAGAATTCTTAAGACTAGCTACAGAAATCGCTGGGAGTTTAGTGCGATACTAAAGCTGAAATTATTGTAGTTGTTTATGGGTAGCTTGGTTTTAATGAGCTGTTACAGGCCGCTGGCAGTAGTTAATGCTACCCTTTTGAGTAATTTTTAATGGTTCGAGGGTATAATAAAATGAAAATCAATAAAATTGAATTGAAGGCAAGAGCGCCAAACGTTTTTATGGCTGGCACTTGCTGCTGCCGCTGCTGCTGCCAAAGGAAAGGCAAGACAGGACAAAGAGTGGAGAAGGCGGCGCTGTCAGCAGCGGGGAGTCGACTCAATGCGGGGGACAGGAGCAGGAGACAGAGAAGGAGAAGGAAGGGTCGACTGGTTGACAGTTGGACTGAAATCTGTTTTAATTCCAGCTGCTTGACGGCTTTTTATTTATTTATATTACATATCTACAAAAATATATATATAGAGACCCTATATACATATGTATGTATTTATCTATATAGCGCAGGCGATGTCTGTGTGTGTGTGTAAGTTTTGCTGTGACTTATTTATGTGGCAATAGGTCGTTGCAAGGGCTGCGTGGGTTCCACTTGAAGAGCAGGCGTTGACAGGGGCGCCACAAAACGCCAAGGTCAATAGTGAAACAATTTTTGTTGTTGTCATCGCCTTTTACCAAAGCATCTGGCCGCAGTCTACCCAACTCACTCTATGCCCCTCTCTCTCTCTCTCTCGCACACACACTCTCTCTCTCTCTCTCTCTCATGAGCTGGTTGTCTTCGTTACGCTGTGTGCGTTAATCCGCACGCCCGCCCGGCGATTGCCTTCGATACGCAAGGGTTGTCAACCCAGGAGTCCAGGACACAGGCGAAACCCTCCACCAGCCAAAAAGGCGAACATATCCATTGCTCTAGGTATGACAATTGGATACCCAATATACCTCTGCCTCTGCCTCTGCCCTTGTCCTCCCCTCGAGCTGACAACTGTTTGGGCATTAGTTGTCATTTGGCGCCAATATAAAACCGACTTCCACTCTGCTCGCCAAAACTTTTCTTTTTTTTTTTTTTTTGTTGCAGCTTTAACTTCATGCGATGATTGGGTCAAATCAAGCCTATCTCTCGCTTTGGCTCTTCCTTTTTTTTTTTTTTGCTTTTTTGTTTTTTTGCGGGCCAGTCGCAGCTGTCTATAAGCTGCTGATTATTCAGGCATGCAAACAGAATTCGTAATGCAAAATCCATTGGGTTCCATGAGTAGCATTTTATTTTTGTTTTCCTCTTTTGCTTGCCAACCAACCAACAAAAACAAACACTTAAGATATATGTATGCTCGTACAAATGAGCCGTTGAATGCCATCAGCTGACGGCAGTAAAACAAACAGCTGTCGTCAGCTAATTATCGATAACATTAAATCACACGCGTTGCAGCTCTACAAATTACTATCGCTACAAATTTGACTATCGCTGATAGTATGTTAGTATGATGATTGCTAAAAACTCCAGTTGAAATCCAACAAATCATGCTAGTAAAAATTAAATATATAATTTTGATTTAAGAAACTATCTAAATAACTAGTTAATTAAAAATTAGGAAATTGGATGAATTAAAACAGTCACAAGTCCTCTCAGGTTATAGAATTTAATTCAAAGTTACAATTATAACAAATTAAGAATTTTACTGTGAGTTTTAATTTGTTCATAAGAATTAAATAAACCATAGATATGTGTGACATTTGCTTATGAAAAGAGAGAATAAATTAGGAATTCATCGATTGAAAACATACATATTTATTTTGCTTATTCTGAGGCTATAGTTATACAAAATATCACTTCATTTACCAATATATTAACACAAAAGTCAAGAGTTCTTTGTGTTGTCCATGAATTCCGCAACAAAATTCGAATTATCATTGATAATTGTCGTGTAATCATTTTCTTAAAATAATGCAAATCGACAACAAATTTGTAAAATCGCAAGGATAGCGAAAGCATTGCTGAAACGATTGTCAAGTTTGGCGAGCACGGAAAATGGCATTAAATCAAATGTCCGCAATGCGCTGAATGGCATGAGAAGGGAAAAGGACACGGCGCTTTTCCGCCTTTCCTTGCTTCCAAAATGCGCCATATAAACATATAAAAATATACAATTTACTTTTTAATGGGCAGGCAGCCAGGAAATGTGCGTGGGAGCGTGGCAGCGAGGGAGGAGCGTAGAAGCAGAGGGATTCTGGCTGTGTGTCATCATTAAATCCTGGCTAAGCAATTTTGTAGCGCTTCCGCTTCCCTGGGCTAAAGCAAAAATGGTTCCACGCAACTGCTGTGGGAGCTCAGCTTAAGTGTCTTCCAATTCAAGATTTCAGCTCTTCAGTTTATCCGCTTTTTCAACTCGCACTCTCTCTTGCAATTGGCGAAATTGGCGCGATTTTCCGCATTTATTTGCTGCTCAATCGCTGTTCGCATTTATGTGCGCATTTTGAACATCAACAAAATGCAAGAAGAAGGACATCCAAATGGCCATCAAAATGTTGTGAGCATCTAATTATACAATGTGAATGGGGGGCAAATCGGTAAAAAATGTCTTTATAATTGTGCAAAATTGTAACATAAATGCATTTTCAAGTTGAAATAGCTTGACTTCAAGTGCTAAATTATAATTGCAACAGTTTATGGCATGAACTATGCTTGATTATGCCATGAAGTTAACATAGTTTTTAATAAAGTGCAAATAGTTGCCAATTAAACGGGCCAGCTCACAAAACATAACTTTCCAAACAATGTGTTCATAAAAGGATGTGCAATCATCATAAAAAGGGGACGCACAACGCACAACAACAAACTTTATGTCCTCTATCTCTTCATCAAAGTGTGGCTGAGTGATGGTCATGTGATTCTCTGGGCCATGTTGCATCATTTATTATTTATACAACTTTAATGAACAGCATTAAAATGCGAAATATGACAGGACTTGAAGTTTAAGTTTCCCTTTTATTTTTTGCCCTTCGCCTCTCTCTTCTATTCAAACAGTTTAGTTGTGGTTGCTGTTGTTGTTGTTGTTGTTAGGACATTCAATCCTTTAGCACAAGAGCTCGACAACACTTTGGGGGATAACATTGTAAATTTAATAATAATCCCGACTTCATGCACAAGGACCAGAGCTATTCGCCGCATTACGCATACGCAACGTTGTGCCAGGGAATGTTGCAAAAAAGAAGCCAAAAACTAACTTTCCCCCCCACCAAAAACACCAGAAACGCAAAAAAAAAAAAAAAAATGAAAGGGATTTGTGTCGTAAAAACAAAACTAATTTGGAATAAAATCAAATATGAATGCGACCCAGTACATAAATTATTTCAAGAGCTTTAATGCTTACAAATTTTTCTCTTCTTTCTGGCTTTTTTCTCTCTGTGTTGTTGCATACGGAATTCGCTGGCAGCTAAAAGTTGTTTTGCCACGAATTTGTACGGATTATCAACATCATATAAAATGCGAATATAAATGCGAATATGAATATGAATATGAATATGTGTCTGTACCACATACTATATGAATATATATAGCAATAACTATATGATGCGAGCACAATAAGCCAAAGTCAAAGTCTTTGCTACACAATGGCCAAGTTAAAGCCCTGACTTATCTATTGTTGCCAACAAGAGAGACTGAATTTATCTCTAGCGAAAAATACAGAGTGACAGAGAGAGAAGGAATAAAAATTGTGCAGGAAGTGAAAAATTGTATACAAAATGCAACTGCAATTTTATTTATTTCCAAATATGTGAAATTCGTGTGGATTTTAATGCCATTAACAAAAATGAATTATTCGATTCACATTTGAAACACTAAAAGAAATTCCTATTAGAAACGACTTTAGAATGAAGATAAATAAAAAATTTGATTTTGATTGCAATGCAATTTAAGTTAAAAGTGGGGAATTAAATGCCAAAAATTTTTGTTAATTGAATTTAGAAATTAAATTTTTACATTTTTGTAATTGATAATAAATGTAGTGAATTTTCGGTTAAAAGAAAAATATTCCAAATATTTCTTATTGAAATTAAATGTAGTGAAAATTGCAATAATTCGATATTAGCTGCTGGTAAAAGCGCACTTGACTTCAATGCTAAATACAACAATTAAATGGGAAATTGATTCGATTTTGGCTTAATCCGGCTTAATTGCAATCGAGTGCAATGCAAAATCGAGTGCTTTTCGGCACAAAATTGTTCAAATTGTCAACTTGAGTTGAGAGCTCGAATTTTTGGCCGTAAAATGTGTAATTCGAAATTGCGGCCACTTTAACGGAGGGGGCGACGGCAACAATAAAAACGTGAAGTTGAAGTTCGGACGGCACTTTAAAGTGCTGTCAAATGCACTTTGGCTTCGCCTATGTGTGTGCAGCATTTAATAATACGAAAATAAATATCAAATTATCTGGGCTGGGTTCAATGTTTATGCAAAAGGCAACAACAGAGACAGAGACAGAGACAGCGACAGCGACAGGCATTCGCCCACACAAGGTTTGACAATCAATATATCCGCTGTACATTTCCGTTTTGTTCAGACATGGGGCAATGTTGTTGTCAGCTGGCCACATGAACAACGACATCAACAGCAACAACCAGCGAGAGAGAGAGAGAGCGGGGGAAGCGGAGGGGAGGGAAAAAAAAGGTGTGTTGCCTTGTGTCCATTGTGTTGCCGTGTCCGAAAACCCAACTTTGATACCCTTTCCCATCTGCCATTTGCCTTTTGCCAACCCCTCGATGTCCTTAAGCACTCTGTCCATGTGCCACACTCACACACACACACACACACACACACAAAAAAAAGGGGTGGCGTGTGGCAGACACCCGTCGCCTGGTCGCCTGGTCGCCAGGTCGCCAGGTCGCCTGTCCTCATGTCCTGTTGTCCGCCTGTCGCCTGTTCGATGGGTGCGTCCGCAAAGGGCAACATGGCCACAACAAACACACACAAACACACACACTCGCTCTCATTTATATTAAGTCTGAACTACATACATATATAGACAGATTTATATCGCATACACTCGTTTTTGGCCAGTAATTAATAACTGCGCTGCGTTTTAGTTGTGGCCCATGCCCGCCATGCCACGCCTCTCTATTGATGGCCAAATCGATGGCCAGCGACAGCGTCTGTTGGCATCTCTCGACTCGACTTTGTCTTTGAATATTTAATAACTATTTTAATTGAAGCGATTAAAGTTGCATACGCTAATTGACTTTCATTTATTTATTACACAATCAATTCACACACAGACACGCATGCAACAATCGAAAAATGCTCAACAAACAATTGTAGTTGGGCCCCAAAAAGTTTTGCGCCAAATACCAATCAGATTTGCAGCGATTAATTCACGTGATTAACTTTTGCCTTTGCCATTGCAACACTGCGCAACACGGCTGCGGCTTCAAAAATTTGTGTTTGTGTGTGTGTGTGTTTGCCACAGAATAAAACGAAGCTTTTTGGCTTTGCATAAAGTTGGTTACGTTTTATGGCCAAAAGTTGACTGGCAAACAGTTTTACACGGCATAAAGCTGGAGACACTTGTTAAGCAATAACGCTGTTAGTTAATCTGTTTCGGGTATCAAAAAACCTATAGCAAAACTATAGACAGCGAGAGACCCTTTCGCATATTGAAATTTAAAACAAATATAACATTTTATTTTAATGTTTGCAATACCGTCAGATTTCTGTGTCATTTGAATATACGCAATAAGTTAGTCACTAATTGTAAACCTTTTAATTAAAAATAAATTAAATGATAACAATTTCAAGAGTTGAATTAAATATTTAGGAAATAGTCAAATGAGGTATTTTGTGGATTTGGGTAACATTAAAAGTAAAAACAATAAGTTGACAACTAGTTATGAATTTATTTAAAAAAGTAAACAGTAAATGTTAGATACATTTCAAATTTGTAATTAGATACAATTTTTTATTTTTGTTATTATTTTTTATTTGCATAATCAAAAATCAGAATTATGCTATCTTTTAATTCGATTTAATATTTTTGAATTTCATTCGGTAGTAAATTCACAATGTTTTACTCCAATAAAAAATAGTTAATTCTCGAATTAAATAATGAATAAATATTATATATAATTTTTTCTCCTTTTTTTAAATGATATAATTCAGATTATAATCAATACAGTCCCTGATTCTATCAATGCTATAATTACCATTTTTATTGTGTCACTTTTGCTATACAAATCGTAATAATAATTGATTATAATAAAAGTTCAGCAATTATTAATTGCAGTTTAGTTCAACTTAATATTTCGAAAAACACATTTTTAGTGTTTTAAAAGCATCTTAAAGCTACCAACTGGACTAGTCAGAGAATAGTTCTGAAAGCTCATTAAAGCTATCAACGTGCGTTGGAGTTGCAAGTTGCGGAAAAGCTTGTGCCGCAAGCAAACACTTCGGATTGGTAAATTGATGAGAAAATTGCGGAGCAATGAATTTAGTAAAGTGTGTTTCAAGTGTGACACTTAAACTAAAACTATCAATTAAGTGCATCTGACAGTCGAATGAACGCTGTTTCGAACGCTGTCAGCTAACTAAATTGTTTTTCTAATGGTTTTGTTCGTGTTCGTTGTCTATTTGTTGCTGTTGTTGTAGTTTTGTGGTTGGCAACTCATTTACGCTTTATCCTTTTGCCAACGCCAACGTCAATGTCATGTTGTTATTTCAATTGTTGTTGTCGTTGTCGTTGTTGCTGCTGCTGCTGCTGCTGCTTCTGCTGTTGTTTAGTTATTGTGGTTGCTCTTTTTGCTTCAACACTTTTCCGAATAAAAAAATCCAGGCTTTTTGCCATCCACAATTCGCTTCAACTCTCTTTTTTGTCATTCCTTTTTGTTTTGTTTTGTTTTTTTTTCTATATTTTCCATAGCTGTCGGTTGACCATTTTGCCATTGTCTCGTGTCCAGCCATCGTCTGGCATTGTTGTGGTTGGTTTTTCTAAGCGACGCTTCACTTGCTTCTAATGACCTGTCCTAGGCCCAGGCCAGGACCAAGCATTGAGCCTTTGTCTCTGGCAGGCATGTTCTTCTGGCATGTCCTGTTGCCTGCTGCCTGCTGCCTGGTGGACTGTCAGTCAGAGGCTTTTGTATCTGTTGCATTTGCAGTGCAGTGCGCTTAACGCATTCCTGTCGTGAGTCTGTGCCCCAAATAGGGGCAAGCTAGCTAGCTAGCTTGCTAGCCAGCAGAGCAGTCCAGTGGCATGTGGCGTGTGGCATGCGGCCAATGCTGCAGTGCTGTAAATGTGTTGCGCCTCAATTGCCTAGTTATGACTTTTGACAATCGCCAGCAATTTGTCACTGCCGACAATGTCCAGCTCTTTTCCTCTCTCTCTTTCTCTTTCTTTTTTTTCCATTTCTGTCTATCGTCGTGTTGGGAAATCTCATTAGGCGGCAGCAGATTGGAATTAGTCTGGCATTAGTATCACTACTCACAACCCAAATATGACAAGTTCAACTGCAAGATAATAATACTTATTTGATCTTGGGGCAGAAATAAAATCTCGAATACACATCTATTAATTTAAGGTAAATATTTGAAGACATTTTTAATTCGGTTAATTTGAAATGTGATACGTTTTTGAGCAGCATTTCGAATTAATTTTTAAATTAAAGGTTTTTTATTTAATTGAAATATATTTTTATGAAAATGTAGTTTTTATAACTCTTTCAAAATTTCTTAGCTGCAAATAATTTAAAAAATACATTTTAATTCATTCATTATTATTTAGAAATACTAAAAATAATTATAATACTCAGTAAGACTTGGGTATATTTTACATAAATGAAAATATATGTTAGTTTCTATAACTTGAAGCAATTTCAAAGCCAAATCGGAAGGACTTTTTGTACGTTATAGCTAAAATAATTATAATGCCCCGCAAGAGCTTCTGATAGCAGTTAATTATTTAAACAACCGTTGACTGCTACATTTAATGGTTCCGGCGCATCGAACCGTTCCGCTCCGCTCCGTACCGTTCCGGCAGCATGAACCAAACTTATCATAGTTTGTTGCAACAAATTTCTTGGGAATTGCCAACTTCATAATCTGTGCAACTTGCCACAGAGTAAGTGAACTTTTAGCCGCTGACAAGCTGTTGCCTGTTTGAACTGCTGTGAACCATTGAACCAGCTGAACTGCTGAACTGTTGAACTGTTGAACTGGTGAACCGCTGAACCGTTGCAACACTCTCTCGCTTAAAGTTTTGCCCATCGAGCTAATTATAATAAAAATATTGTTACGCAAAAGGTCGTCGACGTCGACGTCGTTGGCGTTGTTAATTACAAAGTTTCGACTCGGACGCAACTAAAACAAATTACTTACATCGAAAGCCTGTGGCGGGGGGTAGGGGGTGTATGTGTGTGTGTGTGTGTGTGTGTGTGTGTGTGTGTGTGTGTAGGGGGCGGGGGAGACGAGACTGTAGGGAAAAAGGCCAAGAGTTGGCGTCAGATGGCGTCAAAATACAAAAAAAAAAAGAGAACGAAAGGGGAGAAAAAAGGCAAAAAAAACAACACTAAAAGTTGGAAAAATATTGTTGCATAGTTTTTTGCGAGTGAGTGGAAGGGTGTGTGTGTGTGTGTGAGAGTGAGTGTGTGTGTGTGTGTGTTTTAGGGTGTGCGTTAGGGTGTGTTTGTGTGAAGTGCGAATGGATGTTGTTATTCCCTTTGTGTTTGCGGCATACTTTTAAGTGCTTTATGTGTGGCCTCTATGCTTGTGTGTGTGCTTGAAAGCGTGAGTAAGTGCACGAAATAATGATTGATTTGCTTTGAGGTTTATGCAAAAGTTTCCACAGATTTTTTGTTGCAGGTCAAACAACAACAATCGACATTTTCTAATATTTTGCGATACAATGTTACTTTGTGTGTGTGCCCAAAAATTAGCAGGACTAAGAAAAAATGTTTAAGCAACAACGAAGCAACATAAACTCTGTTTTTTTTAAATATTTTTTTTGTATAATGTTACATGTATTTAAAGCTTATGATTCACAACTTATATACAACATCGTTTAGCTAGCAATAAGCTTTCAATTGAAATAGTTTTGTATACTCAATAAAATCATATGTTTTAAAAAAAAAAATTAAATTAATTGGAAAGAAAAATACCTTATGAATTTACTAAATCAATTTAAAGGACATAATTATGGCTTGCAATATATTGTTGAACCACTAGTACTTTAGGTTGTTCGTTAACTCAGTTTTAAATTAAATTTAACGTTTTTATGCAAAACCTTATACGCATTGAACTGAAATATATATTAATTAAATTTAATATTTTCTCATGTTAACTACGATCTAAAATGCTATTAAAAATATTTAGGAGCAAAAAACAAACCAAAATAGATCAATCAGTGACAAAATGCATATATTTTTGTTGATTGTTTAAATTATAATTTTATTAAACGGCAGGCTGTTTTTTTTAAGAATTAAATATCCAGGTTTAAATATAATTTAAGGACATTTAAGTTGTTTGCTGTTGAGAGGAATCCAAATGTCAATTTTGGTGGGAGGAGAACAGAACTGATCAGACTTGAGGCGCAATAACTTTTTGTGAGAGAAGTTCGTCGCGTACTTGTCAAATTTATGTCGCTGCTCCATCATCATCTTTATATGCTGAATATTTCATTTTGCAATTTTGTGTTTGGCAACTTAGTATTGCATTGTTATGTGGCCCATTCATTTCGCTCAGTGTAGCAGCTGGCATTTGATATTGCAATTGCAATTGCAATTGTTGTTGCTGTTGCCGTTGCCGTTGCAGCTCTGCAATTGCTTTGACTCGTAAGTCAGAGGCAACATCTTTTGCACACATTTTCTTTTGTCTGACAGAAGAACTAGCTAACACACACACACCGACACACACACACACACACCGACACACACGCACACACACACACATTGGGAATGCACCTGCAACACGGATGAGACACCAACACGCTTGCAGCTGTAATGTGCGACAGTCATTCATTTTAAGAGACTTGACAATGTAACTTTTGCCTGAGCAACTTTCAACTGTCGTCCTCGTCTTCTTCTTGTTGTTGCTGTTGTTGTTGTTGTTGTTGTTGTTAATGTTCTTGTTATGATTGTTGTTGCTGCCGTGTTTTGTTACCTGCAAAGCGCACAAGACATTGCCAACATTTCTTGTCTATCTCGCTTTCACTTTCGTTCGCTCAGCTGTTGTTGTTGTTGTTTGTGTTTTTCTTTTATTTTTTTGTTGTTGTTACTTTTTGCTGCCACGGCGCACTTAAAAAGCAATTTAGTCTAATTACATTAAGTATAACAACAACAACAACAACAACAACGACGGCAATGGAAACAGCAGAAGAACTCACAAAGTTGCGCGTCTCGTGCGTGTGTCAATAAACACACACACACACACACACACACGCATAGAGTGCTCAAATATGCAACTGTGTGTGTAAGTGTGTGTGTGTGAGCTGGAGCAGAAAAAATGGCGCTTTTAGGCCATAATTACCTGAGAACTTTTGCCAGCCAAGGAGGCGAGGCCTCCACGCTTTGCTCTTCGCTGTTGCTTCTCTCCACCTTCGTCCTCTTCCACTTCCACTTCTACTTCTACCGCTACTTCTGCTGCTACTTCTACTTCTTCATCGTGCTTTCCGCTTGGCCATTGCATGTTGAGCTCACTTCCGCTTCCTGTGTTCTTGTTGCTCTGTCCTTTTTGCCCATGGGCTCGACGCAACTCGAGGTCTTCATTATTATGTATTATTATGACTCCTCTCGCTGCTGTTGTTCTGCCTGATTTCTTTACTTTCGGCCTACACACACACACACACACATACTATTTACTACTACCATCACATATATATATTGTCTGCTTCTCTTCTCTTTTTTTTTTTGCTTTGTTTTCAGTAAATAAATCAGCCGTGGGCCAAGTAACTTTTACCCACAGTTGCCCCCAAGTGGCTTTATTGTCCATCTTCCGTATTCAGTCTTTGTGTCTTTTGCCTCTGCTCCGCTCTTGTTGTTTAGGCCTTGTATTTCCGTTGCATTTGGCACACACATTGATTGGTTAATTATAATGAGCTTAGGCCCAACAGCAAACTTAATCAACGGAAAACAACGGGCGAACAACAACTGCGAAAGTAACTTGAACAATTAGTGGAGTTAGCATATGGAAATTGAGTTAGACAACAGACGACAGGCACTCACACACTCACACACAACTAATATATGTACATATATACTATACATGGTATATAGTAGAGTAGTGAGTAATGGCCACTTTGATTCAGACATGTCTTTGCTATATTTATAGCTGATCAGCTCTAATAAATTACATTGCAATATTTGCGAATTTCAAATTACTTACTTAACACTTAATTTACGGCATGTGGCAATAGCAAATTTCCAGAAGAATTTGAACTAATTAAATTACAGATTTGGCGGCTGATTGTGCATAGAAAAAAGATTAAATTACACAAAATAAATTATAAACAAAAATACTAGCAGCATTTTTGCAAAATTACAGATTACAGATAAATTCATATTTTGAAAAATAATACGCTGCATTCATATGTTTTTGTTGTTATATAATACGCTGGAAAATCAAAATAAAATATTTACAAATTATTTGTGTTTTATGTGTGATGTGAGTATGAATAAATATAGAAAATACTAGCAGCATGTTGGCCAAATTATATATTATAGATAAGTTCATATTTTCGCAAATCAAATGAAATTAGTCATCATATCAAGCAACTTATATATATATTCACTGATGCTACTATCGAATGCGAATTTAATCAATTAGCAAGCATTTCTATTAAATAAACTTATTGCTAGTTGAATATAATTTGTCGTGTTCGACTAGAAGTTTGATAATATATTAATTAGTTCTGCATAGACTTAATCGATTTTTGCAACCTGCAAATGCAAGCTGTTTGTTTAACGCTATTCACTAATTCTCTTCGCATTTGCGACTTGTTAATGCATTTAAAATTGCCTCAAAGTACGCAGCATAATTTGTAATTGGCATTAAGTGCAGACTTTGTTGATTCGCGGAGCTTATGCAAAAGCTAGACTCAGAGTCGCTGTAAAAGTGCCTCTTAATTGAGTTAAGCAGTGAAACTGGCCCACAAAATGGGCTTAAGGTGCGCACTATGTATTCAAGCAGCTCTGCTCCAACTTCTGCCTCCCTCTAGAGTCTCCCTCTCCTCTCCGCTCCTCTCGCCCCCAAGGCTGTGTGTGGCACGCAGTCAATGCGAGTGTAAATGAGTGTTTTCGACAACTGAAAACTAGAATCGTGAGTGGCGCATAAGAAGTGTGGAATGCGGCACGATTACAATGCGAATACGCTAGAGAAACGGCCACTGATGGAGGCAGTTCGACAGACGGACAGACAGACAGACAGACGGACGGACAGACAGACGGACGGACAGAACGAATAGTCGGAACGTCAGTCTAATGAAAAGTTCAATGGAATTTCGCAGACTGCCCCCGCCTTGAAGTATGCAACATTTCTGTGCGCTCTCTTTCTGCGCTTTCATTCATTCATTCTCTTGCTTGTTTTTTGCACGTTCTTCTTGCGTTTTTATGTGATTTACAGTAAATTGCCAAATGGGTTTGCGGCCCCAACAAAAACAAAAGCGAATCTCAATCGAGGCAAAATAAAAGTAAAACAAAACAGCACAGCAACAACAACAAAAATACAAATATATCGAGGGAAAGGGAAATGAAAACTGGCAAATAAATCAAATGAAATTTGTGCGATGTCGCCTCGATGCTCGATCTGCCCCCCTCCGCCCCCCCCCCCGTCCTCGCTACGCCCCCGTTTTTTACTGTTGCTTTAAAGCCCACAAGTCATTTAAGCAAAAAGAAAAACAACATGTGGGAGTCCATGTGTGTGTGTGTGTGTGTGTGTCTAAAATTCTGTGTGCGCCATTTTTATTTATTTAACGTTCTGTGT
Source organism: Drosophila immigrans (assembly GCA_963583835.1). Taxonomy (NCBI): domain Eukaryota; kingdom Metazoa; phylum Arthropoda; class Insecta; order Diptera; family Drosophilidae; genus Drosophila; species Drosophila immigrans. Next base: position 11,580,251 of record OY757144.1, on the reverse strand, counting down.
TGTCAAAGAAAATACAATGAAAATATACACACACACACACAGCCTGCTCTCTCTCTGTCTCTGTCGCATTCTCTTTCTGTCTCCCTCTCGTTCTCGCCTGTGTGCGCTCACATAATTTTCTTTGCTGTTGACCTGCTGTACATAAAAAATTATAACAAATTCAATTACCAAATATGTTTTATGAGTTTCAGTTTCCTTTTTTTTTCCCCCCTCTTTCCACACATACAAATTCTTTTCTTTTTTTTTTTGTTGTGTGTGTTATTTTTGGAAAAGCTTTTAGCATTTTTCCCTTTTGTTGTCATTTTTGTTGGGCAGACAGACGGCTTTCATATTTGTTGGCAGTAGCTAAACGAGTTTCTAATTTATGTGTATGAACGCTTTTAAAAACATTGGCCACAAAACAAAAAATTGCATAATTCTCGTCTAATGCAATTATATCTTCTCCTGGATTTTATACAAAATATCCTGCAGTTTAGTTACCTAAATCCATAAAATAATATTGCCAACTACATTTTGTTAATATCAGCAAACGCATTTTAGAGTTTTTGTTATTTAGTTTTGCTGGGATTTGTTTCAAAATAAATAGCGATGCTATTTCAAAATGTGTAGAGTGAACTTTAGAAATGCAAATTTAAAAATGATAATAATATTTAATTTGCAGAACTAAAGTTGTTTAAGAATTGATTGCAATTAAAATCGTAATTAATTTTATGATCATCAATAAATGTTGCAAAATGATCAACGGAAAATTCAAAATGATCAATGTATTTTAAACAAAAGCAATCATTAATTATTTTATAAAAAAACCATTTATTTTCTGCTTAAATTCTCAAAGAATTTATAAATTTAATAATTTAACAAAAAAGTGAGTCACCTCATCAATTCGATTGCGAATTCTGCTCGCATATTATGGAGAATATTGCTTATTCAATAGCTGCCTTAATATATGTTACAAAATAAATGAATCACACCTTGAGATGTCAGTCACAATCTGTGCATTTTATGCGGCGGAAGTGGAAGTGGAAGTGGGGAAGGGGAAGGGGAAGGGAAACTGACAACTCGGTTGACGCTGCTTAGCACTTCAGTTGATTGAAGCAATTCGAAATCTTATTTGTAGATTAGCATAATTCTGCTAAAATTGAGAGAAAGAAATATATGTGTGCACAGTTGTTGCTAATACACTTTGAAAGTTATGATTCAGTCTGTTAAAATGACACTCCCCATCGCAGGGACACATTTTTCAGTTGTTCTTCTTTTTTTTTTTTTGGTTTTGTTTTGTTTGTTGTAAATGTAAATTTTTTATAATGTTCAGCCGGCAGCTTCCAACTCTAATGATGATGATAATGATAATGGTAATGATAATGACCTTGTGCTGGAGCACAAAATTGCCACGAAAATGCTCGAATTTGCCAAAATATTACGCACAACGGCCCCGAGGGAACTTGCCGCCAAAAAAACAAAAAAAAAATAAACCAAACAAAAAGCAAAAAAGAGAACAAACTTTCGCCACACATAGAGCAGGGGATTTAAGGCGTGGTGGGGGTGGGGAAGGCGTGTATGTGGAGCAGGGGCAACGTATGCAAATCAAAGTGTTGTGCAATTTTAATGAGACCCAACAAAAACTTGTAAAATGAACGCGACTCACACACACACACACACGCACACGTCCTCAAAAATATGCAACGTTTGTTTCTGCTTCTTATTGATGGCAAGTGAAATGAGCAAACTCGTAGAGAGAGAGGGTATATTGAGCAAGCCAGATACCCTGGAACTCTACTAATTGTATTTACACTTCATTTAAATAATTTAAATATACTTTACCCTGGAACTTTATTAATGTCAGTTAACACTTATTGTAAATCATTTAAGTATATTATTTTAGGTTTGAAATATATTTGAATACTATTAATTAATAGTTGACATTACTTTAAAATGCCATTTAAAATTTTCGAATAATTATTTTTATAATTCATATAATTGGGCTGAATGTTTTATTTATTTGTCGAAGTTTATATAAAATTACTAACCACTAATTGATATTTCTTTATCAACCAACGATGCAGTTGCAAATTTTGTTTAAATTACATTCAAAAGGAACTCGAATGATTAATTTGAGTTCTGAAATTAGTTTAAAATTACCAATTATTAAATTGAAATTACTTTGACATCAATTGATTTTTGCCATTGAAAAGTTTCTTAAAATTTGTAGATAACAGAAAAAGAGTTTTCTAAACTACAATGTAATTAATAATAAATTGGTAAATAACAGAAAATAAGTTTTTCAAAACTACATTGTAGTGAAAAATGTAAACTGATGAAAATTTGACTTGGTTTGCCATCTGCAAAATTATTTATTGGCTAACATCTATGTTTTATATTTAATTATTATTTGCTACAATAATAATTACTATTGTCCTTCCATATACTGTTGACATATCTGTCAAATCTTGAAGCCCAACCAGCGCAAACTTCATGAGCTTAGCTGCATACCCAGTTGACTTTGCGATAAGGGTATCGAAAGCCAGTTGAACTGACAGTTGAGTTGAGATTGCGAGTGTCAGTGGGGCGCTTAAGCTGCTGCCTCACACACACACACATACACACAGGCACACACATACACACGAAGGCACACCAATACTCAGAGATGCCAAAAAGTACCAAAAAAAAACAAAGACTAAAGAAAACTTGAAGCGAGTTTTGATGGCAAAACGAAGGAGCAACTCAAGTGGGCGTTTTGCTGGTGGGCGTGTCCGCTGAATGACTGAGTGCGCCTCACTATGCGTGCGTTGTGTGTGTGTGTGCGTGTGTGTGTATGTGCTTGTGTGTGTGTATGTGTGTGTATATTGAAGTAGCAGCAGCCAGACGATTTGCATATAAATGATTACGGAAATAAAGAAGGAAGTTGAAATAGACAGAACCAAAGTTGTCGAGTCGTCGCCATCTCGCTGCCTCTGCTGCTCTGCTGTTCGGCTGCTTTGGTATCCTGCCCTGGATGGCGGTGTCCTGGCTGGGCAACAGTCGCTTCCTGGCGCTGTTTGCCACCCGGCTGCCAAGTGAGATGTCAGCGCATGAAACTAAAGCCAGTCGCTTGGTTACTGTTAGTGTTACAGCTACTGTTACTTTGCATTGCCCGTCCAGTCGACATCCTGGCCAAATGGCAATGTCCTGGCTGCGACATTGCCAAAAACCAAGACCACCATTCACATCTCCATAGAGATAGATAGAGAGAGAGAGAGAGAGAGGGACAGTGTGGTAGTAAATGCTGAGGTACTGGCTTAACTTGGCTTAAAATTTATTCCAAAAAGGAAGAAAGCGCGCACACCGAAAAAATAGAAAATACAGTAAGAGAAAGACGAGCAGAACACAAGAATAACTGTTGGAATTTTACATTCAACTTAAGCTGAAAAACTTAAGAAAAACTGAAAATTGGTTTTCCCCATAAAACCAAGAGAAAAAAGAAGAAAAGAATAGAAAAGAAAACTGTTGACGAATGCTTTTGTGAAAAATTGTAAAAGTATTTGAAATATTATAAAATTTGTAGCAGTTGCAAAAAATAGGGAAAAAGTGAAAAGGAAAAAGAAAAATGAAGGAGGAAATGGATGGGGTTAAAATAGTGAGATGCTGTTCAGAGCGCTAGAATGAAAAAAACATATTTCCCGGATGACGAATGGTCAGATTTAATTTCAATAGTAAAACTTCAAGTTATCGAATAGTATTATTGACAATGCTATGTTAATTTATATTTTCTTATTGATTGGCTTGTTAAAAAGTCCAAAACTAATTTTTATTTATTTCGGCAAAATATATCGTGCAAATTGCCAATTAAATAATTTATAAGTGATTATTAACGGTCGGCATAGCTTTGGAACATTTGTAGTTAACACAAAACTTTGCCAAACAAATTGTTTTAAATTTGCCAACTTGTTTATGATTTTCATCTGCCATATCACATAATTAGCAAGAAATTTGTAGGAAATTTCGCGTACAGTTTACACATACGCTTTAAGACTTGGGGCGAGTTTTTTTTTGTATATTGCAAAAATTGTACGATTTTAATAACAAACAAAATGAAACAAAATATAAATTGCGCCCCTCGGAGAGACTGTTTAGAGTCTGCATTAGACAGACAAGGCCCGGCAGGCCTGCAAAGCAAAAGCAAATATTTAATTTAGCACGACGATGAACAACAACAACAACAACAACGATGAAAAGATACAAGACGAAAAACGTTAAAGCAAATAATTGAACAAAATATTTATTAGAAATTAATCTGTCAAATTTGTAGAATAAATTTAAATGCCGCAAACGTCGACGACGACGACGACGACGGATAAATTGAATTGAGACAAAAGACAGAAAGGAAATAAAAAAAAAATGATGATGATGAGTATATGTTGCAGATAAATCAAGGGCAATGAATATGCGTATGCATATATGTATTATGTATTTGCTTTGATTTGGCACACGACGAGGAAGGAGGAAGTGAAAGTGGAAGTGGCAACAACAAGAGCAAATTGTGAAAGTATCAAATCAAAACCGACAGAAACCGACCCCCGCAGTCGAAAAACTGAAACCAAGTGAAAAACAAACAAATGACATTGATGAATGATGCCAGGCAAATGATGGATTGATTCCAGCGCGACATGATGGAATGATGCAATGACGTTGCCAATGAATGAACGCTTGTCTCGATTTGCTTTTGCTTTTTGTATATAGCCGACGAAGACGACTTCCCCCCCCCCCACTTCGCTTGCTCGACTGAGCTCCTTGAATTGATAATGAGCCACGTCGCCATTGCCAGAGTCTTAATTAATTTTCACCGTGTCCCGCCTCGCTGCCACCAGCCACGCCCACTAATTAAACTTCTTTTTGCTGCTGTTGTTGTTGCTGTTGTTGTGAAAGAAAAATGGCCAAGCGAAAGAGGGAGAAAAAAGCTGCAGCAACTTCTGGCCAACTTTAACTAATTTCAAATGTGGCGAATGACGATTTTGCCTGACCTGCCTGGCTGCCTCTCTCTCTCTGTCTCTCTGGTGTGAGGCGCCTACGCTTCTGCCAGATGGCCCCGCAGCCATTGACCAGGCTTGTGACTGGCTGACGTATTGTTGCCACAACAGCTCAACTCAATGTTGGCGCAGGCGAACTTTTAATTACCAAGCAGCAGGCGGCGGCGGCGGCGGCGGTGGCGACAACAGCAGCAGCAGCAGCTTCCAACAGAGAAAAGTCAGAGGATGGCGACTCGTTATAGTTTGGCAGCGGGGGCAGCCTTTCAATTACGCTGTGAAGCATGGCCAGCGGCCAGGAGCATCTGTGAAGCCAAGCCGCAGAACAACACCCGGCAACCCCTGAGTTGAGGCAAACTTATTGCTGCGACAGAAAGGTGAAAAGGCGGCTTGCGACAACAACGAGAACAACAAATGATGGGAGATGAAAACCAGTTGCCAAGGCACATGGCCAAAGTTATTTGCTTAGACTTGGCAACCCAGGCAACAACTCAGACTGCCAGACTGCCAGACTGCCAGTCTGACAGACTTTCAACTGGCAGCCAGCGGCGCATGAATTCAAAACGAGACGCTCAAGTGGCCCAAAATTGTGTTTCAGCGTTTTTATTTGCGCAAAATTAGCAGCAACTACACCAACAAAACAAAATATAAAAACTCGTAAACCAGCGAGGAAACTGCTCAAAATTCAATACGACCGGACTCCAAGCACAACAACGTTTCATAAGACAACCAAAAAAAACGATGGAAAAATATATAATAAAGAAGGAGTTGGCGGCGGGCAGCAAAACTGCACCCATATGCGCCATAGACGTTGGCGCCGGACACGGGCCAAGTTTTTAGGGGGCTCCGGCGAAACCAAAAAGTCAACCAGCGCCAGCAAATTGGAAATTTTATGCCGTAGTTTTTCGGGGCTGCCTCTTAAACTACGGCTACGTGAGGCGTCGACGAAAGCGAGAGGGACTTACATCAGTTCGTAATATAACGAAAATAACGAACTTTATGTGTGTGTGTGTGTGTGTGAGTGTGTGTGTGTGCGGCAGATAAGCTGCAAAGGAGCTGATGCGAAAGAACGAGCAGGCAGACAGGCAGGATGAGCATCAGCATCAGTTCAAGGATTCAGCATCGAGGCTGGAGGATGAGCACTTTCTCTCCCTCCCGCGCAGTCGATGAAAGAGGCAAAACTTTTCGCAATGGGATTACGATAGTTGTGATGCACTTACTCTTTATAGAGTTTAACGATTCCCATCGTCTTTTGCCTCGTTTCGCCACACCCCACCTCCCAAATGAATAGAGGAATAAAGGATTTCGTCTTCAATAGAAATTTGTTAAAAAATGTTCGTAAAAAAGCAGATTTGCGATAATTACAGCAATAGCAAAAGCAGTTGTCTGATGTTACGCTAATGTTAAGGCAATTATTGGTAGCAGTAAAAAATTCAAGAAATAAAGAAATATACTTACATATTTATTAATTGGATTTTCGAGAGCAATTTCAAGTTATTTTTGCAGCTGACATATGTATAGTGTGAATCAATTTAGAATATTAATTTTTACAGACTAACAAAATATTGCAAACAACAAAAGAATTAAGAAAACTTGTTAGGTAGCAAAATAAATGCGATTTTGGAAAGATTTAAAAAACCATGAATTTTCGTTAGTTTTGACTCCATAAATTTATTGTACAACTTACAAATTTATTTATTAATTTATGTAGAACTAAAAAGGACTCTATTAATTGGCATACACTTAACATACTGTTAACTTCAGCGCTGTTAAGAGACTGTTAAAAAAACAGACTGTTAAATTGAGAATTTATAAGAAAACATTTGTGGGCTTTAAGATGTTCAATGCCTGGCGACAGACAGATTCAAGTTGGCAAAAACTGCTGGCAGCATTTGTTGGCAAAGTTTTATAGGCGCAAAAAGTTTGAGCTGCTACAAAATAGCCGAAACAATCGAAGCACCCTCATGAAAGAAGTGTGCAGCATATAAAATAGGCGGAACATGTTCTAAGTTATGTGAACTTCCATTTGAGTTTTGTGTATGTTTTCGTTGCGCTGCCAACAATTTCTGCAGGGGTAGCAAACGAAGTGCCGAGGGTGGTTGGATGATGGTCTTGCTGCTCTATCTGGTCTGGTTGATTTGAGGTTCCTTTTGGTAACATTTTCGTTTCGTTTCGTTTCGTTTGTTTAGACTTGTGTGTTTCTTATAAATTATTAAAAATGCCATGACTTTGGGCCATCAAGTTTGCCCAGAAACTTTGCTTGGCTTTAAACTGCCCCCAAAAGCCAAAAAGGGCATCCTATCAAAATGAAAGAGATGGCGAGACAAAGAGAGGGAAGAGAGAGAGAGAGAGAGGGAAGTCTTTACTTAGATAAATTCTGGAAAACAAAAGGCAATAGCTTTATTGAAACTTAACTGTCGTGTGGGGCAGGACATGAACCTGTTGCTGTGGAAAATTGTTGTGGAAAAATGTTTAAAGGTGTCTTTGTTACATAAATATCAAATAGAATTTGTCAGCTCAAGAAAGTCATTAAGCACAATCCTCAAGAGAACCATTTACCTGTCACACACACACACACACACATCGACAGTCATATCGAAATATTTGTTGGGTATTTATTAAATATGTATGCATTTACAAGTGTTGGGCGGACTTGGTCGAGAAGCCCAACACAAGTTTCTTTTCCTTCAACATTTTAAATAACAAATTGCTGTTGAAACTTGTTTCAAGTCCTGCCAACTTCCGCCTCCATTCTCCCCATCCTTTTGCTTCCTTCCTGCTAGTTTTTATTTTCATTTTCATTTTTGTATTTCTTCTTTTTTTTTTTGGGCACAACCTAACGAAACTCATTAGGAATTCAAATGTAGTTGAGCTAGTAGTGGCCAGTGGACGACGCTGTGTCACTTTTACCTGCAGCATGTCAAAATATTGCAGTTGCCTTGCTACGAATACCCTGCACACGAAGCCATTGCTAAGTGGGGTATATCGGCATGCAGTTGAGTTTTGTATTTGTTAAATAAATGCATAAATAATAACGGCAATAATCTGTACTACAATTATTAAAGCGTGTTTTTACAGGGTATCATTGATGTTGCTAAATGAGCCAGCTCGTTAGGCTAGGCAAATCAATTATTTACGAGTTGTGCGTTGTATTTGAGTTTGCAAAAGAAAACTTAATTTCGTTGCAAACAAGAGTTGCATTTTAGTTTATTTGTGAACTAGTTCACACACTCTTTAATATAGTATTTAATTTATATCTAGCTTGTACAGTCTACTATTAAATTTAAAGTAAAACATCTGGAATAAGTGTCTTAAAGTTCTGGTTCATTTGAGCTGGTTCCACTTTGCAACATATCGTTGCATTCTCCAAATTCCAGAAGAACTAGTTTGGGTTGCAATCAACGGCATATTGTGCTCATTCGTTAGCGAGTTTTTGTAATTAGCGAACCAGCTTACTGCTCATTTGAGCTAATTTCATTAAAAAGTTAACAAGTTTTGGGCTTAACTGAAGTCATTTCATACACAATTGCTCGTCTCTCTCTCTCTCCCTCTCCCTCTCTCTGTCTGTCTCTCGCTTCCTTTGCGCCATGGAAATGCTGAAAATGTTGTGGCAAATTTTTTTGTTAATCCAAAGAATTTGAAGACTTTTAGGAATGTTCTATTGCCCTGTCTGGCGATGCGATTGCCTGCGACAGAGCATAGGGAGAAGAAAGGGGAACGCGACAAATCCGCAATGGAAATTGTGGAACAAATGCAATGCAAATATTTTCCAGCATATTTATCGTAATGAAGTTATGAAGACTTCTACCTCGTTTTTTTTGTTTTTGTTGCTCTCTCGTTTTGTTTTCACTCCCTAATCCAGCCGATGCCTGACAGACGGCGGCAATTGCTTCTACCAAAAATCCCAGCGAAATGCTGTTGCATGCAACTCACAAATTGTTCGACTCGTCGGGCCGCAACAAAAAAAAAAGAAATGAAACAAAAATAGTTGCAACACACTCGCCGACCTCAGCCCAGCTTTGTTATTATCTTTGTCTTTTATGCCCCCACACCAAGCGTCAGCGAGCAGTCGCTCTCAAGCTGGGGCTGCATAAAGGAACCAGCCGCTGGCAAAGCCAAACAACTCGACAATGGACACCGCCCTTCCGTTGTCCGCCCGGCTTCCTGCAATCCTTTGGATTTTTCATAAACTTTATGCATTTTGTATACTCTTCGCTACAACGGATGCAGCCGCCAACCCAACCGAACCAAACTCCCATCCTTTGCAGCACAAACATAACAGAAAATAGAAAACAATCTCCATCTCTCTCCCGCTGTTCGGTGGCGGCTCGCTGTGAACCACTTCGAAATACTTTGAACCAAAAGCGCACTAAAATCGCTCAACGCATAGCTAACTAACCACAAAGCACAAATAAAACTGCAGCCATACATGAAGCTTAAAAATAGTTTATAGAAAGACACACACAAAAGCACACAATGCACATAGAACATCACACACATAAACAATATAGCGACAGATGTTGGCTACACTGAGCGAATAGTTAGATACGAAAAATATCAAAAATATATAAGATTACAATTTGTAAATTTAGGGGAAAACTAAAGCTTTCCAAAAATATGAGATATTATTTTATACAAATGTAAAAAGTCAAAGTTTTACCATAATACTACACATAATCAATAATTTTGGTAAAGCTAAAGAAGTTTTATGGTTATTGAAAATATATATAAATATTAATAATTTGAATGATATTTATATATATTTTTTTTCAATTTATATTTTGAGCTTTCCTTGAATTTCTAAATTTATTATGCTTAGTTAAAGAAAATTTTAAATTTGTTTTCGAAATTCATTTTTTTGTGTTTATATTTGATTGTTTTTTTCCCATTAATATTTCAACCAAATAGATTATTATATATTATTTTGAGCAATAGATCAACAAATTTACAAATATCAGTTTGAGGCTTGTTTTTATAATACTAGTATTAGTATTTTTGTTTAAATATATTTCACTTCCATTTCAAAAATTTTCTGAGCAGCTGTGTCAAGTTTAAAATGCCTAGCTTCATGGGAAACTGAGTTCAGTGAGACAGTTGATTGTAAAATGGCACAAACTCCACTTATAATAAGCACACAAGATCTCGCATATGCAAATATTGAGTTAACAATGCAAACACGCAGCTGTATCAAATTTCAGCTGAATAGCTGGAAGTACAGCCGAGTTCAGAGAGTCAGACAGTTGGATCGATATGATGATAAAATGCCATAGAAACAACACTAGAGAATCGGCAAAAATACATCATAATTGACATATGACTGTTTGCAGTGTATGCAAACAAAATTATAATGCTCTTAACTTATGATATAATCTTTAATTGAAACGCAAGTTTCCAATTCAAAATATGAAAATTTCCGTTTTGCTGTCAGATGTGAAATTTAAGGCTTCGCAGACGACAGACGAGAACTCCCAATGCCATGCTGCTGGAAAATTACAATAAGAATACATATTTGCTCTGTGTAGTTGTGGTTTTTGGGTATTTTATGTGGCTCTGGGAATTGTCAATACGGAAATCGTATAAGGGAATTTCGGGTTCGGTTCGCCTTCTTTTATGTTAGAAAAAATCAAAGTTTTCCAACCAACTTTTCTGTGTGTGTGAGTAGTGTGTGTGTGTGTGAGTAGTGTAAAACTGTTGCCGTTAGTTTACAACACTTATTGCTTGCATTGTTGCGGCCTGTTGTTGGCGTTGTTGTTGCCGTTGGCTCTTGCCATTGTTTGTTGTATTGGAATGTTCAATATACTCGCATACACACGTATGTTGCCGCCGTGCTGCCGCCTTGTTGCCCTTGGCACTGCAACCAACAGCAACAGCAGCAGCAGCAGCAACAGCAGGAAGTGGAAGCAACTGTGGATGTGGTGTGTAACTGGGGAGAAGAGAGAGATGAAGAGAGAGACAGAGAGGAAGCTAGGTGCTGGCATATGGCTATGAATGAATAAGGATAAGGAGCAGCTTGAATGCCCCGAGAGCTGCAACATATTTTCAATTACATTGCCACAACTTACACACTTCTCTTCGCCTCTTCACCTCGTCGCCTCTCTGCTGCTGCGTTGCATAACAATAACCATAAGCAGTCGCAAATTTATAAGCCGAACGAAATGAATATCTTGCAGTTATTTGCATCTAATTCAAAAGTGAGAATTACTCGTACTTCAAGTATGCCAACAATTCGTTGCAACACAGTAACTACAATTGCATTTGCCCTCAACGAGTTGTATATCAAGTGCTCGTTGAATGTGTCAAGTTGGGCCTAAGCAAACTGTTTAGCTAAACTTCCAAGGCGCACATAAATAATTGCGAAATTTGTTGCGTTGTTACGTTGCTCGTGTGCCATCTGTTCGCTGTCCAGATGTTTGTCAAGTGCTCTGCAAAATGCCCTCGAGTGGCATTCAAATGGTCTCATTGCAGTGCTCTGACATGCACGGAAAGGAATTAAAAATCCATCGAGAAGATTTATTACAAAAATTGTGAATAATTGTAGGAATGATGTTAAAGCGTTTTACACATCGTCGTAAATCGGTAGTTGGTGTTTAAGAAGGTTTGGAAGAGGTTTAAAACCTTGAAGAGATGATTTAGCATTTGCAAACAATTAATTATATTTTATATAATTACTTTTATTTTTTTTTATTTTATTCAACCTAATGCAAGAAACCAAATAATAGGAATAAGGTTGAAGCGTTTTACAGATCGTTTTAAATGGGTAGTTCATATTTAAGAAGGTTTGGGACAAAGTTAAAATCTTGAAGAAATAGTTTAGCATTTGCAAACAATTAATAATATTTGATATACTAATTTTTTTATTTATTTATATTTTTATATTTATATATTTATATTTATATTTTTTTTATTTATTTATATTATTATATTCACAATTTAATTATTAATTTAATGATCAAACATATTTGTATGTAACCCAAGCATTTTATATATTTTTAGGAAGAATATATATGCTATTTTTATTTCTAATAACATAAAATAATATTCTTGAATATTTAAAATAAATATCAAACATATATTTTTGATATAATTACTAATTTTTTGCTCTATTTCTTCTCTTTTTAGGTAAGTCACACTTTTCCTACTATTTGCCAACAAAAATCTGGGGTACGTAAGTTGAATATAAAAACAGAACATGTAAAAACTTCAATTCGTTGTTACTGTGCAGCCTTTACCTGAATTATTTAAACAATTACTCAAACAAATGCTGATTGGGGCGGTGAACGTAATACAGTCAAATGAAAATCAATAAGTCGCGCTCCCAATTATACTATGTCAAACGCTTTAGAATGTTCGTGTGCATGAATGTTCGAGCGTACATCACGTCGTATACGCGATGCAATGTGGGTTAGTCCCAAAAGTATGCAACACATTTTGTTTGAGCAACTGCAGAGGCGACAGCGCAAGCAATCAGTGAGGAATTCCAGCTGTAGGCTGGAAGGGGAGCTATCGACAGTCTAACGAAATGAATTTGGAGAACATGGCGAAAGGACTGAGCATCGAGTTGGTTTGCTATATTCATAGAAAAAGCGAAATTAGCCATTTGCAGCATGCCGAAACTGCAACGTAAAGGTGGGAGAGGGAGGAGGATGGAGGAAGGGAGAGGAGGAGGAGGAGGAGGAGGATGGGTCACGGCTGTTGCACATTTGCCACATGCAATTTCATCATGGGGAATGTTACGGTACTTGGCTGGCTCCATTGTGTTTGCCATTGAACACGCACATTGCCTGGGTGTAACTTCTCTCTCTTTCTCTCTCTGTCTCACTCTTCCTCTGTGTGTGTGTGTGTGTGAACAATAAACTCACTTACAGACGCTTGCACACACACACACACACACACATAGACACAGACACCGACCGTGGCAGTTCTCGACATGCGTTGCAAATGGGCGAATGAACGTCCATTGTTGTTGTAATTGTTGCAATCGAGCCATGTTGAACAAAAGACGCACACACACTTACACACACACACACACACAACTACACTCTCTAACACACACTCTGCTAATATGCAGCATATGGTCACGCCAGCTTCATTGCATTAGACTCTAACATAAATGAACTCCCATTTGCTTCAAGAGCCCAAATTTCTTAAAATCATTTAAACAACAAAAATGAAGTTTGCAATTTTCGGAAAATCCAAAGACCCAAAAAATAATACAACTGCAAAAATTTCGAAAGGCATTAAATGCTATGGGCTTTGGGCTAGTTTTAGAAATACACTTTGCGAGAAACTTAATAAGATTTTCGATTTTCGACTCCAGCATAAATTGATTAGACTCTTGAAAATTAGTTTCGATGCTCAAATTCACTTTGCTTTGAAGCCGTTTCTACACATTCGAGGAAAATCATTTTCTTATGCTAAGCGGCATAAATTGAATTTATATTGTGGAACCGACTTTTTCCCAGGAAAAACATAAGAAAGTTTCCTGTCACTAAAATTGATTTCAAAAGTAAATCTCTGCAAATCAATTAGATGTTTTAAATATTTTCGGGAATAAGTATTTTCTGTCAATTTCAAAAAGTTAATCATAATTTTTGCACTCTGCTGTATTTTTAGCTAATTGTAAAAGTTATGAACAGCGATATTTGCTTTAATAGTTTTTAGGCTAGACTCGAATTTATTTATTTAGTCCAACTTTATTTGTTGTACTCCACATAAGTGCTATGCAATATTCGCCACAATTTTAGTGGAATTGCTGTGGACTTTAAGGCCATTCCACAAATCAATTGCGACCAATAAACGTTGGAGTTGAAAATGGCAATGGCGAATTTTCGGCTTGGTTTTTCATTCTTTTTCATTTTCATGGGTTTTTTTTTTTTGTTTGGCTGTAACATAGAACATGTGTATTTGAAACCCATTAGAAAATTGAAAAGCTTTCGTGCAGAAATGACAAATACACTCGCATGCATTCATATGCATTCACACACACATAAGTGAATACGCGTTCGCTTTGCAATTCAGTTGAATAACTATGCGCTGCATTTGGCTCAGAGTCTCTGCGAGTCTGAGTCTGAGTCTCAGTCTCAGTCTCAGTCTGAGTCTTGTTTGGGTGTGTGTGTGGGGCTCGAGGATGGTTGGTGAATGTGTTTTCGAGTGCTCGCATGCCAGTAAACAAATTTCAATGTGTGTGAGTGAAGAGAATGGCAAATAGAAAAATGAGGTCAATAACAGGTAGATTATCAAATAAGCATTAGGCGAAGGCAAGGCAAGGATTAGGTTGGTTAGCTGGCAAGCTAAGGGCAACATCATATTGCTCTCTCTAGTCTGTACGAGTATTTCGCACTCAGACACTCACACACTCACACACACTCACACACACTCACTGGCACACTCACTGGCACACTCATTTAGCGCCGCAGATTGACGACGAAGCGCTGACGTCTTGAGCATGCTCAAAAAATGTGGAATTGTGGCACAAGCTCGTCGTGTAGATATTTAGGCAAGTGGCCCGGTTTATGCGGCAAGCAATCAACGCCCCAACCACGCCCCCCTCCGCCCCTCCGCCCACACAGCCCATTCCATTCAATAGCAGCATGCGTGAAGGTCAATTTATCGCCTAATGACGGCGAACAATGACAGGCGGCCCGGCCCATTGAGTGGCAACCTCATTTCACATGCCGCAATGCCGCATGCCGCACGCCGCATGCCGCACGCTGAATTGCTTCTTCAAGAATTGAGATTTCGATTGAGATTGGACGCTCTGGTTTCTGGCTTCTGGTTTTGCGGTCTGCTCTCTGTCTCTTCCATTCGAGGCTATTTGGACTCAAATTTAGCGCACATTTAGCCTGATTTATCTGCCTAATACGCAGCTCAAGCTGTGCTGTGCCAGCTACGCAGCTAGTAGAGCCCGGTTCCGGTCTTGTAAATGCAATTACACTCGAAATTTGATAAGCTTGGCGATGCTCGAATTGGCATGGCTCAATTCACGCTTAAAGTGAAGTGAATTCATTATGTTTGAGTCGCAAAATACGGGTGTTTGAATAAGCGGCCAGCTTGCTAAATGAATGTGTCTTCGCTTCTTCTGTGGGGGATATGTACTTGCTTTACAAATATCAGGTCCAAGGTAGGCACAAAAGTATGTATTCATGAGTGTATTCGTTGTGTGGTGAATATGCACCTACATAAAAATATGATTGCATTCGTGAATTATTCAGAAATGTGAGTAAACTCCGTAAAAATGGGAGTACAACTAAATGAAATTGATGAAAGAAGTTGTGAATGTATTTATGAGTATACTCAGTGAATGTGCGAGGGTTGTGATCACCAAAACTAAAAATTAGAATTTATTTATTTATTCTAAGTAAATTATAATTTAATTCTTTTTAATTTATTTATTATATTATTATCCATTTTATAAATTAAAATATTTATTCGTTCAAGTGTGATATTTATTATACTCCTTTTTTTACTTGAAAGTAGTTGAGAAAATGTTAAATATGTGAAGCCTTCTAATTGATGAGAATATTTCATGTTTACGAGAAAATTCATTGCATTCATTTGCGGTACTAAAACGCCACACTAGGATTCAGTTGATTCATTTGGCTACCGACTCGTTAGACTCGAATTCACATGCTCGCAAAAACAAAGAACAACTGCAATGCGTCGAGAAGTAAATAAACAGTCAACTGACCATTCACTTAAGGCTCAACTCTGACACGCTGTGTGCACTCGCCTGCGAATGAGTATGAGTATGGGTGTGAGTATGGATGTGAGTGTGAGTACTTGTTTTGTGAGCCTGGGCCCAGACATAACCATAACCAAGTTAGCAACATCCTTGTTCCGGTTATAGAAATGCGTTTAAGCATCAGTTGCTCTGGAATTTGGCTTTCACCCCTTTTAGCTTGTTTGTTGTTGGTTTTAACTGTATTTTTTGTTGGCTTAACTTTTGTTTTTTTTTTTTTTATGGCTTTTCTGGCTGTTGTTGTTGCCGGGCAACTTGACTTTAGTGGAGAGGCAAGCACCTGACCAGGACCAGGACGAACAGCAAGACCACGACAGGGATTGAGTCAAGTCAGGAGCCAGGAGCCAGCAGCCAGACGACTTGGGCTGCCAAAAACAAATACAGTAAACTGACAGAACAAACACTGAGCAAAATGTCGAAACGACACAACTAGAGACAGAGAAAGAGAGAGAGAGATAGAGAGAGAGAGAGATAGAGTGAGAGAGAAGGAGAGCGATGGGAGAAATAGAAAAAGAAAACTTATTGCTTGGCAAAGCGTAAAATGTTTACGAGCGAGTGACGATGGCGACTCAAGAGGCAGACTCGTAAAAAGATTTCTCTGTATTTCACTCTGCTGCTGCTGTGTGTGTGTGTGTGTGCGAGTGTGTGTGTGTGTGTGTGTGTGTGTGTTGGTCTAGCACAAATCTTATCCTCTTTACTGGCCACCTCTCTGTCACTCGCACAGTCGCTGCTTTAACGCGCTCTCTCTCCAACTCGACATCTTACTTGACTGTGCACAATTGTAAAGAAAATGTTATTAAGGATTTTCTATTATATAACAAAAAGGCGCACTAAAGACACACACACACAAGTACAACTGGTAGGGGTAGCCATAGGGGTAGCTGGAGGGGTACGCGAGAGAACTGAGACAGAGGCGCACTTATTTTTCGGTATGAGTCGCATTAAACACTTGACATATACTCAGTTTTGTAGCGCTGCACTGAGCGACAAAATGGAAGCAACTTCACGAAAGGAGTTTATACTATAAAATAAAATTAAACAAATATAAATATTTTTGAAAACTGCACAAGTACGAAGTTGGAACAAATAATGCATTAATAAATTGCTGTTTTTAAAGATTTTTAAATTGGTTTGTTTATTGTACCATTTACCGAGCAGTCGAATGGAAAATGATTGAAATTTAGCAATTCATTTAGTATTGAAGACAAATTTTTGTCAATGTGGCATCGAAATAATACTAAAATTCTGTTTCTCAAATGCATAACAATGTAATTAAATACCAATTCCGTTTTTTAATAGAATCATATCTTAACTAAAAATTAAATAATACTAAAATTCAGTTTCTCAAATGCATAACAATGTAATTAAATACCAATTATTATTGGTTGACATTTGTAATAGCATTTTGCATTTGAGTTACTCCGTTTTTCAATAGAATTATATCTTAATTAAAAATTAAATTATTATTGGTTGACATTTGTAATTTCACTTTGAACTAAATTAAATTAAATATTTGTTGCATTTCATTTAACGTTTATTCTATGCTATTATTTAATAAATATCTTTCTGCTCCATTTTCTCTTCTCACTGATTGCTGATATTTTTATCTAAAATGTATGCTTTGTAACTAGAAATATTTTCGATTCACCAGTTGAAATATTTAATTTGAACTTCAATGTTTTTTGATTTGTTAGTTTAGCTATAATTTTTTAAACTAATTTCCAGTAAATTATATATGATTTTCTGTGTCCAAATAAGTTGTTGATTTGCTGCAGTGCATTGCCCACTTATCTATATTTTCATACTCTACTTGGCATGGGTTACAACACTACACATTTATATAGGGGATGCATAATCACATATATATTTAATTGTGCAGCTTCCTGATGGCATCATCATTATGTTGGAGTTTTTTGTTCGCTTTTTTTTTTGGCAAAAGTTGTTTTTCATCTACTAAGGTTTCAACGCTTGTGCCTGAGACTTTCGCCTTGTGCTGACAAGTCGATGACGCGTTCTACCCATGTCTATAAGTGTTGTTGTGCATGTGTGTGTGTGCGTGTGTGTGTGTGTGTAGTAGTGTGTGTATATTTATGCTCAAGGTTCAGCTGCAAACATTAGTCAACTGAACCCAAAATGAGCGACCAACAAAAGCAGCGCCATTGCAATGAATGAATGAGCAAGCGACTGGGTGGATGAGTGAGTACGTGAGTAAGTGAGTGTGAGTGTGGGTGAGTGAGTGTCTGAGTGAATGAATAAATGACTGACTGGTTGACTGAACGTCGCCTGGGCATATTATATAGCGCCAAGATCGCCATGACTGCCGGCGACAATCAAAAGCAGCCGGAGAACAGAACAGAACAGAACTGAACAGAACAGCAACAACAATAACGATGGAGAAGGAGGACACGGCAAGGAGCTTGCAACTGAGAATGAAGATGCGCCGGGGCACGAGGCACGAGGCAAGTGGCAAGTGGCAAGAGACGCAGGCAAAGGCTGAGTTGGGTGCGCTTGAATGCACTTTTCTTTGCGTGCATCTAGAAGGAAATGCTCGCTGGCTCGCTATGCGCCTGAATAAGCGTTACGTGTATCTGCCTTTGTGTGTGTGTGTGTGTATATGTGTATGTGTGTGTGTGTGTGTGTGTGTTGGTGAGCGTCCAAGGCACAGTGGTCTGCAGACAATGTCGAAGGTGCTCGAAAATTCCAACAGCTCAATTTGCCAGTCAAAGTTCTAGGCGTTTAATATTTATTCAACTAAATAAATATATAAATTTGATATAAATGTTTTATATTTCTATATAGACACATTCACTTAATTATTTAGATTATATACAAATGTAATTAATTTAATTATGTCTTACAAATATTTTGCATTTAAAATTATATATTGGTCTCAGTTTAACTGGTGGTCGAAAATTTCTAGAGCAGCGTTTTATATTTATGCAAATATTGAAGATTTAATCTTATTTTCGTATTTAGATCTGTCCATTTAATTATTACGTTTATTTATATAGTGCATATAATTAAAATAATTATATATTACAAATTATATTTTGCAAACATATTTTTATGTTACAAGAATGTAACTGAAACTGTTTGTTTTATTCTTGCATTCAACCCGTATTAATGGCTTTTAAAATCTAATTGACAGTCAAATTTTATTTTACTCTTCAAAGAATATGTACAATTTATTCGTACAATTTATTTTTAACGAAATTTAATGATTTATATAAAATCTGCAGATAGTTTCAACTTTTTTTCATGTAAGCTATTTAATTTGAGAAATAATTTTACCTTTCATGTTTTGCGTCTTTTTGGTCATGTTTATTTTGAGTCTTGTTTTTCTGCAAAGATTTTCCTAGCTTAAATTGTAAAGATAATATTTGCGAAAAACGTAAGCTGTGCAAAGCAAGCAAGTATGTGCGAGGCTATAGCCTTTATTATTTTCATTCCTTCTTGTGCGCAGATCTGAGGCTCTAGATAGCATATAGTTTTAGTAAAATTCGTCTGAGTTTTAAGCTTTTTCCACAGTGGCATTGCATGCGTTGCGTATCTTATGCTGGAGCGAGCAGCTTGTTGTAAACATGTTTATATTACGTTTTGTAATGCTGTCGCTGTCGTTGTCGCTGTCGCTGTCACTGCTGCGGCTGTTGCAGTTGCAGCTGTAGTTGTAGTTGTAGTTGTAGTTGTAGTTGTTGTCGTCAGCTGGCTTTGACTTGAACAATGTCAGCCATTTTGCTGCTTTTGTGGCTCACGCTGGCGCCCCAAAGTATGCAACGCAACATGAATGCCAGCCAGAGAGGCGTTCAAAGGCAAAAAGGAAGTAGGACAGGCATAAGTATAGGGTATGCACAGATGGGGGGCGGGTAAAAGAATCGCATTGAGGTTGTGCAATTGCATGTAAGTGCGCTCGCGTTTGTGCGAAGGCGTTGAGAGCGACGGCGTCGTTGATTTACGCTCACGCATTACGCATACGCCGCATCGGCCCAACAGCCCCAGTCGCAGTTTCATCCTCAGCTCAGCTAGCTTTAATTGATTATTTATCTTGCGGTTTTGCAGTTAGTGCAACTGCGGCACAAGTTTATGCCACACACACACACAGACACAGACAGACACACGCATGCAGAAGTTGGTTGGGGCAAATTGGTGTGCCGTGATTGAAAACCGAAACCGCAAGCAAGTCTGCTTCATCGTTGTCCTTGCAGCTTGCAGCTTGCAGCCTGCAACTAGAAGCCAATGCCAACACCAGGCTGCCCCTGTTGTTGCCCTACAACTAAATTGCTTTCGAGTGTTGTTTGTTGTGCTTGGAGATTTACTGCCTTGTTGGGTTTTCCATTTAATTTCTTTTCACATTAGACACGCGCCCGTGTGTGCGTCGTTCCCCCTCTCTCTCTCTCTCTCTCTCTCTCTGTCACTCCTTGTAGTAGTTTCAGTTGACAAAAGGCAAACTGTAACCGCAGCGCTGGCCCAACAGTCGTTTTAAATGTTACTTAATGGTCATCCGCAAAGCTCATTATTATTATACGAGTAGAGCTCGAGTTTTACGGGTCAGCAGCTGAGCGTGGTGTCCGTGCTTTATGCCTGATTTATACGCTGGACATTGGCGCCCATTTCCAATTTATGGCCAAGATAAACTCGTCTATTCACTCGGCGATATTTATGTCTTACACCAAGAGCATCGATTAGTTGCAATTGTCGTGCAACGTTTAAGAATGTCGCACAATCAAATTAGCAAAAAAACTGAATGCGCTCTGCTCTCTCTCTTTGCTTTAACTATGCCAGCAACGTTCCAGCTACCGATTCCCTGCGGTCCTCAACTCACTGTCAACTCTTCTCGCTCTCTCCCGAGAGAGCCAATTGCCAGATGGCGAGAGCGCCAAAGCTGACGAGAGCGCTGCCTGATGAAGTAATTCAGTATGTGTGTCACGTAGTTTGCAATTGCGTGGGGAGCGCACAATTTTAATGAAGATTAAATTATTATTTAAGCAAAGACATTGCTACAAATGACAGACGGGTGACAAGCAAAGCTTTAAACTTCATTTGTAGTTGGGCTAAATGCAGTGAGCCATCAGCACATTTTCTTGCAATTTAATCTTTTAATCATTGCCGGAGAAAAGCTAATTTCACATGTGTCAAAGGCTGATTAACGAATTTGTCAGTTGTTTATTGAATGATCCAAAATTTTATCAATCGACTGTGATATTCTAAATTAATGTTTGATTTTCCCGCAATCGCAAATGGCTGCAATGATTTTGAATTATTTATTTGAGCAAGCTCATTTTTATATTTTATTTAGCTGATCAAGTGAGCAAGTGGAAGTTGTAATTAGAATAGTCTATAAAATATTTGAATAGAATTAGCAAATTTGGTACCATTTTTTATTATTAATTGCAATTAGTGGTAGTAGTTTTAAGTTGTACGAAAATAGTGAGCAAATGAGCAGCTGCAGCTAATTGAAGTTACTAATTATTAATTGCAGTTGGTGGTATTATGAAATATTGTAGTTTGCCTCATTGAAAAATTGCCCGTTAATTCGGCCTTGCAGGCAGCCCGGCAACTGGCAATTTCAACACGCTTTCCAGCCAAGTTAGGCAAACTTAAGTACTCGTTATGCTTAACTTATCAGCAGGCATCTACAACTCGCTTGCAACTATCTTTTACTGCTGCTTCTCTGTCCTGTTCTCTCTCTCTCTCTTCGATCTCTGTCTCTGTCGCTCTGGCTGTTTTGTTGTTTCAAAAACTGTCGTCTGTTATCGTGGCGGGCAAGAAGTTTTGCACGCCTTGTGCTCGGGCTATCGCATTTATCACTAGTTTAAGCGTTAACTCAGCTAGCACCTTGTCAGCGGGTTGCAGCAACATTTTATACCCTTCCCCTTCGGCATTTCACCTGCCCGCCAACAGCTGTTGAGCATTACCCGCGAAGTTGTCGTTGCCTTTTTAAATTAACCCAAAAGTGAGAGAATGAGAAAGACAGAGAGAGAGAGAGAGCTAGAGAAAGTAAATAATTAAAAAAGTTACACAAATTACCAAGGGTTTTGTTGTAGGCGTACCGCCCTCTAGCCCGCCACGCCCACTCGACAGGCTGGCTAAACCCTGTTCACATTATGTGGCGCCCATTTTGCGTGTGGCTGTAATTAAATGATGTTTATTAAATGCGCGCGCTGTCATTCATTCCATTCCATTCCATTGTTGTTGCTCCCGTTGCCCGCCCGTCATTGTTGTTGTCAGTTATACAAACAACGCTTAAGTTGTCGACGTCATCAGCAGCAGCGCGATTGCTGTTGTTGTTGTCACTCTTCTTGTGTTGTTGCTGTCGCTGCGCTTTTTATGTTGATGGCCACTTTAAAGTTGAAATGGCGCGCCACAAAACGCAAAACCACCAAAAAATGCGGTTGACAGCGCGCATGTGACTGACTGCAAAATACCCTGCCAGATATCAAGTATACGCCGCGTTGTTGGCATTCAATACGCCACAAATAACTGCAGTTGTGGCTCTGCAAACATTCGCAATTATTTTGTACAAGTTACTTGAATATTTTGTATATTCAATAATACAAAATATTAAAAAATCTGTTTAATTGGTATTATCTTCAATAAATTATTTAAATATGTATTAATTTTTATCTACTTAAAACTGTAGCAAATTTGATGATATAACTCTTGAGTATTCTGCAAATATTTCAAAACGAGTTTTCCATACAAAAACCAGATTTCTTATACATCATATAAATTAATCAAGCATAAGCAGTGCTAAAATAAATGTTTTTCAAAGAAATCTTTTATTCATAGAATCGTTTATTAACAATTTTCAATTGTATATAAATGCGCAGTATTGATATTATATTCACATGTTGTATGAAATACAATAATTCAGTAGTTTTCATAAATATCAAGCATACGCAGTGTTGCAACCCATTCTTATTAAGTAGATCATTTATTCACATAATTCTTTGCTTCCAATTTCCAGCAGTAGTATATACTGCAAAAAATTCGAAAACTACTCCAATAAATAAATATACTGCCAAAAAATGTAAAGATTTCTTTTTAAAGCAGTCCATTGAGAATTCAATAGCAAATGTTGCTACACAAATGCGGTAGATATACTCGTAAAATAAACACCTTGTTGCCAAATTAATGTTTATCTCGCCCCACCATCGATAAGTCGAACCACAAACGCCGCTTTAAATAAGCTGCGAAAAAATATGCGAATAGTGAAAGTGATGCGCCGAAAAACGCTCATCTTGAATGCTCATAACCATCTCGGATGTCAAGTATACGCCGCATTATGCAATCTATTTGTTTTTATCGCCTTCGACGGGGAGGCGGACATGCATTAAGTTATCGATAGCATTGAGTACCACAATATATTGTAGTACAGTACAGTATGATATCGTATGATATCGTATGCTATGGTTTGGTAAATACCCTAAAAGCTTGGCGTTCCGCAATGCCAAAAACTCGCTGACTCTAGCTTTTATGGTCTTTGAGATCTGACCGCATTCTGGCAGTGTTGGTTAACGGTCCAACAGCAAAAAATTGGGTAGAAAGAAATGAAATCAAAGCGCCAAAAACACACACACACACACAGAGGCGGAGAGCTCGACAACAAAACCACAAAAATGCCGCCAATGACTTTGGCCTGGCAATGTTGCTATTGTTGTTGTTGCTTGTGTTGTTGTTGCTGTGCTGGCAACGTCAAAGGCTTGCCAAAAATTACAACGACAACAACAACAACAACAACAATAGCGTCGCACGCCTAACGGGACATTCAGAGGGTTGACGTGGAATGTACCGTGGGATAAAGAGTTGTGACGTGGGTCGGGGGAAAAAGGAAGTTTAGGGGTTTTTTTTTTTTTTTTTTTTTGTTGTGTTTTTGGGGTACATTGCCAAGGGCTCGGCAACACATCCGCTTGCCCTTGCGGCGCTTCCTGTCGCTTCCTTCCGCTGGCGCACACCTTCACCCCCCCCTTCCCAGCACCGCTCTCTCAACTCAACTCATCTCATTTCTACTTCCTGAAGCCCTCGCCGCTGTCTGCCGCTTCTAAAAAACACGCAAACCCAGACGCCCTGTCAGTTTATCTAACACGCACTCCCGACTGCGTCTCTAATGTGGAGCAACATTGACTGCGTGTGTGTGTGTGTGCGCCTGTGTGTGTGTGTGTGTGGGTGTGTGTGTTGCAGGCATTAACAACGTGGAACAATGCGAAAAAGGCTGGCCGAGAGATGGATGGGGCACATGGCACATAGATCGAGGATAGATGCAAAAAAAAGGTTACCCCAAAATACGTAAATTAACAAAACCTGCCGCCAATCATGAGTGTGCTTTTGTGTGCGTGTGCGTGTGTATGGGTGTGTGTATGTGTGTGTGCGTATAACGGGTTGCGGCCTAACGCACAATAGCGGCAAAAGAAAATTTAGTTAGCTGCACTTGGAATACACTATAACTTGGCAAGCAGCAAAGAACTTTGCTTAGGTGACAAAGATTTTTAAAATAAATACATTAGGATATATTTTTTATGTGGAGTTAAGTTTAAGTCCAGCTCAAATATAAAACAAATCGTTTTGGCAAGAATTTTTTGAATATAATGTTTTCTTCTTCAATTATAGAAATTAGTTTGAATAAATATTGAACAAATTTAAATATAACCAAAATGCAATTCATATTAACAAGTTACAAATGGGAATAAATGAAAGTAGTTACTTTTATAAAAATAAATTAGTTTGAATAAATATTAATATATTTTAAATACTCAAATTTTTGAACAGAATTGCAACTTGAACTCTAGTGAATAATAGCCAACATATTTAATTAATTGCATGCGAAACTATCGAAAAAAAAATCTTCTATTAAAGACACACTATATTGTTTAAATAAAAAGCTTGCTGTTTTGCTCACACATATCGCTAGTATTTTCGCCATAAATATTTGATATTTAATTATGCCGTGCAAGCTATATTTTTGCTTTGCAAATTTGCATAGATTTTTTTTTATTGCGTTTTTGCGACTCGCACCTTGATGGATCGTTTTTCAATTTCGCACGCGCTCGGCAGAAAACAAAGGGAATCACTTTTAACGAGCTCGCTAACAGCGGCTGCAAAGCAACAATGCTGCAACAAAGATACGACCGCCAACAAAAGTCACCTGCAACAAGCTGTTGCAGGACCGCGTTTTACATTTTGCAACAACAAAGCCAAAGCGCTGCCAGCGATAGTTCATTCTGAGCTGCCCGATACATCAGCATTTTGCCTTCCCTCTCGCTTTTTTTCATTCTGCGTGTGTGTATTTGCAACAGCAACAGCAACAACAGCAGCAGCTGCCACTATTTCAAAATCACATTGTTGACCATGAGATGGGAAGGGCGAAAGAAGGTGGGAGAATTGTGCTAGAAAACAGAGCTGAGCGTTGTTTTTTAATTGGTTTATTAAGCTGCTAAAATCCAGCTGAAATATGGATAAAGTGTTTGTGTTATTTAATACTGTAGAGAAGCGCTGTAATAAATAGAAACCTTTGCAATTAAGCGAGCGAGAGAGCTTCAATAGAGTTTGAGTTATTGAATGTAAGGCAAAATTAAAATGTAATTAGTATAAAATTTATAGATTCAAAAAGAAGCACAAATGGAATTCATAGAAATTTCATGTTTTAAGGAGAACATGAAAATGTTCTTTGAATTTTTAATGAAAGTAAATTAGTTTTTCCTACAAATTAATTATTTTTGATTTTCAGTTCAGTTTTACTTAATATTGAACAAAATCACTTATATTTTTTCTATGTATTTAAAACGACTTTGTATTTATTTTTTCTCTTTTATCTGTAAATTATAAATAACAATTATATTATTTATTTGCATACCAATTATCTATTCAGATTTTATGATTTTGTATTCTCGTTTATCTATATATTTTATATAAATAATTTTATAGAATTTGCTGTTTGTTAAAGTTCTACTTTTAAAGGGTATGTGAGAAGTCGTATAACTCCCGACAATTTTCGCTTTTGCGTGGTCTGCGTTATTTCACAATTTAATTTTTTTTTTGCTTTTTGCTTTGTGCTCGCTGCTTTGACAGACGCCTCTCTAAACAACCGCTGCGAATACACACAAAGGAAGTATAAAAAAAGGGATGCCTTCCCTCCACGTCTGTGTGCGTGTGTGTGTGTGTGTGTGGGCTGGAAATTGAAAAGCAGACGGTGTGTGTGTGTGGGCGATTGCGTGTGCAGGAAAATTAGTTTAGGCAATGGGGCGCATTTTTGAAATTCATAAACTTACCGGTTACGTGGGTTACGACGATGCTTTTGTGTGCTGCTTACACACGCACACACACACTCACACACACGCACACTCACACTCTGCTGTATAAGTATGTGTTAATATGAAGTTGACTCCTTGCGCCTATTTAATTGGCCTGTCTGACTGTGCACACAACTTAACGCCAGCCAACTAAAATGAAACCAAACAGAACGCAATCAACTTCATGCCCATGAATTAATGACTCGCACACACAGTTCCCCACTCAACTCAACGCAACGCAACTCGAACTCGAACTCAAACTCGAACTCGAACTGTAACTCGAACCCAAACTCCAGCTGAACGTGAACGCGACGCAACGTTGCGTATACGTAATGTGGTAGCTGGCTTGTAAGCTGGCGTAACGCAGCTTCCCATTTTGCGCCCATCTAATGGCTACAGCTGTTGTTGGTTTTGTTTTCACTGGCAATCTTCTTGTCTTCGTAATTTGCGGAAATTTTATTGGCTAGCATATTGATATGCCTTCGTTATTTTGATTGCCAACTTTACTGACACAATATTTGGGTTGCGCTCTTTAAGAAAGGTCTCTGTCAACAATAATCCATTCAGTTATTATCCAAAATTTATTTCACCTCGCCTTAGAATTTACTTATTATTTTAAATAATTTTGACAATCGATGATTGCATAGAGAAATAGAAAAATGGAAGAAAATACTTTCTTTAAAATATACAGTATTTTGTAAACAATATCTTAGCAAGAAAAGTTACTTTCTCTATACTCTTTCTCTACGAGAAATAAATGATTGTAAAATCTATTCAATGCCGAGTGGAGGAAACATTTGAAGCAGCAACAGTTTTAATCCAAAAATTTGCTTTGTTTTGTATTCTATTTGTGACGACTTTACAATTAAATAACAACAATTATTGCGCTGTAAATAAAACTTGTTCCTACGAATTATGTGCTTAAGGATTTAAATGTGCTTACGAAGCCTGCCAAATAGATTATCCTTCGAAATGTAGTTAAATACGTTTAATTGATTTTGATTTAAATTTGCAGCTCTCTATTGAATTGCATTGGCAAGCTTGTGGCAATCATGAATTCGATTTGAAACTGCATTACGATTACACTCAAACACTCAAACACTCAGTCATCGCTGCTCGGCACTCAGTTTATAGTTCACAGTTGCAGTTACTTGACAGCAATTGGATTTTCAGCTTAATTGGACGGCATACAAATTGATTGTGTAATGTGTACATGAGCTGAGATGGTATCATAGATTCAATGAATAACCTTAGACTGATGCATTTCTAATTGCCTAATGAGTGCATTCAAGCGTGCACTCACTTGCACACGTTTTGTGCATTCATAAATATTTGTCGGCAAAGAACTTCACTCTGCATAAATAATATTCACTTTTGCAGGCGATTTTTTCCCTTGATAAATCAGCTTAACTTTGTTCGGGACTTTACATATTTTATGTAATGCAGTTGCATGTGCGTAATTTAAAGAAATTGTGTTAATTAAATGGTTGCTAATTTTAATTCTCAATTATTTGATTTTAATATTTTTAAAGTTTCAACGCAGGGTATTTGCCATTTATGCCAACTTCAACTTAACTTTAAAACTTGTTTTCTAAGTTGGCAAATTGTTAAGCTTAAAATTGCCTAAATTATTCAATCAATTAAGTTACGTTTTATGAACTCTTAAAGTTGCGCCTTTTATGCAGCAAGAAAGCATTCGGACGCATCCATTTGATAAGCTCTCATAGCGCTGTATTCATCGCCTTCGTATCCCATCTGTATTCATAGCCAGTATATTCATAGCTTTATTCATGGCGAGTATTCATAGCTGTATCCTGTAGCTGTTTAAGGTATTAAGTTTTATTTCGAGCATTTCGTGAATTTATAATCCACTTCTGCGGCTCAGTTCGGTTAATATGAACAAAATCGCATTCATAGTCGGATACACACAGATATATGTATGTATGTATGTATATATATATTTTTGTAAGGGCTTGACAAACATACCACGAACACTTCATTAATGCCTGCCACACACACACACTCACACACACACACACACACACACAGACATTCAGAGTGTTCACGGATACGCATTTAAGGCGGCATTATCCATCGGCCTGTGTTGTGTAATAAAATGAGAGCAACAACAAGCAAAACGAGATTTTAAGCCCACGAAATTTCATTTATGCAACTTGACGGCCAATTGGCGTGCAACACAAACAGAGACTCACACACACACACTCACACACGCACACACAGATACTTGCTGTGTGAATTATCGACTTTGCTGTAACTGCGCCTAAAAATATGCAATAACTCTCGGCAACGTCATGAAAAACTCACGTTACATTTATGATTAACGCTCGGTTCATTGGCCCGCTTTCGGCCCTTGTATGATTTTCCTCCTCTCAAAATGGAATTAATTTATTTACCTTTCAATTCAGATTTGACATTGCATCAATAAAGCGAATTTGATCATATTAAATGCATGAAATCGATTTAGAGATGAGCAAAAGTAATCAAGCAATTTTAATATTCAAATATTAGTTCTCAAATACAATGTGGAAATTTAATAAAATAAATTAGTGCTACTTTGTAGCATACATAATTCTTATCGAGTTTGCCTAATCTATTTGACCATCGATAGTTACTCCAATAATTTTCTGTATTTTCCACATGTTTTTCCAACGGAAGGAAACATTGCAACTTTTATGTTTTCGCTGTGTTCACTTTTAATATCTTTGTTTGCCCGTCAGCAAAATTCACACAAAAAAAAAGAAAGAATAAGCCGGAAAAAAAACATAGTAATCGTAAACTTTAAGGTTAAAGTTAAATGCAGATAAAACGCACATTGCTTATGGTAATAAATAAACTTGTAAGCAAGTTTTTTCTGCTCTTTCTTTTTGTTTTTTCGTTTTTCTTTTTTGGTTTATAATGAAAGCTATAAAAGATATTGATGGCAACAGCTCGGATGCTTGATGGCGTTACAATCGTTCTGATGGAGCTCAAATGTACTTATTAATATGTGTGTGTGCGTGTGCAGGTGTATTTGTGTGTGTGAGGGTGTGTTTACCTGTTTATAACTGCTACAGATCGGGTAGAAGGGAATTTTAACTTTGTGTTAACAGACCGAGACGATTTAACGCATACTGCTTAAAATTTGGTACACACAAGAATGACTGCAATCGAAAAAATTCTACAAAATTTGGTAATAATCGGGAAAAATAATAATAGCAAAAATAAATAGCTGAAAATAAAAAATACAAGACTTATAGATAGAAATTAAAGATAGAAAACATCGGACGGAAATCGATGAATGGTACGTTTAGTACTCTATGCTTTATTTTTAAAGTTATACCGAATTTACTTTGATCGGAATGTTTTCTGTATTTTTCGGCATATTTATTTTGATATTTTATTGATCAATTCACTTCGCCTCTATTAGAGACACGAATGTTTTCAATTACGTTAAAAATGTATATTGAGTATTTTAAAGTCGAGCGCACACAACTGTAGCTTTTCCTTTTTCCACTGTTTGCTTTGGCCAACGGGAAATTTATTGATACTCAGCGAGAAATAAAAGCATAAAAATGAAAATGACAACAGCAGAAAAAATACACATACTACTCGTGAGTAGACTCGCACCACATCTACTATATGAAATGTGCATGAAATAAGGGAATTTCGCAAAGGAAAACTGCGTCAATGTCGAAGCCAGAGGGGAGATTATGGACCACAGGGGGAGGCGGGGTGGCGATAAAGGGAAAGGTTGTGAGGGGTTTAAGCATTTGTCAACATAACGCTTGCAATTTAACAATTTTCACTGCTCGCACAACGTTGACGCTTTATAGTTCTTGATTTTATTTACTATTTGTTCATGTGCTTAGAAAATGTGTGGCGACAGAGGCGGGGGGCGGGGGGGTGTGGTCGTGAGGTGGTTCTTTGTGAAAGCCAATGCTGGGTGAATAGAGAGCGCGTAAAGCGTAAACTGTAAATTGTGTTGCTGCAACAGAAATTGGCTTCATTTTTATTGGCATTCGAGCAGGTGACTTCACATCTTGCTCTTTCCCTTCTCCTGCTCTCTGACTCTCTCTCTCTCTCTGTGTGTGTGTGTGTGGCAACAACGTTACGCTATTTTATTTTGTCGCTTGCCCCAAAAAAGTCGTGGCTTTTTTGTTGCT